>CM077176.1:17030790-17458290 GCA_039654105.1 Coreius guichenoti
TGTGTATGTGTGTGTGTGCAGATATTACTTACACATCTATAAGATCTGTAATGCAGTAATTACTGATAGGGTTTTAGACTCTTTGAATTGCTAATGTTGGGAAATGTTTCTTTTATAATTGATGTTACAATATTGTTACTCATTAGATTTTTTTATTTTTATTTTAAAGGATTAGTTCACTTTAAAATGAAAATTACTTCATGATTTACTCACCTTTAAGACGTCCTAGGTGTATATGACATTCTTCTTTCTAATGAACTCAATCAGAGTTATATTAATAAATACCCTGACGCTTCCAAGCTTTATAATGACAGTGAACGGGGGCCATGAGTTTGAAGCTCAAAAAAGTGCATCCATCCATCATAAACGTACTCCACACGGCTCCGGGGGGGTTAATAAAGGCCCTCTGAAGCGAAGCGATGCATTTGTGTAAGAAAAATATTTATATTTATCATGTTATGAAGTAAAATATCTAGCTTCCGTCAGGCCGCCTTCCGTATTCAACTTACGGAAAAAGCTTAACTGATGATGTAGGTGTAGGACGATGTAGGCCGTAGAGTAAGCGTTTTAAAATGCGAGAGGCGTTACAATTTCTTTGTAAGTTAAATATGGAAGGCGGTCTGGCGGAAGCTAGATATTTTACTTCATTACATGTTAAATATTGATATTTTTCTTACACAAACGCTTCGCTTCAGAAAGCCTTTATTAACCCTCCCGGAGACGTGTGGAGTATGTTTATGATGGATGGATGTACTTTTTTGAGCTTCAAACTCGTGAGCCCCGTTCACTGCCATTATAAAGCTTGGAAACATCAGGATATTTATTAATATAACTCCGAGTGTGTTCATCAGAAAGAAGAAAGTCATATACCCCTAGGATGGCTTGAGGGTGAGTAAATCATGGAGTAATCATTTCATTTTAAAGTCTTTTCTCTAAAATTCCCATCATGCTTAAACATACTAAAGCAACTTTTTCAATACTTTGGACATCAACATTGGGCAGGAAGTCCATTTTATTTGTAAATTATATAAATAAAAAGTAATCTGATTATATTATAATCAAAAGATATTATAGATTACAGATATTATTTTAACTTATTTTGAAGCATTTTTTAAGTAACTTGGAAATTCTGATGCAAATTTAGCAAGTAAAGTGTTATTTTACGTGTTACATGAAAAAAGTATTCTGGTTATTGGTATGTTCAAGACAAATTTCTCACATCCTTATTCACTTTAAGCACCTATTAGTTTTATTCTGCCCAAGCTGAAATATTAAGCATGATCATTTATTTTGGTTTCCTCAAGGCACTGATTAATGAAATATGTGCTTTAGAAAAAAAATGTACTGTAGTTAAAATCTTATTAGATCTCATGCTCAGTGCTAACCTCTCTCTCTCTCTCTCTCTCTCCAGAATCTAGTAACATTCCATAATCTGGGAGCTCTTGTGGGGCGTCTGGCCCCACGGTGCACAGACCCAAATCCTGAGGTGCGGCGGGCAGCCATAGACTGCGTCTATAGTCTAATGTACATTCAGCTGCGCTATGAAGGTACTGCCTGGTTTTTCATAGCACAACTCAGTTTTGTCTGACCCAGGGTGGGCTTCAGATTGGCAGTGTGTCAATATGAACTTGTTTACACTGTCATCTTTTTCTGGAAATACTCAGCAAACTATCGTGCCTCTTCCAATTTTCTCTGTTTGACAGGCTTTTCACTGGACTACAAGGACGATTCAGTTGAGTGTCTTTTAGATATTCGTGAGAAGCTAAGCAATCCTGACCATTCAGTCTTGTACAAAACCTGCTCTGAGCTGACTAAGGTAAATTGCCTCAATGTAATGTTCTCCTAAAGCACTGATGCTTCCAGAGATCTTTAATGATCCACCATCTCTCTTTCTGAAACTGAAACAGACTCTCTATCTCACCCCCTTTCTCTTGTTTTAGATCATCAGTAAGCGTTTGCCTCAGCAGCAGCTGAGCACCTTATTGTTTATGCTGTTTGATGGTTTAGTGGACTCTCAGTCCAACTGTTCCAGAGCATCCAGCGTGATCCTCAACACCTTGCTGAAGAACAGAGGTGCTGGCCTGCAGGATCTGGTACATTACACTTTCATCAGATTCTGGGAAATCAAAAAATTTTTTTAGTGCTGGCAAATGTTCTTACATGATCAGTATATATTGGACATGGAGATTTATAGACAAGCGAACTGATATAATAAATGTCATCTCTATTTATCATGCTTTTTATTTGAGTGAACTGGCAGTTTATATAAATAAATTGTTAAAAAAAGATTCACATATTAATTTTAATATTTATTGTAGATAAATATGTAGTTTATACAGCAAGTGTTTGGATGCCCCAAAATTTTTTTTGGAAAAGTGTTTCATACACTACTGTTCAAACGTTTATAAACGTTAATAAAGGCCCTCTGAAGCGAAGTGGTGCATTTGTGTAAGAAAAATATCTATATTTAACATGTTATGAAGTAAAATATCTAGCTTCCGCCAGACCGCCTTCCGTATTCAACTTTTGGAAAAAGCTTAACTGATGATGTAGGTGTAGGACGATGTACGACGTAGCGTAAGTGTTTTAAACTGCGAGAGGCGTTACGATTTCTTCGTAAGTTAAATACGGAAGGCGGTCTGGCGGAAGCTAGATATTTTACTTCATTACATGTTAAATATTGATATTTTTCTTACACAAACGCTTCGCTTCAGAAAGCCTTTATTAACCCTCTTGGAGCCGTGTGGATTATGTTTATGATGGATATTGAAAAATTGTTTCATACACTACTTTTCAAATGTTTGGAGCCAGTTATTGAAAAAAGTTTCTTATTATTCACCAAGGCTGCATTTGTTTGATCATAAATACAGTAAAAACAGTAATATTGTGAAATATTATTACAATTTAAAAGAATTGTTTTCTATTTTAATGTTTTAAAATGTGTAATTTCCTGTGATGGCAAAGCTGAATTTTCAGCATCATTACTCCAGTCTTCAGTGTCACATGATCCTTCAGAAATCATTCTAATATGGTAATTCAGTGCTCAAGAAACATTTCTTATTATAATCAGTAGGGATGCGCCGATCCATTATTTGCCGGATCGGGTATCGGTCAGACAGGATACTGTGCGTATAATATTCTGTGTTATTGTTAAGCCCCAGTGCCCCACAAAAGGCACAAAAACATTACAAAGCATCATCAACGCTTTGTGCACTACATTGCGTGTTCTGAAGCCATTCCATAGTTTAGTGTGAGGTACAGATGAATATTTAAGTCATTAAATTCAAGTTCACGTGAATGCTTCCCTCCGCTGCGTCTGCCAGTCATTCTCCATTCACCTTTCAAACTGCGTGTCGCATTCGGTTACGACAGTCAACACAATAAAACTCTCTCCAAGATGATTCAATGTTCCTGTTATTATGCTTGATCTGAAGATAATGGTCTATGGTTTCGCATAAAATGACTTTATCTGGCTGGAGTTTATTGCGGTTTCTAAATCGTGTTACTTTCTACTGGGTGTCTGTTAGATCACAACACTGGTCTCGAGAATGTATTGTTCTTCACACGCACGGTAACTGAATTTTTAAACTGTTAAAAGAAAAGGCTCAATAAAATATTGCATAGATAGATACACTACGCATCGATATATCTTCCCTTTGTGTTTTGAACTTTTAAATGCGGACGGAGCGCTGCACGCTGTGACTCCATGTTGCTTCAAGTGCATCATCCTGCGCACGGGATGTGCATAAGCGCTTTGTGCCGTTCTGTATTGGAGCCTTTCGTATTATAATAATGAAATATTATTAATAGCCTTTCTTTTTCTGCCCTATCTATAATATGTTGCTGCCTCATTAAAAAAGCAGCTCTATACATTTAAAATAAATGTCTTTTAATTTCTTAGTATATAGGCCCTATTTCTATAAATATATGTACTTGTTTTTCATGAATGTATTTTACAACAATGTGTAACATTTTACAAGATTTAGTGCTACACTTATTCACTTTTATTTGTTCCCCACTAAATATTATTTTTTTTTTTCCACTAAATGTTTAGATTTTATACAATTATTGTGCACTCATGGTTTTTCTAGAGTAACTTTTGCTGCTGAATTATCCACTAATCTGGTTTATCCACCATCTAGTTTATAGTAGTATTTTTGTCATAGATTGTGATTTATATATTTTATATATTATATATTTGTTGTTTTTCTTTATAATGAAGTTGTCCGTATTTAGTAGATTGTGTTTAACACACAAAAGAGTGATTATCAGTTCAACACAATGAGGTATAGAAATTCCACATTGACTTTTTAAACAAAACTGCACTGGTATCGGATTGGTATCGGTATCGGCCGATACTCAGAATTTTTGGTATCGGATCGGATTGTTTCTGAAAAAATGGTATTGTGCATCCCTAATAATCAGTGTTGAAAACTGTTGTGTTGCTTAATATTTTTGTGGAAACCATGATACATTTTTTCAGGATTTTTTGATAAATAAGAGTTAAAAAAAAACATTGTCATTTTTGATTAATTTAATTCATCCTTACTGAAAAAAATAATTAATTTCTTTAAAAAAAAGTATTGTCCCCAAACTTCTGCAATTTATGTCATTATTGAACTTTCCAGTTGATTCATTCAAACTGGTTTTGCGAACCAAAACAACTAATTCATTTAAAAAACTCAAAAATGAATTCTCAAATTGGACAACATTTCTATCATGACCATGGCAAGAAGCACTAGTGAATTTTTAGTGAATAAAAACTTAAATTTCAGTCTGTAGTTTAGCTGCTTGAAATTATTTGTAACTTGTAACATATAAAAGTAGTCTCTATAACACTCCTAAAATTCAGCTCACTGGCTGCACAACTGTTTTCATGTTCAATGAAATTGTAATTATTTTCTATCTTGTCATTTTTAACTTTTTGTGTCTTGACTCTTTGTCAGGTGCCAGAGATGTTGGAGGTGTTGCACAACCGCCTGCAAGTGATTGGTGAAGAGCAGGTGAAGGTGGCCATCGGTCAATCCATACTCATCCTCGCTACACAGCACCTGCAGACAGTGGTCAACACGCTCGTCGCCTACCCACTACCATACGACAGGTGATTATTGTGTGTGTTGTTTATGTGCATGGCATTCATTGTCTGTCATGTGCTCCATGATGCTCAAGCATAATAATGATGTGCTCGTGTGTTTTCTCCAGCTGGAGTTGTGAGATGTGGATGGCTCTAGGAGCAGACAGCACTCTGGCCCTGCAAATCATGGAGATTATTATCGAGAAGCTCAGTGTTATGGTTCCCTATGTAGATAAGAAGGAGTCCATGTTGAGACCCGGTTTGACCAAAGTTGCCACAAGCCACCCATTGGCTGTAAGTTTTAATATATGTATGATTTGTATCATTTGGCTTTTAAAACACCTAACACCTCATCCTAACTAGACACTGTGTAAATTATGCAGCGTTAAGTAATGTTTCCGTCTTTACTGAAAGAGAAATGCTGCGTGAAGCAACAAAATCACAACAAACCAAACAAAATCCATGTGAAGAAGGGTGTAGGGATTTTACTGTGAGCTTCATACTTCTCATCATAACATGTCAAGTGTTTGGAAAAATGTCTTCACACGCACTTCTATTGACAGTCATGGCTTGTTGAAACAAATACTAGTGGATGCAATTATTAGCTTGATTCTTTACTGTTGCATTAGTTAGGAAACTGTTAAACGTCTTTTATTCTTTTTATTTATTAAATGGCTTTCACTACCATTCAAAAGTTTGGTGTCAGTACATTTTTTTTTTGTTTTTGAACATATTTTTTGCTCGCCAAGACTGTATTTATTTGATCAAATATACATTATAACAGTCATATTGTGAAATATTACAATTTAACATAACTGTTTTCTATTTTGATATATTTTAAAATGTAATTTATACAATTTATTTAAAATTGTATATTATTTGGTGTTCAAGAAACATTTCTAATTATTATCAATGTTAAAACAGTTGTACTGCTTAATATTTTTGTGGAAACTGTACATTTTTTTTCAGAATTCTTTTGGTTTTATTTGAAATATAAATCTTTTGTAATCTTATTTATTTACTTTTGATCGATTTAATGCATCCTTGCTGGATAAAAAAAAAAATCGTACTCCCCCAGACTTTTAAACGGTAGTCTATTTGTCGGTGCAGTGTCCTGATTGACAATTAATAGTTATTGATTTTTTTTCAATGTTTTCTAGATGACATGTGCCCTGCGTGAGATGATGCTGAATGGTCAGTCAGCTGACGCTGTGGCGTATCTGTTTCCAAAGCTCTTCAGCGCTCTGCTGTTGCGTTTGGGTTCTAGCGTGGGAGTTCAGCTACCTAAAGATCTCAACAGCAACAGCATCATTTCAGACCGCAAAACAACCAACAAAAACAATGTGGCTAATTTTGATGTGTGCGGGTGAGTGGCATAAATATGGAATTTTGTGCTATTGTGCTTATTCAGAGTTACACTGAAGTGTGAAACACAGTGGTCCTCAACCTTTTTTACTCTAAGGCCCCTCCCCTGTTATTGCTGTTGTAAATATGAGAAAGCTACTTGTTTTCTTGGTGTATTAAGAGAAACTGGGAGTATTGATATATATTAAATTAACTATGATTCCAGAAATTTCAAGTTCACATCTTTTTTTTTTTTTTTTAAATTTTAATAATAATTAATACATTTTTTCTCCAGTATTTTAATGTCAATAATAATTTATTAATTAAGATACTTTTAAGTCATCCTGTGGACTCACTGGAAGTTTGCTAAGGCCCCCTATTTTATTTTTATTTTTATTAACATTAGGTTTTTTAAATTAATAAAAGTTTATACTAGGTATAAATTATTTATGCAGCAAAGACAAAAACAGTCGAAGTTGTGGTTTTGTTTTTCATACAACAGGGCAGTTGAATGCTTGAATCAGATTTGTTGACGAACGTTCTGAGGTGTTCAATTCTTTTCAGGGAAACCCACGGCTAAAGTAGTTCCAGGCAGGTCTTAACCGCATTACAGTTCCATATCACTTCGCCAAATGATTTCAGTTATTTCAAAGGTCCTTACAGCTTACAACAGCAAAAGAACCAAAACCCACAACAACGACTCTGACCAAGCAAATAAATATAGTTAACAATAGGATAAAAACGACAAATTATTTCGATGTTTTTTGCCACAGAATTACATTTTATTATGTACGGAAAGCACATTCTCTTTCTCCCTAGAGTACGGACACACACTCGCACAGAAACATGTTGTCAGTGCTGCTCTGACGATTTTAACTTAAAAGCTACATGACATTTCTCACTAGTGATGTAATAACGGCGCTGTTCTTGGGGCAGATAAACTTTATTACAGTTTCGCTATTAGACACTGCTGCCGAACACTGTTGAGAGACACAGATTCAGGTAATTCATAATATACACGCTTAGTCTCTCTCTGTCTCTCTCTCTCTCTGTAATAACTGCATTAGTCTGTTATCAATGACTGAAGCCTCCGTTACTAGCTCTAAAATGACATTTTGGAATTAGCAACGGAGGCTTTGGATTAGATGCGTAAGAAATTAGTCCTGCACACAAGAGCGTATTAAGTACAAAAACCTGACAAAGGTCTTGAAATACACCATCTGAACAATGTTTTGAGGTGTGGTAACCGTAGTATAAGCGGAATAATTGACTCCAGGCTGTGGAATTATTGAAAAATAGAAGAACAAAAGAAGAAAGAGACCAAGGACTGCTACGAGTGCAGAGGTTAGGAAAATGGAAATATCTGACAGCAGAATGTTGCTTTTGGCCAATTTGAAAAATAAAATAGCTCCATGTAGTTAAAAATGCACCAGAATTTCACCAAATAGATGTGCTTATTTGTTTAGCTTAGCAACATACTGTCATGCTGTCTAAAAAAGGGTTTCAAATCAATCGCTTAGGAGGTTTCATTTTGGGTCGGATGGTGAATTTGAAGGTAACTGCTCATGCAGACATGGAAGCAGCTCAGGATTTGATATAGAGTTAATAAGACATCTGTGTTTCTCTTTGCTGTGTGTTCAGGGTGGCAGTGGAGGCCCTGCGGATCCTGCTGGCTCGAGCTCAGCTGGACGCTGTCGTGAAACCATTAGATCAGGAGGGAGCTTGGGACAAGATGAAGGACCCCCAGCAGCACACAACAGGAGTCACTCTGCTCTCCAGGTACACACACCTGTCTTCCGCCATACCCCAGTCCTCTTGGACTGTTGTTTGCAGACTTTTCTGCTTTGTTCTACTATGTTAAAGAAGATGTGTATAACAGCAGAATTGTTCTTGAAGACACATGATGTGTTCAATTACGACATTTTGAGAGTGCTACACATCGATTTCAAGCTGTTGTAACAAGCACATGGTCTCATGCAATGTGTTTGTGGAAATTGTGATTGTGGTAAGATTAAGTGCGGACTTCTACAATACTACATTTTAAAAAAGCTATTCTTTCTAACAGAGCAATGGCAAAGCATGCTGGTCCAAGACTCCCTGCCATTGTGGAGAGTCTGTGCCCTTCTCTCTGTAATATTTATGAGTGCCAGAGGATCACAGTCACAGCATTCTTCTCTGAGGTGAGAAAATTTACTTTTGTTATGCGATTTTAAGTACTTAATTCAAATTTTAGTAACAATGAATAGCTAATGACTAACTATTTTACAAAACCATAGATTGCTCACTCTTTTTTTGGTTTACACTACTGTTTGAAAGTTTGGGGTCAGTATGACTTCTTTTTTTTTTTTTTTTAAGAATTTAATACGTATATTCAGCAATCAAATCAATGCTGTTCTTTTGAACTTTCTATTCATCAATGAATCCTTAAAAATGTAACAGTTTCCACAAAAATATTAAGTAGCATGACTTTTCAATATTAATAATGATTTATTAATATTAATTTTACAATTGATAAAAACTTTGGCTTGTATTCACCCCTTATAAGTCCAATACAACTGAATTCGACCAGCGCTGCATAAACAAAAAAATACTGAGTGCATGTTTTTTTATGATTTTTCAGAGATGTTGTTAGATTCAAATGAACCGTGCAACAGAAATCGTATTGTTCATTTTTTTACTGGAACCTTTTCACACCCCACTTGAATGTTTTCTAATAGCTGTTGTAAATTACATGTCAAGATTTATTTGTTTATTCCTTCTAGCTGCTGAACCACCACGTAGTGACTGAACTGATGATTTTGGATATGTTGATGAACAACATGATGGAAAGAATTACTGACGCCTGCGGTACTGTCCGCATGCTGGCAGTCCGAGGCCTGGGGAACATTGCTGTGGGCTCACCTGAGAAGGTACAGGCGCTCTGCTTGACATCTGAAAACACTAATTGGATGAAAAGTCAAATTGATTTGTTAGACAATGTTTCTTGGCAACAGTGTGAGACACATGGCAACTTCAGTTCATGCAACAATCAGTAAGAAAGCATGCAGAAAATTGTCTGTATTCTGAAATTTTACCTAACAACTGTTGCCAAAAAGTTCTCCATGTTCCCCACGTCCTCCATTGTTCTGCTCTGATTTTTTTCTTCTCTCTGTGGTCAAATTAAGTTTTGTCATTACTTGCAAAAGCTTGGTAACAAAATCAATCAGTTAAGTGTATAATTATATATTGCTAAACATTGCTGTTTTTCCAATTCAGGTGAATAAGTACGCAAAGGAGCTTTTAGCAGCCATGAGTTCAGGTATGGAAGAGAAGGATGATCCAGGGAAACTCATCACACTTGAGGCCATGTCAGGAATGTCCAAGATATTGCTTTACCTGGACCAAAAGAACGTCCACCTGCTTGTGGTTTACATCTTCATGAAGATAAAACCCTTTCTGGAGAATGTGAGTGTTGAGAGAAGGCACAACATATTTCAATCACAATTATGAAGCTGTAAAAATTGTATTATTCTAATTTAAAAAATAATATCAGTTTGTTTACTGATAAAACAGTTTATTTGGTGTCTCATTACTTTTTCAAAAACATAAAAAAGCACAAATCCAATGTTTCCACTGCTAATAATTATGTTGCATTAAAAAAAAAATACCAAAAACATTTTGCGTGTGTTCCACATTTGGAACCTTTTCTACTGCATGGCAGGAAGAATAAATAATTAATAATAAAAAAATATAAAAAATTGTTGAGCCTTTGCACACAAATTTGAGGTTAACACAAATTATGGTTTTGACTGCATACTGTACCCATCCTGGCATAGTTTTGTCATTTTTAAAAGAAAAATTGATACATTTTGTCTATTTAAATCTCAGCTTTAAACTGTATGTACACGTCCATAATTTTGTTAACAGGGTTGCAAAAGTTTCAAACAATAAAATAAAAAGAAAATAAATAACTTTTGTTTGACTTCCTGAAGTTGACAACACTTTCTAAAGGGTTAACACCTATTTTCACTGACAATTTTATGAAGAAAAGAAAAAAATATTTGTAAAATCTTGAGAATAGTAAAATGTTTGAGGCCCTGTTTGTACCTTATTAGTTAAAATAATGCATTTTCTTGCTAAATACAGGCTATTAGAGTAGTGTTTTGGTAGTGGATTTTGTTGTAAGGCTTTACTCAAAAGACCTTTTGTCATGTTCTGTCAGGAGAATGATGAGATCCGATGTGCTTCCATCATGCTCCTGGGAAATCTGTCAAAGTTCGGCTCAGGCGAGCCCGTCTTTAAAGACCAGATCCACAATGTTCTGGTCAGCTTGCTGTTGCACCTCAGTGATCCCAACCCTCATGTTGTCAAGGTCAGTGTTTAGTCTGCACACACTCCTCCAAAGATTGCTTTTGTTATAATGGGTATAAATATTGAAAGTTAGTTAAAAGGATGATGCAAAAACCTGAAGTCTTTCAAGAATAATAATACTATGAGAATATTGCTTATGTGCGTGTGTGTCTCTTTGTTCCCTTAGGCATGTAAGTATGCCATGCGTGTGTGCGCTCCAGTCTTAGGTTCAGAACAGATCTCTGCCATGTTCCAGAATCATCTTCTTGAGGAGAAGGGTCTGCACCATGGAGAGTTCATTAATGACCTCACCAAATACCTAGTACGGCAAGAACCAAAGCTTTATTATAAGTACACGTATAGAATAACTGCGCAGAACATTCTGTTAATCTCTCTTTGCATGCAGATGACTTAACAGTTTCCCTTTTATAAAGATTACTGTTATTATAATCACTGTTATGCCACATTTGCACTTTTTTCTTCTTTGATATACTCATTGTTTTTAATGTTGCCAGCAGTTTTAGATTATAAAATGGGGACTAAAGTCTTATTGACACTGAGTGCAATAACTATAATGATAAATATATAAGCGTCTACACCAACACACAGTATCGTTCTGTTTATTACAAGCACGCGCTGCATATTGGTTGTCTGCTGCTTTAAATGCTTGGGCCCTTTGAAAGCAGGAGGGATTCTGATTGGCTTTCAATATTTTCATCCATCATCAGTTGGAAAAAAAACTTTGTGAAAGTGATTCCAATGATCGTTCCTCTGTGTCGTTAATGTTATAGTTGAGGTGTGGGCTCTGCTATTTTTTTTTTTTTTAATTATAGATTTTTAAAACTATATCTTTATTGTTACAGTTATTGTCCTTGGTGTGAACGGACATTTTTTTTTTTACTGATTGTTGCTAATAATCTTATTTAAAAGAAAGTTTTAAAAAAAAAAATCATAATGTGTGTTCGCAAAGATCCAGGATTTCCCAGGCATGCTGAACTTCTACCACATCACAGTCATTCAGTTCTTCAAGAGTAACTGGGCTGAGATCAGAGCCAGTGCTGCCATGTTTATTGGTAAAAACTTTTTTTTAGTTCATTGTTTAATATTGCACATATTTACGCTTCATTGAATAGCTGTTTTTAACTTTAAAATTGCAACATTTTTTTTTTTTTATGTATTTTTTTTTTCTGTTATTTTGTGTTGGTTTTGTAACCATGTTTTGTGAATTTTTTTTTTTTTTTAGGGTTTTTGCTTGGAAACCTTCCTGATGAGCATTTCTCCCATATGAATATGGGGTCAGTGACCAAGGGTAGGTACAACAGTTCTATAATAATAACTGCAGTCAAGAGATATATTTAAGGAAGGACACCACATCCTTTTTATTGTGCTACATTTGCTGTTTCTTGGCACCTAAGGAGTCTATTATTTTTGCTTCTATTTTAATGATGATTTTGTCTGGTAAAGTGCATTGTAGAATGTATTGCTGTTGTAACCCTTAAATACAGTAAATGCGCCATGCTCTTGGTTGGTTATCACCTGACTTTTTCTTTGATTAATGGACAGACTAAATTATTTTTCCCCACTGATCTATATAGAGAACTGGATTGCTTATGACGTCATAAAAAGTGAAGCCGCCGCGCTGCCATATCGGTATTCCCTAGTAAGCTCACACGTTCTATTGCCTAAGGAGACACTGTTTTTATATCTGAAGTCTCCCTGTACATTCTTACAACACAAATGTCCTAAGCATGTAAATGGTTATCCGTTTAAAGTCAGGAATTTCCCCTGCTTATTAAAAAGTTACGTTCATATTCATTATAGTAGTGAACATCAGCTCGGTGGGCAGACGAGACACTTCAGCGTATATATTACAAATGTCAAAGCGCGCATTCTGAAATCGGAATAAAGATTTATGCCTTGTAACTTGAAATCGCCTTGTACTGTTGTTTATGTATTTATGTTGTGCTGTAGTATTGTTTTTATTCATACAGTAGGCTAACTGCAAATGTTTCAACAATGATTTTGTTAACAGCATGCATTTCGAAGCAGTTAATGATTTAAACGATGATTAAATTAATAATTAATTCAACAACATGGCATACATAACACTTTACTCATATGGAAACTGTAAACGCCATAAATTTGCGCTGTCTTCTGAAATAGATGTTGCTCAATCAGGAAATAAAATACACGCATCACAAACTTTGAATTGTAATACAATATAGTGCAATATAGACGCTTGTATTAATATTTATTGTATAAGCTATTCGAATCAATTTCTGCAGCTAAACACAGATATATGATTTTTTGTGATTTTTAGGTCAATGTTTTGGCTGTATGTCAATGATGCCCTCTGTCGGTAGGGAATAGTAAGATGGCCGCTCGAACTCTTCCGGTGGCTTCACTGCCTGATGGCAATTTAGAACGCAATGAGCAATCCAGTCATTTATATAGATTAGTGTTTTTCCCTCATATTTTTTCCTCTCTTTAGGTCTGGTGATGCTGCTGCAGGATCCAGATCCTCTCGTGCGGGTGAAAGCCGCTGAAGCCATGGGTCATTTTCATTGACATTACCTTCACTCTACAGCCAATCAGATTGATTTTAAGTTTGTTGTTTTGATTAAGGAGGAAGCCTTGAATTGTTGTTCTATAATAAGCCTTGAAAGGTTTTTATTTTTGACCAAAGACTGTTCACTAGTTCTGTAAGAAAAGAGAAGAATAAAAAGAAGATATGTATTGACGTTACAGCACTTTTACTGTAAGTACTCTCAGATATGCGGTGTGTGTGTGATCCAGAGTGGGGTTTTTCACCTGTGTGTATGCAAGTGCACTAATATTGCTGGTATTACTTGCTTGACCATTCCTGTAGCGTGCTAAATGCGTATCAGCACTTCATTAAAGGGGTCATGAATTGAGACATCTTTTGACATCTGATGTCATTGTACTATAAAAAAAACATCCTGTAAGTTTCAGAACTCAAAACTTCCTTGTTAGTTTAAAAACAGCTTTTATTGAAACCAAGCTCTGAAAACAACTAATTTCGGATTTTCATTTATGACGAAAGGCCGCCCTTTGCAGAATCAGATCAATGCCTACTTCTACATCATCGCATCTTTGGCCACGCCCACTGGCGCCTTAGTGAGATGAGAAGGAGAGAAGAGAGATACATTATCACTAGACTAAAAATAACTACCTTCCAACTACCTTCCAACTACATTTCACTGTAGATTCTTTAGTAAATCAGTCGCAATTTCGGCGCAGGCTTACTGCGCCCTACAGTAATGGTACAACATGTAAGTATCCGTGTTCATTCTAATGACTGATCTGCGATCAGTGATTACTGATATGTAATGATTCATGTACATTCAGTCATTCTTTGTCTCAAAATCGTTTATTTCTGTTTATGCGTCAGTAAATCAAGCCAGTGAATAAACAGTCAACTTTACATTGTTTCTCTTAGTAGCATGAAAATAATCTGTTATTTAAATTGTTATAAAATTATATACAGAAAGCGATCAAAGAACATTCCCTTTATAATCGCTGTAGCTGTCAAACACACAGTGCGAATTTATCAGTGAGTGAGTTCTGGATACTTGCCAAAACTTCCTCTAAAACTATAATCAAAGAATCTCTTGTTTACATCGTGTTTGCACTGTTAGTTATGATAAAAGCATTCGTGAGAGTGCAGAAATCGAGTTGACGAGATCACTTCGTTCATGAGCTCAACAGTCAGGTCTGTCATCGGCCACAATGCTCATCGCTGCAACCTTTCATGCTATGGGAATATGCTATAATCAACACTTTTCACGATTTATTCATCTCGACAGTCGTAATAGTAAAAACGTAGTAAAAGTTTGCGAGAGAGTTTCACATGTAATACTTATTTCATATGCAGAGATGTTAGCAAATCACAATCACTGAAGTCTCACAGCAGACATGCCCCTTCAAACAGAGCGTTCAAATCAGAGGACTATAATCAGGGTAGCCTTTTATTTCTAATTATTAATTTTTGATGTAAAAAATCATACTAACATTATAAGTGCACCTCAGGAAACATAAAATAATAAAAAAAAAAAGTACAGTTCATGACCCCTTTAAATCATTAAAAATGTATGTAGGATGAATCAATATTGGAAACCAAAATCAACACTGCAAGGTTTTTCTGGTAATGAAATGTGATGCACTGCTCAGTTCGAGTTTAATCCTATAAAAACGTTTTAAGTAGACTGTTGAGTTATATTGACCACCATAAACCTTCAGCAATAAATCACCCTAATAGGGACGAGTATTAGCATAATCTGCTTAGCCACTGACTGCAACTGAAATCTCCTGTTGTCCACAATCAAAGAAGATAAGCATTTATAGTGTTTTGCTGTGACATCTGTGGTTCTGATTGTATCACATGCACTACAGTGGAACAAACACAATTGTGCTTCATTCTCATCCAAGTCGGAAAAGTAAACAATAACAGCCAAAACATATAGATTTGTGAAAAGATTTCTGACATGTTTCATACTTGTTTTGCAAAGCATCTGTGTAGCTGAAACACCGGTGCCTGCCTTTCTGTGGCATTTGTCTTGTTCCGTTTTGTAAATGATATCTGTGAAAATTAATGATAATTCACAAGTGTGGCCACTGTTTCAGAGTTTGAGCATGAGAATAATTTTTTTTTTTTTTTTTTTTTTAAGTTTCATCTTAATAATAAACAGGACAAAAAGTGATGATGGTATGGTACATTAGCTATTTTTACAAGTTTGGTGTCCTCAAGACAATATGTTTATATTTTGTCTTAGTATATGCAGTACCGTTTAAAGATTTGGGGTCATTATTTTATATTTCATAATTTTTTTGAAAGACGTGAATACTTAAATTCAGCAAGGATGTATTAAATGGAAAGACTTTTATAATGTTACAAAATATTTCTATTTCAAATAAATGCTGTTGTTTTGCACTTTCTATTCATCAAAGAATCCTGAAAAAAAGACACGTTTCCACAAAAATATTAAGCAGCACTACTGTTTTCAACATTGATAATAATAAGGAATGTTTCTTAAGCATAAATTAAATCAGCGTCTTAAATCTTAGAATGATTTCTGAAGTGAAACTGAAGCCTGGAGTAATGATGCTGCAAATTCAGCTTTACATCACAGGAATAAATTACATTTTAAAATATATTAAAATAGAAAACTTACTATAAATTAGTAAAAATATATCACAATATTGTTTTTACTGTATTTTGATCAAATCAATGCAAGCATAAGAGACTTCTTTCAAAAACATTAAAAAAAATCTTACTGACCCCAAACTTTTGAACTGCATGTCTATTTTTTTCTGCAAAAAAGTGGCTCTGGTTTGGCGCTATGAAGAAGAGCTGAAGCTCTGGTGTGGAGAGAGAGAAATATTACAACTCCTTTGTTGCTCAGGGTGTTGAATATAGCACAAGTCAATCAAATTAAAGTGCTTACCACGAATAATTAATCTAAACACTTTAGAATTTAGCAGTTAGCAGTTATTCCATGTGGCCATGTGGTAATAATGACACTGGGATTCATTCTTGGATAAGTCACTGAAAGATTGTGTTTGTTTCTGGGATGGATTTTAAAAGAATAAAACTCCCATTGAAGGTTTCACAGATCTGCTAGGCAATCATAGTATTGGGTGTTTGCATCTTCTCATCGATTTGTTTTTATGTCTTTTGTTTTATTTTTTGACAGAATTGTTTTGTATCATGTAAAGCTGATCTCTGAATGATGGAGATGACAATATGTAGAACTGAATCATTAAAGTTATTGTTATAGGCCTACAAGACAACCCTGTCATGTTTGTTTAATTGATAAAGAGTGCTGGAATTTTTATGTATAGGAGGTTAAAACACAACATCCTTTTTTGGCACAACTTGCTGACCTAAAACTTTTAAACGGTAGTGTATAGCCTATAAAATACACACACACATATATATATATAATTTTTTTTTTTTTAGTAAAACAGACGAAATCCTTCCAGTGGTTGGTGTCAGATTGAGCTAAAGGAGTGGTCTGATATTTCATGGTGGCCTTAGACATTAGTACCTTGGAGAACCATATTAAAAATAAGGTTAATTCGGTGAAATGGTATAAGCCTATATATATATATATATATATATATATATATATATATATATATATATATATATATATCTCAAAGTATCATGATATTAACATTTAAATCCATCGAGCATGGTACCGCGACAACACTTTTCTGTACTGGAACGCACTACCGTGTGTATTTCACTTCCAGAGGTAGCCACAAGAGGCCGCCAATGCGTGTTAAAGAAGCCCCTTGACACTTCCAGCATTAAAAGCTGACTAACAACATAAACGACGAGCCTAACTGAATGAGATTGCTCATCCAACAATAATTCTACTGGACCAAAAGGTCAGAGCTACCTTGATTAGATTCTGATTTTCAAAATCACATTACATTTGCAGGCAAATAGAAAGGCCTTTTAATCCTTAATGAAGGTGTTTGAAAGATTAGAGGCAGGACTACATGAGATTGTGACTGTGGACACGTGGTGTGTACCTGAGGGTAATTTTCTCTGTTGGATGCGCTGGCCGTCCTTCTCCCTAATCAAGAAGATCTTGCCTTTCGGCTCACGTCTATTGACTCTCTCCACCTATTCTGCCGGCTATAGCAGCAAGATTAGCCTTCATTTGTTTGCAGTTTGATAACGTTTTCATCGTGTCCATTTCTCAAATTTAAAAATAGACAGAAATGTGGAAAAGGTTTCTCTGTGTGTGTGTGTGTGTGTGAGAGAGAGAGAGAGAGAGAGAGAGAGAGAATTGGAGCACATAGGATATATGAACTTTTAAAGGGTCATCTTCCATCATCTAGGTGTCTCCTCAGCCAAACTGACAAATATTCAGGTTGTGAATAACTCTCTTCTGATATTAATTCAGTTACTTTCATCATAGCATTTTTATGACGGCCTTCTGCATTAAAAACAAGCTGAAACATCAGAAAACTCCTCAAGGCTTCATTTAATTCTGCGAGAAGAGCAAAGTTCTGATGTTCGGCTGATATAATCAGCACATGCTGTACTTTATCCCTAAAGTTTACCAGCAGAACTAATCTTTACACCCCACAATATATGTAATATTTAATAATATAATTTATAAATGGCTCAGAGCTCTTAAATGCACCCTTTTCCAGCCTTATAAATAGTAATCTTCTGAAATTTCTTCATACCCACAGAGCAAATATGAGAGTACATGCTGTTTACTTACTTTTTATCGACCCTTTCAGAATAATTTTCCAAATGTTATTTTCTGTCAGTATTGCTTTACAGAACTCAGATTGTTTATTCTATACAAACGCTCCGATTTCTGCACCGTAATGATTTCTGCACACTTTCAAGGGAAAGTTTCTATCTCCCTCTCATTCCCTCTCTCTATCCATCCTTCTGGCTCTCCCTCACCCTTTCTCTGAAATTACACTCATTCATTCCCCTGTGTCAGAGCAGGAGAGAGAGACGGCGAGTGCGTATCTGCAGTTGACCTGGCTCTCTGAGAACATATGGATCTAATCTAAGACTCGATTGCTTGGCTCACATGTGATAGTGCCCATCAATTCATACCCTGTGATGCAATGGGAGAAAATCCTTCCAGAGTTCTAAGGGTATTATATTTCAGTGCGGATGATGCCGGAGCAGGCCAGGGCAAAATAGATTGTGGCCTCATGGATGTTAAAACTTTTTCTATATGTAATGCTGCATTAATCTCTGCCATTTTCATGGAATGAAAACAAACAAAAAAGCAGCATTAATAATAAAAGAAGAAGAAAAGGAAGATGATGATTAGATTAACATTTTGTTTAAATAGTAACCCCCAAGTAAGTAAAGTTAGTGTTTTTCCATTATTTTCTGAATCCAGGCCTGTTGCTTAAATTCACTCCCCCCATGTCCAATACCAGGGATTTTCAGCAGGGGGGCCGCCAATTAAGGTTTGATCTCAAACTAATTTTTGTGAAAATATGAAAATATGCATGAACATAAATACTAAAGTTAAAAAGCTGAAGTTCAGATGAATTATTTAATTCTTCATAAAGTGTATTGGGTTAGAATTATTCGTTGCTTAAACCTGGTCAAGCGTGACATTCAGTGGTCAAATATTCCTAATATGCTGTCGTCCATGGCAACCAACCATCTGTGTAACTGAAATCGGTGCTACTTTCATGACTCATATATCACACATTGCAACGAAGTATGTAAATCTATTATTAATATATGTACTATACTCATTATTTTAAGCCACACTCAGTTTTATAGAATAATGCCCATCTCTCTATCCAGCAAGAGTCCTAGGCCAACACTCCTAAAAAGAAGTTCCAGAAGGTTTTTTTTTTTTTTTTTTTGCAGTAATGCCATAGAAGAAGCATTTTAGGTTCCCCTAAAGAACATTTCAGTAAACAGTTCTTAACCCTAGAATGTATGAGCCCCAAAAAAACTACACTAATTCATAAATGGTGTCAAATTAACCCGTGTTGGAATTAATGGTTTTCTTCCAAAAATAGGCATCCTATTAATGAAATAATTAAAATAATTGATGATACACAAATGTTACTTTGCTATTATATCAAACATGTTTACTTTGTATATATGCATTACAAAAGATTAAATTTATTCTTTTTAAAATGCAGTTGTACTTACTAAACTAAATTAACTTTGATCTACTGAGTATATTAAAAGTCTGAACCTTTACTCCCCACATTTCTCAGAGACCATGTAAAAATGATCTTTTGAGACAGAGACAGAACATTTCACACAAGATTTACACCTTTCTAAGCATAACTTTTGGGCAGAGTTTGCACCTCTTCCTTTGTTTGGGCCTTCAGTCCTTTCCTGTAGCCTTTCTATACTCATCTACTGCATCTGAAATCGCATATACTGTCTGAATAGGTTCTACTTTTGATGAAGAACTTCATGATTGTTACAAAAGTATGCATGTGTATAGAGTGAGTATTACCAAGCATGAATGTGTGTAGTATGAATGCAGTACTACATCCGCTACCATGTTAGCATTGTCATGTGAGCTATAGAGTTAGTTGTGTTATTTCTCTGCCATTTACGACTCCTCTCCCATGGTCTATGAATAGTAAAATTGTCCATTGGATGTGAACTTCAGAATCATGGCAGAAGGTCATATGGAAACTTTTTTTGTCTACTGTTTTATGAATACTGTGAATTCAGATTCATTCGATATACTGCTTTTCACTTACTATATAGGGGGATATGCATATTCAGACACAGAGTTGGTGTCTGAGGCAAATTCTTGGCAACAGATTTCTAAGTAATCCATACATTTTTAAGAAAAAAAATATTAATGGCAAAACTATTTCCAAAAATACTGTGTTGAGTCAAAATTCCATAGGAAATATACAGGTCAATTTGACCCCCTTTATGCTTTCTTGGGGTAGTGATACAAAAATGTATTTTTTTCCCATCCTATGACAAAGAAATATGAAAATTACATTGATGAGTATCAGAAACAAGTTTTTTGAAGAAATCATGGAATATAAAATTAATAAATAAAGGTTTTCGCTGAATCACAGCATGCCGGGTCAATTTGACCCCCTTTATGCATATAGGATTAAAATAACCATATTTTTCATATAATAATTTGAAGAAACTTTTTTTCACTATATAATACCTTTTGTGCAATGGGAAGGTTTGATGGATGTTAAAGTTTCTTCATGGACCCACAGGTGCCCTTATTTTTAGAAGTGAAGAAAAGACGCCCCATGATAAATCTGATCTATCTGTATAGGGCATTATTATTGGTTAATAATGCTCCGTTTTTAGTGAGGAATCACTACTGTTAATAGAGTCTTAATTAACCAGAAATCACCCACTCCTTTAAACTAATTAAACAACATTTGATCCATTTTATCAGAAGGACTCTTAAATTGTTTTCTGTAGTTGAAGAGGACAAACGTCCTTCAGGGAGAGAGGGGGATTGTTTTGTCAAGAGGACATTCAGAGAATTACTCTGCCTCTCCAAATTAAACGTCTGGTTGAGCCACTCAGAATCAATTTAAAGTGTCGTTCTGGTAGAGGACAAGCTACCTTTGCGTGTTAATAACTGTCAATTAATGAATTCAACTCTCAGATGGTTAAACTCATCACAGCTCTGTGCCGTTGTCTAATATTAATGCTAATGATGTCAAGATCTTCTGAGGGCAAACTTCAAACATGTTGAAATTACTCATAATGGTTCAGAAATATGTGTCTAAGGAGAGGACAGCCGGTTTGGAGACATCTCTGACTAAGAGGTGATAATTGCATGCTGCTGTGATGTCAGCATGTTCTGACTGCTTTTAACTCTGACCCAGGATCACACAGAAAAGTTAGCCTCTCTATGGGTCAACATGCCAATTCAAAGAGGCATTTGGAGAGACGCAAAGAGAGATTAGGCCTTGCATTCCTTGACAAAGTCACAAGAACTGAATTTCAGAGACAGAAAGAGACATTGGGGAACATTTGCAAAACTTTCTCTCAAAAACCTTTGTCTTATCAAAGTCCCTTCTAGGCGAGTCAGTTGTCTTGGTGGCCATCTTAATACATTAGGGCTCTACAATAAGAATAGCCCGCTGGCCCAAGGCCAGTGTGATGGAGGCAGGCTGACAGAACCAACATTTGCCCTTTTAGGCCACTGCTGTTTTGACACTGAAAAATGTACATTCATTGATCTTGTACATCCAGTTTTATGCTTTACAAACTTGCAAATGTCTAGTTTTCTGTGATGTATTCTACATTGTCATTGCCAAATCTGTTGATTTGTCACCATTAGTAATGTTTTGCTTAGAGTGTCATTATTTTCTGGCAAATGTGTATGCCAATGTGTATGTTTTTTTAGCTTGTTGCTTATTTTCTTTTTGTAAAAAAGTTCTGTCCCACATGCACATACTATGTACTTATTATAGCAATTACAATAACTGGGTTATAAGTAGGTACTAACCCTGAACCTACCCCTAAACCTAACCTTAACCCATGTAATTACCTTATATTACCAGTACTTTCTTGGGTAAGTACACTGTAATTACACTGTAAGTACACAAACTGTGAAATAAAGTGTAACCAAAAAAATTGTAAAGAAAATATATTTTATGTATATAAATAATACAATATAAATATATAAAATACACATATTTCAAGCAAATAAATAAATAATATATATATATATACAGTGGGGAGAACAAGTATTTGATACACTGCCGATTTTGCAGGTTTGCCCACTTACAAAGCATGTAGAAGTCTGTAATTTTTATCATAGGTACTCTTCAACTGTGAGTGATGGAATCTAAAACAAAAATCCAGAAAATCACATTGTATGATTTTTAAGTAATTAATTTGCATTTTATTGCATGACATAAGTATTTGATACATCAGAAAAGCAGAACTTAATCTTTGGTACAGAAACCTTTGTTTGCAATTACAGAGATCATACGTTTCCTGTAGTTCTTGACCAGGTTTGCACACACTGCAGCAGGGATTTTGGCCCACTCCTCCATACAGACCTTCTCCAGATCCTTCAGGTTTCGGGGCTGTCGCTGGGCAATACGGACTTTCAGCTCCCTCCAAAGATTTTCTATTGGGTTCAGGTCTGGAGACTGGCTAGGCCACTCCAGGACCTTGAAATGCTTCTTACGGAGCCACTCCTTAGTTGCTCTGGCTGTGTGTTTCGGGTCGTTGTCCAGCATGGAAGACCCAGCCACGACCCATCTTCAATGCTCTTACTGAGGGAAGGAGGTTGTTGGCCAAGATCTCGCGATACATGGCCCCATCCATCCTCCCCTCAATACGGTGCAGTTGTCCTGTCCCCTTTGCAGAAAAGCATCCCCAAAGAATGATGTTTCCACCTCCATGCTTCACGGTTGGGATGGTGTTCTTGGGGTTGTACTCATCTTTCTTCTTCCTCCAAACACGGCGAGTGGAGTTTAGACCAAAAAGCTCTATTTTTGTCTCATCAGACCACATGACCTTCTCCCATTCCTCCTCTGGATCATCCAGATGGTCATTGGCAAACTTCAGACGGGCCTGGACATGCGCTGGCTTGAGCAGTGGGACCTTGCGTGCGCTGCAGGATTTTAATCCATGATGGCGTAGTGTGTTACTAATGGTTTTCTTTGAGACTGTGGTCCCAGCTCTCTTCAAGTCATTGACCAGGTCCTGCCGTGTAGTTCTGGGCTGATCCCTCACCTTCCTCATGATCATTGATGCCCCACGAGGTGAGATCTTGCATGGTGCCCCAGACCGAGGGAGATTGACCGTCATCTTGAACTTCTTCCATTTTCTAATAATTGCGCCAACAGTTGTTGCCTTCTCACCAAGCTGCTTGCCTATTGTCCTGTAGCCCATCCCAGCCTTGTGCAGGTCTACAATTTTATCCCTGATGTCTTTACACAGCTCTCTGGTCTTGGCCATTGTGGAGAGGTTGGAGTCTGTTTGATTGAGTGTGTGGACAGGTGTCTTTTATACAGGTAACGAGTTCAAACAGTTGCAGTTAATACAGGTAATGAGTGGAGAACAGGAGGGCTTTTTAAAGAAAAACTAACAGGTCTGTGAGAGCCGGAATTCTTACTGGTTGGTAGGTGATCAAATACTTATGTCATGCAATAAAATGCAAATTAATTATTTAAAAATCAAACAATGTGATTTTCTGGATTTTTGTTTTAGATTCCGTCTCTCACAGTTGAAGTGTACCTATGATAAAAATTACAGACCTCTACATGCTTTGTAAGTAGGAAAACCTGCAAAATAGGCAGTGTATCAAATACTTGTTCTCCCCACTGTATATATATATATATATATATAGCTCCAATATGTTTCAGTTCATTTGAAATTTCTTGTACAGTAAACAAACTTTACCAAAAAAAAAAAAAAAAAACCTGGCCCTTCTAAAAGGCATGACTTCATTCTTACCATCACCATATTGAACCTTACAATTTTTCCTGATCATTTTTCTATGAGTATTTATTCTCCTCTGCCTTGTAATGTTCCACAGTCTCCAGAACTGGCCTGCAAGATGAAGAAATGCACCGTGCAAATTGCGCTTAGGACAGATTGTGGTCATGTTCGCTTGGTTACTTTTTGCAGTTCCTTTATTTAAAACAATTCAGACAGTGTGTGCAAATAAATGCCACTGTTGGTGAGTGCAATTCATTCTTAGTGAGTTTCCTCCAGTGTGACTAGGTGCAGCCCTGGTCTGGTTAGGTTGCTGCAAGTGGTCTAAACCATCCTCGTTAGGTTGTTGAAGGGACCGCTGAGTGATGCTGAGCTCGACAGTGATCCCACATACACATTCGGCTGCTTGTTAGTCAGAGGAAGGCAGAACAATCGAAAAGTATAAGAGTAAGGAAAAGGCACAGACACAGAGAAAGAATAAAGTTGGTGCAGGTCAGACTGATGCTTGCGGCCCTCCGTGTCCTGAGTTGGCTGCTTGTTAGTATGCCAGGACCTCTGTCTTCCTTCGCCTCCCCTCCCCTCCATCTCAGCTGGCCCTGTGTGCTCCTGGATGGCCAGGGGTCACTCCCAGCCAATTTAGAGTGATGCACATCTACTCTGTCAGCCGCCAGCTTCCACATGGAAAATAATTACAGAGTGAGCATCTGCTGTCCCTGAGAGACGAACGATAGAGTCTGACACGAGTAGGACGGAGAAATTCCACACTCTGTTTCTCTTTCCCCCCTCTAAATGGTGAAGCAGGCCCAGAGGAGGCTATAGAGAGAGAGAAACACCTGGTGAAATTCTCCCTCAGTGATCTATGCATATGCTTAATAACTTTGCTCTGTAGTTAATTGGAATAATTGCCCAGAATGCTCTCGGAGAAAAGAGAGTGTGATGCCCTGAGGAGAAAGGAGGAGCGAAAGACTGCGGCACATGCAAATAAATTACATGTTTCTGTCAACTTAAGCTCAAAACATGTATAGGCTGTGTCTGAGACTTAAGGCAGGTGCCTTGTTGCCTCACTTCCCAGTAAGTTGAAAACTAGAAAAGGCAGCATTTGTAAGGTCTGACAGGCTTCCAAGGCACTATAATGTCATGTTTTATTGATCTAAAACAATTATAAAGGCAGGCTAGCAATAGCAAGCTATCTTTGAAAGCATAAGATCCCATCTTCCCTTTAGAGCACTCTCCAAAGCCACGCCTCCTTCAAAACACATGAACGCAAAGCACACAGCAGCGTCTGTAAAGCGTCACAAGACGAGAGACGGCATTAAATTACCTCATGTCTCAAAGCACATAAAATGACAATAATAATGAACATAAACAACTTACAGAGCCCTAGTTGTACCACATGACTGCTGCAGATTAATTTCAGTGTTGATATTTTTGACATAGAAATGCATAAATCCGAGTCTGAGGACGTGAACAGCTCCGGGTAGAACGTCAAGGGTTGCTATCTCGTAATTACGGTTATGACATGGCGTGAACACAGCATAAGCTTGTTTTGGATCAGGAGGATCTGTAAAAGGAAGCTGCTCTGTGGAGTTCGGTGACTGTCTACAACTCTGCACAGCCTTACAGAACGCATTGATGATGCGTGATGTCTGTGCAAGCAGGGTGCACGGAGCTATGGAAATACATGTTGGCAGGCAGGTAGGACATTGTATCGGTCCGAATGCAATGTTTGGAACATTCTTTGGTCCTGTGACTTCCACAGAAGATATACACCGATAAGGCATAACATTATGATCACTGACATGTGAAGTGAATAACACTGATTATCTCTTCATCATGGCACCTGTTAGTGGGTGGGATATATTAGGCAGCAAGTGAAAATTTTGTCCTCAAAGTTGATGTGTTAGAAGCAGGAAAAATGGGCAAGCGTAAGGATTTGAGCGAGTTTGACAAGGGCCAAATTGTGATGGCTAGATGACTGGGTCAGAGCATCTCCAAAACTGCAGCTCTTGTGGGGTGTTCCTGGTCTGCAGCGGTCAGTATCTATCAAAAGTTGTCCAAGGAAGAAACAGTGGTGAACTGGCAACAGGGTCATGGGCGGCTAAGGCTCATTGATGCACGTGGGGAGCGAAGGCTGGCCCGTGTGGTCCATTCAAACAGGCGAGCTACTGTAGCGCATATTGCTCAAGAAGTTAATGCTGATGAATCACGTTTTCTTTTACATCACGTGGATGGCCAGGTGCGTATGCGTCGCTTACCTGGGGAACACATGGCACCAAGATGCACTATGAGAAGAAGGCAAGCCGGCGGAGGCAGTGTGATTCTTTGGGCAATGTTCTGCTGGGAAACCTTGGGTCCTGCCATCCATGTGGATGCTACTTTGACACGTACCACCTACCTAAGCATTGTTGCAGAACATGTAAACCTTTTCATGGAAACAGTATTTCCTGGTGGCTGTGGCCTCTTTCAGCAGGATAATGCGCCCTGCCACAAAGCAAAAATGGTTCAGGAAAGGAGCACAACAACGAGTTTGAGGTGTTGACTTGGCCTCCAAATTCCCCAGATCTCAATCCAATCGAGCATCTGTGGGATGTACTGAACAAACATGTCCGATCCATGGAGGCCCCACCTGGCAACTTACAGGATTTAAAGGATCTGGTTCTAACATCTTGGTGCCAGATACCACAGCACACATTCAGGGGTCTAGTGGAGTCCATGCCTCGACGGGTCAGGGCTGTTTTGGCAGCAAAAGGGGGACCAACACAATATTATGTTATATATAACATAATATTATGCCTGATCGGTGTATGTAAATTTTTTTAGATTTAGATCATAGCTACTATTGATTGCTATCTGGATGTAAAGAGAATTTCAACCATAACAAAAAATGTTTATAAAACATATTGCCTATACCCTACCTTTAATTATCACCTCTTAGTCAGAGAAGTCTCCAAACCGGCTGTCCTCTCCTTAGACACATATTTCTGAACCATTATGAGTAATTTCAAGCCATAGAATGATAGTGCGAGTAGTAAGGGAGACCAGGAGGAGTTTGACCATTTAGAAAAGAGCTGTAGTGATGTCATCATCATCACTCTCATCTCCTTTTGGAGCTCACAGGAGAAGTGGCTGTCTGTCAGCAACATTGAAGATTTTAT
This sequence comes from Coreius guichenoti, assembly GCA_039654105.1. Taxonomy (NCBI): domain Eukaryota; kingdom Metazoa; phylum Chordata; class Actinopteri; order Cypriniformes; family Gobionidae; genus Coreius; species Coreius guichenoti. Next base: position 17,057,633 of record CM077176.1, read on the forward strand.
GACCAAACAAACATTTAATTTTCAGGGAAGAAAGTAAAATTCACATTCACATAAAAATAGCTGGATGGAAACATAGCTAGTGACTGTATCCTTATGTGACAGGAATACAGAACACACGCACACACACTCACACAAAGACACATACTGTTTTTACATACTAAAATATGTTTTAAAATATAACACAATATAATGTTTTTTTTTGTTTAAATTGTTCACTATACTATATTCTTTGTTCTGCATTAAGGTTCTTGCATAAATTGTACGGTGTGGATCTTATTTCAGAAAGTTATCTATTGTTACATCAGTGTTATAACTCACCCCAGTAGGCTGTAACAACGGATATCTTTATATTTGACATTAACTCACATAATCTGTGTGTCACCATTCTGTTTAGTTATGTTCATGGACTTTCAGTTTGTTTTCATTTGTCACGTTTCTTTGTTCAGTTTCCCGTCACTCGTCTGGCCCCATAGTTACCGTCATTATTAGTTCATATGTGTCAACTGTGTGTCATCTATTTCCCTCGTTAGTGTTGCAACTTATGTTCTTCCCTTTTTACTCAGTCTTTGTCCGGTCACTGTTATGTTAGATGTGTTGTGCTATTGCCTGTCTGCCTGCTTTGAGAGTAATTGTAATTAAATTACGTTTTGAACTTGATTCATCTGTATTCGTCTTCCTGCCTACACACACCCGTGACAGATGACCAGACCTCCAAAATGTATATACGCATTTTAAATTATTTTGGTGGCTCAGGAGAGCACCGATTTCCTCACCTTTGCCACCCACTTCTTTCGTCTTGCCATCACCTGCCCCTATGAAGACGAGACCCTGAAGAACTTGTTCCGGATCGGGGCCAATTTCCATCAACACATGGACCTCCCAGACACCACCGGACTGAACTGGAGGGAAACCGTTATTAGGTGTCTGGAGAGCGTCCGGTCTCGATCCAGGACACAGCCAGACCCAGAGTCTGAATCACCTCCATCAACCACGGAGTACTCATGTGAGCCCCCCGCAGACAGAGACCTACCACCCACCACGTCGCGTTAGCCAGAGCCCGAGAGAGAGAGGACAGAGCCGACCCTCGCCTCGGAAGTGGAGCTCCATCAGAAGTCTGGCCAGGGGTGTGAGCCCACGACATCAGCGGACGAGGGATGAGTGACCACAGAAAATGAGGACTGGCTGATCAACTTCAGTGAGGAACCAACGACTCCCACCCTATCCCACCCGGTACCTTCACCATCACTGTTTCTAGACACCATGGACAATGATTTTCTTTCATCAATCTGCATGGACTGTGTTAAACTTACTGTGAGTCTGTCAGGTATCCCGTTGCCACCATCACCGCGAAGCTTAGCCAGTCCTCCAGCCCCGCCGCTGCCGGATGTCTACAGCCCTGCGCCGTCTCCGGGGACTCCCTGTGACGTCGAGCCGCAGGTCGTGCATCCACCTGCAGAGCCCGTGCGAGAGGATCCTGTGGCTTCGCCTCCCGCCCTTGACCTCTTCGCATCATCTCGGCCTGTCGACCTGCTGGCTCTGTCTTGGCTCCTCCCACCTTCGACTCCACCGGAGACCCTCGGACTCGCGGCTCAACCGGGTTCCCTCGTCCTGCCGGCTCCCCCTTGGTCAGTCGTCACACCATTTCCGCCACAGACCTGCGGGCCATCCGCTGCACTCTGGCCCTCCGCCCCTACGGCTGCAGCGGGTTCCTCCTTCTCCTTGGCGTCGCCTCTGTCCTCTGTCCTCCGTCACACCGGCTTCACCTCAGCCCTCGGGTACTCTGGCTCCATCTTAACGTTCGTTGCCGCGGCATCGCCGAGATCTCCAGAGCCAGCGAAGTCGCTAGAGTCCATTGGCTCTCCGTCTGCGCCTATAGATCCATGTGCCGAGTCTCCGTCGGTCGTCCCCCAGATGCCGCCAGTCACCGCTACAACATCTCGGCTCCTCCCATCCTCGACTCCGCCGTAGGCTGACAGCATTGGGGAGCTCTGGGTCTGCCAATCATCATCGCCGCCAGGGGATCGTCGTCCCATCATCACCAGCCCTGTGTCTCATCATCCTGTCTTCACCACACCTGTATCCAGTCATCCTACTATCACCATCCCTTGGTTTCATCGTTCTGCCATCACCATCCTTTTGCCACATCCTGCCACCATCCCTTCCCGCATCGTTTCACCATCTCCTCGTCCCCCTCCAGAACCCCCGTTATGTCACCATTCTGCTTAGTTTTGTTCATGGACTTTCAGTTTGTTTTCATTTGTCACGTTTCTTTGTTCAGTTTCCCGCCACTCGTCTGTCCCCATAGTTACCGTCATTATTAGTTCATATGTGTCAACTGTGTGTCATCTATTTCCCTCGTTAGTGTTGCTACTTAAGTTCTTCCCTTTTCACTCAGTCTTTGTCTGGTCACCGTTATGTTAGATGTGTTGTGCTATTGCCTGTCTGCCTGCTTTGAGAATAATTGTATTTAAACTACGTTTGGAATTTATTCTGTCTTCGTCTTCCTGCCTGCACACATCCGTGACACTGTGATTGTGTAGCACATGTCCAAGTGAGTTTTATCTGTAGTAGACAAAATGTGGCTACAGTGTATCAAAGTTTGAGAGATCTAGCACAACCAACCACTGAGTTATTGATTCTCAAACAATAAGTGTTACTACTATCCCTTACGAAGTTTATTCAAGTGTGCTATTAGTATAATTCTTTTAAACTAAAAATAAGAAAGTATACTTTCAGTCTACCTTTTATTTACTGTTTAGAAATATACTTTATGTAGGCTACTTCTCAGAAATAGGCTATAGGCTATTAAAATTGAACTTAAGTATACTTGACTTAGGCTATATTGACAGAAAAGTCTAAATATATTTAGACTATAGGCTACATGTACTTAATCTTTTAATCGAGATATGCTTAAAAGTATAATTATTATAAGTAGCTATACTTGGGTAGCTATACTTGGTAGTTGTGTTTAATCTTTTGATTGAGTAGCCTATTAAATACTTTTTTCACATAGTTTTACATCTTATAAACTTACATTGTTTGAAAATATAGATTTATAAAGAAAACAGATATATTCCTAATTCTGAGTATCTGAATTTGTATATAGGTTAGTCCACTGGCTATCCATGTTTTCACTGTTATTCGGTAGGGGGCGCTACTACGCCTCTTCTGAAAGAGTACAGAATCTCCGGATCAAAAAGGTGAAGAAGAAGCAGAAACAAGTGATAGAAGATTGCTTATGTAAATGTAAAACAACGCAATCATCAAACATTAAACAGCATGTAAATCAAAACTGCCTAATGTTACCGAATGAAATGCCTAACCCATGAAGAGGAAACGACTGTGAAGCTTTGGGGTGTTGATGGACGTGATCTACTCCATCTGTGTTTTGATCATCGATCATCCGATTTACTGTATTCTTTGACAAAAACGCAAATTTTCTCAGCTTATTTGTTTAAAATGTCATTCAAGTGTTGATAAAAAGGATGCATGAAGCTCGAATAAAATGTTTTTAAATGGAAAGAGTTAAAGTACAGTTAAAGGTATATTTCAAATATAAAAAATAATACTTAAATAGGAACATAGCGCAAAGTGCATAAATAATTTATAAATAGTAAACTATAAGTATGATCTTAATAGTATAAAACTACTAAACTAGTTTGCTGAGAGTACACTTCAAAGTGTACTTTCATAAACCAAAAAATTGTACTACAAGTATACTTATAAGTTCACTTGTAGTACAGATGCAGTACAAATTAGAAACCTAGTTGTGGACTTAAAGTTACACTGTACACTACTGTTACACTTATAGTACACTTAAACGTATACTTTTAGCCTATATACTAAAAAGTGGGCCAATTTAGTCCCAATCAGTATTGAAATACACTAAGTACACTTTTACACTATTACTACTACATTAATATTACTTAGCCTACTACATAGTATAGTATAAATATTTAAATCTTCTTGAACTTTACTTAAGTTTGGAATCGGCACAGCCATATATTATTCAGACATTTCTGTTAATGATGCATTATTGTGTGGTTTTATACATCATTTGGCACTGTGTGTTCTTAGATCATATATTTGTTAATTTGCACATTGGGTCTGTGTCACCTTCACTGTTTTACCTGTGATTAATAACAGTGTTTGTTGTCCAGATCATCCCTGGCTGAGTGTCTTTACACCAAAACAGAGAGCCATGTTCATGCATACCTGCTGTGGCAGTGGCTGTGACCTGTCATCAGTGATGAACCACTGATCCTGCAGAAAGGTGAGCTGACTGTCATCCTTACACAGAGGCTCTTCTGTCTTCTCTGTCTTTGAACAGCTCATTCTGAGGCTTAATGTCTGCCTTATCTGTAGTAAAATGTAATACTCCTGAAAAGGCCCCTTTCACAACTGTGCACAACTTTATATATATATATATATCATTTAAAATGAAATATACTACCTATTAAATATATCATTAAATGTTTTAAAGGTTAAGGCACTTCTCCATATTAGAAGACACGAGAAGACTTAATATTAACAAAAGACTTAAGACTTAATAAAGACAAAATATAATTTTTTTATGTAACAATTGTTGATGAAGTTGATTTTATTAGAATACACTACATCAAGTTCTGTACTTTCAGGGAAGAAAGTAAGATATCAAAGTTTTGCTCTTGAGAAAAGAGAAATAGACAGTTAAAAATAGCAGAACGGGTCCAGATGTTGTGTTTGTGGACAGCTTATTAACAGACCTAAGTGTGTGATGCTGCGCCTCAGGCGCTAAAACGTCCCAGAGCTCTGCAATAATGTCCACAACAGAGACTAATTAAAAAAACACACATTTCCACACTTCTCATCACACAGTGAGAAGAAGCAAGTTAAAGTAACTGAAGTTTGCTTTGATTAAGGCTAGAAATACCATACTTAGCTGTTATTAATTATATATATATATATATTTTTTTTTTATTATTATTATTATTATTTTTTAATTAAGTTGCATTTAAAATTAAATTGTGTGTGCTCTCACAGTTTGAATTAGCATGATGCTTATATACAAATATAGGAAAAGGAACTGGTGTGATAGATTATTTCCATAATATTCATGACTCCTCAATGAATGTACAGGAGCTAATGCCTGTAATGTTTTCTATGCACTCACTGTTCATTTATTCAGCCACTCAGTACCTACATTACCCTTACAAGCATTTTGTATGTTCTGTTATTGAACGATTAGTGCTCTGCGCTGCTTTACTGTACATTATTCAGGTGCAGCTTATCCTTGCAGACGCCAGCACATATGTAACACAACATCATACATATGTATGTGGGATGACATACTGCGAGGCCGCATGTAACAGAGGCCATGTGTCTCGTGCTTCTTCACACACGGTCCTACACGCCTCTACAGGAAGAGCTCTAGCCCGTTTGTCAGTTGAATATGTTTATTTCAGGGCTATTTTAATTATAGCTCATTGGAGTGTGTCACTTCACTTGTGGAGTGTGTGCGTGCGAGTGTTTGCGTTTGAGCTTGCTGGGTGTAACTCCCAGGTCTTTATGTGAGAGAAGTACTCGTTCATCACTGTCTCAGGGGACAAAGGAAACCTGTAGCGCATGCTAAGTGGCCCAGCCCTCCGCATGGCTGTAAGAATACATTAGGGTACACACATACAGCCTAGCACATGGCTGCCAGAATACATTAGGCTCTACACACACACACACACACACACACACACACATCCCAGTGATAATGAGCGCTGAATTCTTGATGCTTTCCTTTCTCATTCTCTCCTATCAGCACTCCGCAAAATCAGTATTGAGTGGACTGATAAAACACTCGTATGGACAATAGACACCTCCTTTGTTTGGTGGCGTGCTTGTTTATTATTCAGTTGCATTGTAGGATTGCTTGCTTTTGCTCTCTGGCATGTGCTGCTGCTTTCTCAGTGTCTCTCATAGATACACGCTTCTACGACGGTGTCTTTTGTCTTCTTTCTAGTGTAGTGAGCTTATTTTGGATGGCCACACACATAATGCACTTGTATGCTGTGATTCCATTGCAAGCATAAAAGCAGTTTCAAGCTTTCAACAGTAAAACAAAAATTGCAGAACATGCCTAATTTGTTTATTTCATATATAACAACATTTTTTCTTTGAATTTCATAGAATGCTAATTGTAACCCTATGAAAATAAATGAGCTGACTAATGAGCTAGCTAAATTGTTAGAGTGATGTATGTATAACTGTTGAAGTTGACAACAGAAAGAAATGTTAAAGCAGTCGGATAGGAACAGATATTAACAGATATTAAAATTCTAGCAGCTACCGATAAGCCGATAATTATTTTTATAGGCTGATGACGAAAACTAAGTCTAAAAAATAAAGTTTTTCATTAATTAAAAAAAAAAGCTAAAATAAAATAAAAGCTAAAAGAAATATAAATGATAATAAAAATGGCAAAGGCATATAACAAAATTGCAAAAATGGAACTGAAAATATTAAAATATAAGTTAATTATATATAACTTTTATAAGTGGGAAACACCAGATATTGGTTTTTTTTATCACTCACTCATCTCACACCAGTTGGAAATCTTCAGGGACCACCAGTGGAGCACAGTTTGAGAACCAGTCATTACATATGTCATTGGGTCTCTAATGATGGATGTATTCACAATTCATAGCAGTGGCTGTACGATAGTGTGTGTGTGTGTGTGTGCATGTTTTAGGGTGCACTCTCATCAGGCCTAGCTGGTGGCAGAGCTCTTATCAGACAATGTCAGACCTCTGGGGCTGCCAGTTTGTTTCGTACCGATAGTGACTAAATTAAATCTAGATCCTCCACCAATTATTTCCCTTATGGTGACAATAATTGTCCCTGTTAGCGCCCGCAAAACCTTAATAGATGCCAGGGCGACCCATGGCTGCCGTATGTTTTGGTCCTGCTTTTGTTTGTGTTGGCCGTAACGGCACGTTAGAAGTGTAGTGATGTGTTCCTAAAGCCTATTTGCTGCCTGTTTTTGTGTGATGGTCCAGACTGCTTTCAAACCTGCCAGGCTCTTTTGTCACTGAGCATATATAAGCCCCCCTTGCTACACTCCCACCTTCCTTTGCTCCTCTCTCTCTTTGTTGCTCTAGCACAGCATTAATATGGTGAATAGGCACTTCAGGGTTATTTGGGAGCTTTTCAGGGAAGTGTAAGCAAAGGGGAGAAGGAATAATGAGGTGTGGTGGCACAAAACAGACTAAATGAAGAGATAAGACAAGATTATTATTGTGGAAATGGCAAAGTCAGCAAACCTCCTTTAGGGTTCTGCATAAATCTAAAATTACAGAATTATAAAATTACGAGAAGCAGCATTGGCGTCTCATACACCAACCACTTTGTGAATCATTACTTTTTATCACTACATTTTTTTCCTAAAAGATTTTTTTTTTAAATCAATGCATGCACATGCTGTGAATGCTTTGAATTTCAAAGATTTGCAAGTGCTGAATTATTTGTGGAAGAAAACTCAAATGCTATGAATTTATTCATCCCAAAATAATCATGCATATTCATGAGTCCCGTCTGCATAATATTTTCTGGGGGGAGGGGCAGACACAATAGTGGGTACATAGCAAATCTGGTGTCTGATATCATTTGTGACATCTTCACTGTGGAAAATCTTGGTCAGTTCTAGACTTTCTTTTCTCCCCAGAATCATAATGATAAAGTTTCATTTCTAAATTAGACCATTTACAAGTTACATAAATATATACAATGAAAGCTTCCATGTGAACAGGAGATAAGCAGGGTGAACATCAGCCTCCAGCAGCAGGTAGTCTGTATCGAGGACAGCAGACATCACCCCTCCTCTGTAACACAAACCCGACACACACACACACACACACACTCTTATTCTGAGCTCTGAGGAGGCAAAGACTTTAAAAGTTTATTCTACTGCAAAATAGCCTGTATTTTTGAATGTTATTACAGAAAAAGAGTGGGTTTACACACAGTTATGCTGTGGAAGCAGAAATGTTTGTCTGTAATAAAAGCACCTCAGGGAATTGCTTGTGTTTGTAAATGCGGTGAAATGGTTGGCATAGGATTCCACACATTGTTCTGTAAGATGCCTTTACTGCAATTGATTTTTGTGTTTTGTGTTCCTTTTTTTTTTTTTTGCCTTTTCCCCTTTCCTTTCTTGTTTCCTTTCTTGTCTTTTCCTATTTTATTTCCTTCACTCCCCTATTCTTTTTTAATTTCCCTTCCCTTCCCTTCCCTTCCCTTCCCTTCCCTTCCCTTCCCTTCCCTTCCCTTCCCTTCCCTTCCCTTCCCTTCCCTTCCCTTCCCTTCCCTTCCCTTCCCTTCCCTTCCCTTCCCTTCCCTTCCCTGATTGCTATCTTTTCCCTTTTCTTTCCGTTTCCTTTTTATTTCCTTGTCCTGTTTTATTTTTTCCCTTTCCTCTTTCATTTGCCCTTTCTTTCCTGTATCACTTCTTTGCTTTTTATTCTACTTTCCCTCACTTCCCTTTACTTTTTATTTTCTTTTTCCTTACTCCCTTACATTTTCTTTTCCTGTTTGCTTTCATTCTTTTCTTTTTTTTTGCAACCAGTTTGTGATTTAGCATGATGCTTCAAATTACATCTGATAGAGGAAAAAATGGACCCAGTGGATCATTTTAGATGAGCTCTGCTAAAGGCAATCCATTTTTTATGATTTTGGCATTCTATTTCTGTTTATTAAATCAGAGAAAATGCCCTCCCTTGAGAAGTTTTGGGCTTTTGACCAACGGCTGAAATCAATCCCACAACTGAAACGGTATGATGAAATTGGACTCCCCACGAGGAGCAGGTTGGTCCAGGGAGATGTGGGTGAGATTTAGCTTTACTCTCATCTTTTTCCTCCTTTCTTCCCCCATTACACATCTCCTTTATCCTGGCAGGTTGTCAAGCAACCGTAAGGCTGCCGGAAAAAAGGGATGGAGGATGGAAAGAGAGGAGATTGGAGAGAGAGGAGACAGGCAGATAAAGAGCAATCTCCTTGGCTGGTTGTGAGGGTGTAGGTACACTCCAGATGGTGACCCAGAACTTGATGGGCTACTGTGGAAATAACACTCTCAGGCTCGTCAAGAGATTTAGAAATCACTCAAAAACCCTCTTTCTCTCAGCCACAGCCATCTCCATCACAATAAGAACACTTTTATAGAATAAGATTCTGAGTATCACCAATAAAGATTCTTCAGTTTGCTAGACATCTCTTTTAGGAACAACCAGTTCTTGAGGGATCTAATAGGAACATAACCATAAAAAGGTTCTTACATGCATGAAAGATTAGAGTCATGTTTAACATGTGCTTTTATGAGCTGTCCTACAGAAATATATTGTAAGAATTCTATAGATAGCATTTGAAACCTTTTTGCTGCATGATGGCTTAGTTGCATTAAACTTAAACTTAAGCATTTTAGAACTAATATACTTACAGTTATGCATGATTTATTTATTATGCATTATATATTTCCTCGTCAGTCTAAAAATGCTGAAGAACAAAAACAGCTTTAAACAAATCATAAGAGTTCAGAAGGGGAGATTCACATTACTTGCTTTTAGAGACCTGATAAGCTGTCATACGCCATGTGTGTAAAAATAGTAATTAATAAAATTAGCAGATATAAACTTTATTCAGTCATAGCTGATTATGTTTGACCACACTGCTTTACTTTTACCTAATTTCTTTATCTTTTATTAAAAGATTAATGTTTTTAGTTTAGAGTAACAGTAAAATGTGAAGGACGTAAAGGGCCCTATCATACACCCGGCGCAATGCGACGCCAAGTGTCTTTTGCTAGTTTCAGCCCGACGCAGTTATCATTTTCACGTCCATCTGTTCGCTCATGGGCGTGCTGGCCTGAAAACGAGGTGTGTTCAGGCGCATTGTTGGCGCGTTGCTATTTTAAGGCAACTGAAAGCGAATGTGCCATTGACCAACTGAAACCTGGTCTAAAGTCAATAGCGCAGTATTGTTTGTGTTATTTAAAGGGCGTGTTTGTAATATGCGCCTATAGGCGGGTACACAACGTGCGTACACTCTGATTGTTACACACACAGGGACGCTCAGCAGCACACAAATATTTTTAAATATTAAAAATAAAAGGATTCCTCTCTAGAAAGCGTTCAGTCTTTCCGCTCGCAAATTCCGGCATGTAAATAGCGAATCCGCCATGGTGCAAGCGCAACTGGCTTTTAAAGATAATGGGACATGAGACTCTGATTGGTTTATTGCACGTTACGCCCATGAGTCATTAAGAGACTAGGTACAACCCTTCTGGACCCTTCGCCAACCGTTTTTTTCATCGTTAAACTAGCAAAAGTGGATTCGGACATGCCCTAAGTGAACCTGATTCAGACCATGCGCTCAGATCGTTAAAATAGGGCCCAAAGAGACAAGAAGATTTAAGTTCATCTCAGTAGCCCTTCTCTCTGCTTTTGGATATAAAGATGGATTTCTGTGTTGATTTGTATTTAAAAAAGGTGTTCGTAAAAAGATGAGAATTTGATGCTAATATAGGCCTATAATACTCATAATTAAAAACCTGCCTTACCATCAACTGCACAATCACATCTGTTTTTCAGCTTTGCCCCTGGCCCCATGGGATATCCAAGTTTAAATAATCTAGTCTTAATCCATATCACCTCACTAAGATTTACATAATCAAGTGAAATCTGCATGTTGCAACCCCATTCGCCCCCCGCTGTGGTACAGGTCACGTGTACATTGCATTAATATGTGCATTGCCGTCCTGTTTCTTAGGAGATGCGCTACATTTGTGTGAACAGAATCCTAATAATTAGCTTGTGTTTTACAGATTAAGCCACCTGTAGTCAATGCACATGGCAGGAAGGTGACTTCTGATTTTGTGATTTTGATTTTGTCCTCTGTGCTGTCTGTTTGCATGATAATATGATGTAGTTTGTCTTCCAGGCCCAGAGAGGGTTTGATATGATCATTAAGTGAACATTAAACATTAGGTGAAATCTCTTTAAATTACTGAATCAGAAAAACATTTTCTGCACTTTTACCTGCTATTAGTTTTATAAACAGTAAGATTTTAACTTTATTAATCAGAGATGATCATAGAATGTTCTTTTGACATTGTATCAATTAACCTTACTGTTTATTTGAACAAAATTATGAAGTTATACACTACAGTTTAAATGTTTGGGGACGGTGAGATTTTTAAATCTGTTATGCTCACAAAGGCTGCATTTATTTAATCAAATACAGTAAAACCAGTAATATTGTGAAATATTACAATTAAAACGACTGTTTTCTATTTTAATATATTTTAAAATGCAATTTATTCCTGTGATGGCAAAGCCATTTTTAATGAAAACATAAAAATGCAATATTATATTCAGCTATTGAATCCATCCTGTGTCTGTCTTCATGCAGTGAGAAAAAAGAATGTTTAGACTTTTGTTTACCATGTCTCAATCACAGAATAGGACTTATATTTATGCTCATATATATCAACAAAAGTTGGCGGATATGAAAACAATCATTTCAGTAGGCCATAATAATTTGCAGGGACCATTATAGTTTAGGTAGAGCAACAACTACACCCACAGCAAGCATCCACCTGCCATTTCATATCTCCCACCTGTTGGTAGATATACAAACTGAGATGAATTCTGAAGTGTTTGCATTTGAGAGAAAGCCAGGTTGGTACTGTAGTTGCTAAAAGCAAAGTGGTTCCTCATCTGTGTGTCTTTGTGCAGCATATAGAGAACGTGAAGAAAGACAAAAAGAACCCATTGAAGTGAAACAAAATAAACAGTGTCTTCTGAAGGGTTGTATATTCATTGAAGCAACTGAGGTAAAGAGGACCCTGTAGAGTCAAGGCAAGTTCACAATAGCATTCACAACCATCTTAGAATAAGAGGGCACAAAGCGAAAGTGAAATAAAAATAAGACTGAGAGCACCTATTCACTCTGCTACATCCTTATTATTGCTGTAGACTCATCTTGAATTATTGAACGCTTCAGAGCTTATGATTGCACTCAAGATGCACTCAGAGTCTGAACAATTGACTCAGCCTTGACTTGTTGGGGATACTTACAGCAATTTACTTGTTTATCTTGCATTATCGATTGTTAAGGATATAAACAAGTGTGTGTACTAAGATAACTTTGACAACTATTAAGTATTAAATAAAGTATTTAACCCTCATTTTATGTTGATATGAATTTACTGGTTTTATGTTTGAGGTACCAGAGACCATATTAATTTAGAAATTAACCCTAAAGCTTCAATGTGAAGTTTGTTTTGAGCTGTCAAAATTGTATTAGGGTGTCTGAGAGCCCAAACAGAAAATGCACAATCTAAAATTTGAACTTTAAAAAACAGTTTTCAGTTCATTCAGTATGTCCCTTTTACTCACCATTTTGTTAATAGATCTTCAAAGTAAAAGTCTTTACTCCTTCCAGCTGATTCTTATTACCAGAGCTGCTTTAAACCTGCTGCTTTCTCCACGGATCTATTTAAAAATCATTAGGATGCTCTTCGGCAGTTTTCTACTGACACTTATGTTAATCAGTGCTGTTAATGTAACCCTATTTAGATGCTGAGATGACACAGGAGGCTTACAGCCACTGATGGTGACGTCTCATTGACTTTTGCAGGCCTGTGTCCTTCTCTCTTTTACCCAATCACCCTGGGTTGGACAGCCAGGATTGTTTTCATCTAGAAATGGTGCATGCAGCTGTTGATGATAGTTTACACACAAACAAACGCACACGCTATGACACACTCTGCGTTAGTGATGTGACCTCTTGTGGAAATAAAGGGTGAGAGAGTTGTTGTTCTCATCTTATCTGCATTTGTGTTGTCATTGAAGAAGCAGTCTGGGTAAAAGTCAGAGTGATAGGCAGCAGTATATAGAGGTATAGGAAGGCAGCAAGGGCACGTCCAAATCCATTTTGATCACTTAGATGCCTGAATTTTGTATGTAACATAGATGTATATTACCATTCAAATGTTTGGAGTCAGTAAGATTTTTTTTTAAAAGAAATTATACTTTTATTTATTCAGCAAGGATGCATTACATTAATAAAAAGAGACATTTACATGGTTACAAAAAATTCTGGTCTACATCCCTTAATCCTACCAAATCCAACCCAGTACCTAAACTTAACAACTACCTTACTAACTAATAATAAGCAGTAATTAAGAGTTTATTGAGGCAAAAATCCTAGTTACTAGTTAGTTAATAGCGAGAATTGGACCCTAAACTAAAGTGTGACCAAAAATCTATTTCAAATAAACTCCAAAAATGTATAAATGTTTTGTATAAAAAAATTTCACATTTACATTTCATTTAGCAGATGCTTTAATCAAAAAGTGACTTACAAATGAGGAATACAATAAGTGATTCATCTTATATAGTGTCTGTGTGTGCTCATTTTTAATACTGATAATGTAACGTTTAAAGGTGCAGTGTGTAGTATTTATGAGGATCTATTGACAGAAATGCAATATAATATACATAGCTATGTTTTTAGTGGTGTATAAAGACCTTACATAATGAACCATTATGTTTTTATTACCTTAGTATGAGCCATTTCTATCTACATACACCGCGGGTCCCCTTACAGTGAAATCGCCATTTTGCGCCGTCATATTTCTACAGTAGCCCTAAACGGACAAACTTCTCTACAGAGCGCTTGTCACTCTCTGCTCTCTCCGACGACGACATTTTTGTCCTGTGTCGGCCCCCGTAGCTTCTCTATGTGCTTCGAAAGGGAGGCGTGAGCGGTGGGTGATTGCAATTCACAACCTCACTGCTAGATGCTGCTAAAATTTACACACTGCACCTTTAAGTCCAATGATGATGAAATGCCAACGGATCAAGGATCAAATTATAAAAGGTTTATTAAATAACTCAAAAGCAGGTAATCCAAAACCGCTAGAGTGCTAGGCACAAACAATACAGGACAATGAATGGAAACTAAAGAGGAACTAAAATACACAGTGACAATGAACCAAATACAGACAGGTGTGCTAATTAATCAAATGATGAATAACCTTGGTAACTGAAGACAAACGGGAACATAGGAACACAGGAACACAGGAAACAAAGATGACCAAACTAAAAGTCCTTTAAAATAAAATTAAGACCAACTAAACGAAATGTAATTGTGACAGATAATAATAATAATAATAAATGTTTCTTGAGCAGCAAATCAGCATATAAAAATAATTTCTGAAGGATCATGTGACACTGAAGACTGGAGTAATGATGCTGAAAATTCAGCTTTGCCATCACAGGAAAAAATACGCACCCAGTGTACTTTTTAGTGAATCAGAAATATACAGTATGCTGAAGCGAACAAATTTATCTCTATTAAATCTTTTAATAGATAGTGGTTGGAGTTAGAGACACTGTATAATTCTTGAATATCTTTTATATGTAAACAAAATTAAGCATGCAACTGAAATATATGCAAATAAATCTGAATCAAAATGAACCAAGTTTGTGAATCAGAATCGAATTAGGAAAATTTAATTGATACCCAGTCCTATTTATAAATGTCCATTTTCTTTCATTTTTTAAATTAACTTATATGACTTCCCAGAAATAAGCATTTTAGTCTCTAAATATTTCCTTGCTTATATCTAAAGCTCATTTGAATTTGTTTTAGATTATTGTAGGACGTTATGTTGCCTTGGAAGCCCATTGACTGGGCAGCTGCCTTATAGATTTAGGAAACAGTCAGAGTTTTAATTTTGCAGCAGGGCTTTATGGATATCAGCACAAGGGAGAGTCAAACTAGCTGTGACCCGAAGTATCTTACACAATAATTTCTGTTCTGTCACAACATTTATACTAGAAACAGTATGATATTTGCCATGCTATTTGACAGTGTATGTTGAATATGTTCGCTGGCCTGAGGTTGTTCTAATATAAATAATGAATGACTAAAATATAGAAAGCTGATGATAAGTTGATCGTCAGACAGATTTAATTGCATTTAAAGTCATGCTTGAAATGTTGTTGTGCAGGTTTTGTTGTGGTATTTGAGGAAGCATCATCATGTAATGAAATTCCATTCATGTCCATCTGTAATAATTACTTAACATCTGTCAAAGCTCCACAATTATCTTTCTTTATTGAGCAATGCACAGTGAATGGAACAAATAGTTCTCTCTCTCTCTCTGTGTGTGTGTGTGTGTGTGTGTGTGTGTGTGTGTGTGTGTCACCCTGCACCATCTGGAATAAAGGTGTTCACAAGCATGCTGGTGCGCTATGGGAAGCTGTTAGATAACCACGCCCTAACAGACAGAAGATTCATATGATCCTTCAAGAAGCTGATAAGAGCCCAACTTTTACACCGCACCTCTAAACTGAGTAATGACACGCGGCGCATCTAATTATAACACACCTTTTAAAACCTTATCAAGGTTAAATGGGTTTATAAGATGTACACAGATGTTTATAATTTTGATTAATTGCCTCGACTAATTCATATTTAATCTGTTTCGAAATCTCGTACATTCTCAAAAAGCTCTTGCGATTCACTGATGATTAAAAAGAAAATATCCAGGCATGGAGACGCAGAACGTTTGAAATACGGGAAGATGTGGCTGCGTTGAGTTTGTCTTAGCATTTAATTATCAGCCCAGTGTATTTCTGTTCATTATCTTGACTGATTTCACCATCCAGATTCACAGTGTGCGCGTAAACAACGCTCTGAACAGCACCTCTGTTTGTTCATCATAGTCTTGCTTTAATCAAGCCAATCATTCATCAAGGGAATCGCGGAGTGATAAACTCAGCATGCAATCCCAGTCCAAACATGAAATGTTTATGAGGGCAGTGTCTCACTACAGCAGCACAACAGTTAGAAATGGCCTCTGAATTAAAGCCTCTTTTCCTGGTCTGTAATGGCCTTTGTGTCACACACACATAGGCTTTTGTCACTATGACAGAAAACTCTGTGGTTGTAACGTTCATGATAGTAAGTAGTCATTTAGCAGGTGCTTTAAGAGCGACATACATTACAGGAACAATCCTGCTGGAGCAAGCTGAGGTTAAGTGCCTTGCTCAAGGGCACAGCGGCAATAGCTCATGGATCACCACTTGCATGAATCAAACTTCCTTTTAGTTACCAGGGCTGTGTTTCCCAAAAACATTGTGAGCTAAGTTGATCATAGAGAACATGGGTGGCAATGGTCTTCGCGATCAACTTTTGGGAAGCGCAGTCCAGGCCTAATCGTATGCCATAACACCTTTTGATACTTACATTGGTATGTCCAGATGGAATATTATATTATATTACATTATATTATATTATAGTATTTAGTGCTGTCAATCGATTAAAAAAATTAACTACATTAATCATACATTTTTTCTGTGATTAATCACGATTAAAAACTATTATGTTTTTATACGTTTGTAATATATTTTATTATGTAATACTTTTACAGTTAATGTCCAAATTAATGTAGAAACAACATAAAGACAGTACATTTTAAATACTTGTTTAATGGCATCTTTTTATGAATGAAGCCTAGTATCATTGATACTAATACAGATACTGATATCTCGATGGAAATGATTTTTTCCCCCAATTTTAAAGATAAATTATAGCCATTCAACATTACAGTGTAATTGAAAGCTATCAATTTTTTTTTTAAACATTTATTAGGCTTCAAAAATATAACAACTTTTAATTTAAGTGAACTTAAAACAATCCTCACATAAACCCATAATAAATGTCATATTTACCTGTGCCCTTATAAATATACAGAAATTAAATTCAGTCTGCAGAAGTTATCAGTCTGCACTGCATAAATTATAAATTAAATATAGATTAAAGGGGTAATTAACTGGCTTTTTTATTTTTTTAAACTGTTATCTGAGGTCAACTTGTGACATTCGCGTGGTTTTTACATTCAAAAACATCATAATGAATAAGTAATAGGCTATTTTCTACCCTGGTTTTGAGCCTAGCTCCTGGAACGCTCGGTTTTTATGGCCGTGCCGCATTGAAGACTTGGAAGTAAATGCCCACTGCTATGATTGGATAACAGTTTTGCATATTATAATGAGCTTCGGCTCCGCCCGTCAGTACACGTGAGGAATTGTTTTGAAAACTTCCAATGTGGAAAAACGGCAACCGGAATGATTCGCCCACAGGGCTCACAAAATGTCTTTATCAAACAAACACAATGATTTATCTCTCATCCACCCGCAATTAATTGGAATGTTATTTTTTATTACTTGGCCGGCCCGATCGGTGGATATAACTGCAAACCGTGCATAACTAACACACACACACACGCGCGCACCCACAAGCCAAGTACGTGCACCAGCAAAACTTCACTGCAAACAAATCAGCATGTTCAAAACTTCCGCGATTATATTTTTCCTTCAAATTACCAGTCAAGAGAGTGAACAACGCACATCAAGAAAGGAATGTTATTTTTAACTATTTAAGATCTATTTAAGATTTAAGAGTGCGAGCCCTGGCCCATACGTGTTCGAGTCTGATCACGAATCGCAGCACAATGAACCAACAACACCTCAAATACAAAATATACTCCAGCCTGTGACAGCGTGGAAGTTGTTTAGTTAGACACGTACACATAATCAGTAGATATCAAACGTAAATACAATACTATCACATTGTTACATGTATGCCTTTTTGTGTTATCTGTGACCCTGTTTTTCCTATGTTCTGATTAGTTAATTTGGTTCCACCTGTGTTCTGTTAATTATCTCATTAGCTCCCTTGTTTAGTTCCTGCTTATAAGTTCTCAGTTCTCCCTCAGTGTTTGTCGGTTCTCGTCAAAGTTTCTACGTGTTTGATGTTCATTCCATGACTGCTATTATTAAAGATCCTGTTTTCTGTTCATCCTCGTCTTCATGAGTTTTATACTACACGTACCGTGACACATATAAAAAACATTTTTTACTCACATAATTGTGTTGCATTATTCCTGTTGGATCCAGAAGGCACAGCATCATTTTTAAATCTCATTCTGTCTGCAAATCCAGTCTCTTGTTTACAAACTAATCCACAGTGAAATGAACCGAACAAACGCGCAATGTCTTTACCCACGTGAGCTGGAACTTCATTAGTTTAACCATGCATTGCTAATATTGGAATCCGAAGGAAGCTTATGGCATGTTTATTGCTTGGTAGCTCAATCTGGTTTAGCTCCACGTAGGCCTATGTTATTTATCTATTACATGTCATGCACGAGTCGGTGGGCAGGGCTACAGAATCAAGCGTTCATCTTCTTCGGTTAAGGCGGCGTTTCACTGCACTCTGACGTCACGGAAGAACATTCACAGATCTCTCGTTTGCTGAGCCAGCTGTCACTAAAAGCTTTTCTTTGACTAACAAGGAAGTTTTCAGCTCCGAAACTTACAGGATATTCTTATATTACCATGACCTTTTATATATCAAAAGCTCAAGGGAAAGTTGATTTCTCAATTCATGACCCCTTTAATCCTTATTAAAGCTACGAAAGTTCTTTAGTCAAGACAAGAGGAGCAGTGAGTCATTTTCTCTGTTACCTTTGTTCTTTGATTAACATTAATGACAGACAGCATTAGTGGCTGCTGTCACCTTATAATACCTGCCGCTGCTGCACATGACGCGGATTTGACACGCGTCTCATTTTCTCACAACTCTTTACATTCATTTAAGACTTTATTTAACTCATTTAAGACTGCTTTTATGAGGATACTCGACAAAACTGACG
This sequence comes from Coreius guichenoti, assembly GCA_039654105.1. Taxonomy (NCBI): domain Eukaryota; kingdom Metazoa; phylum Chordata; class Actinopteri; order Cypriniformes; family Gobionidae; genus Coreius; species Coreius guichenoti. The sequence goes on from CM077176.1 coordinate 17,076,378, forward strand.
TTTTGGCATAATTGTGTAAGCGCGAAAGCGAACTCGATTCTGGCGTGCTCTCTGTGCGCACTATACTGCCGTGCGTCTTTCTGTGCATCATGTGTGTCATATAGACAGGACATTCCGAGACAGCGTGTTCTCTTTTGACTTGTAAAGCTTGAATGGTTTAAAAGCATGTGCATGAATAAGAAAGTGATCATATAATGTAAAGCTAGTTTACAGAAATTATATTAATTATATTAACAGAATCTGGGAGTGTTGATATACACTATATTGCCACCCATCCAAATCATTGAGTTCAGGTGTTCCAGTCACTTCCATGGCCAAAGGTGTATAAAATCAAGCACCTAGGCATACAGACTGCTTCTACAAACATTTGTGAAAGAAAGTAAAATCACAGAGCGGGGTCAGCGCATGCTGAGGCGCACAGTGCGCAGAAGTCGGCAACTTTCTGCAGAGTCAATAGCTACAGACCTGCAAACTTCCTGTGGCCTTCAGATTAGCTCAAGAACAGTGAGTAGAGAGCTTCATGGAATGGTTTTCCATGACCGAGCAGCTGCATCCAAGCCTTACATCACCATCGAATGCAGTGGTGTAAAGCACGCCACCACTGGACTCTAGAGCAGTGGAGACGTGTTCTCTGGAGTGACGAATCACGCTTCTCTGTCTGGAAATCCGATGGATGAGTCTGGGTTTGGTGGTTGCTAGGAGAACGGTGCTTGTCTGACTGCATTGTGCCAAGTGTAAAGTTTGGTGGAGGGGGCGATTATGGTGTGGGGTTGTTTTTCAGGGGTTGGGCTTGGCCCCTTAGTTCCAGTAAAAGGAACTCTTAATGCTTCAGCATACAAAGATATTTTGGACAATTTCGTGCTCCCAACTTTGTGGGAACAGTTTGGGGATGGCCCCTTCCTGTTCCAACATGACTGTGCACCAGTGCACAAAGCAAGGTCCATAAAAACATGGATGAGCGAGTTTGGTGTGGAGGAACTTGACTGGCCTGACCTCAACCCGATAGAACACCTTTGGGATGAATTAGAGCGGAGACTGCGAGCCAGGCCTCGTCCAACATCAGTGCCTGACCTCACAAATGCGCTTCTAGAAGAATGGTCAAAGATTCCCATAAACACACTCCTAAACCTTGTGGAAATCCTTCCCAGAAGAGTTGAAGCTGTTATAGCTGCAAAGGGTGGGCCAACTCAATATTAAACCCTATGGATTAAGAATGGGATGACATTAAAGTTCATGTGCATGTAAAGGCAGGCATCCCAAAACTTTTGGCAATATAGTGTAGGTAAATTATTGACCTTTCATAATAAAGATGTCATTTGACTTCAGAATGATACAGTTGATGCTGGAGTTGATCTTACTGGAGTCATGTCATACAATCTGACAAACAACAATCATAAAAGACAGAAAAAATCATCATAGTCAAGTATTTAATAAACAAGCATGCAAAAATATTGAATGTTGGGCAAATTTGCAGGCACAGATTCTTGGTGATCCAGCTTAGTGTTGTTAGAAAGCTGAGGTCAACAAGTTTCAAACATATTTAGTTGATTCCACCATACACATACAGTATGTACATCTGTGACCATTGTGACAGAGTTTCTCAGAGCTCAGGGATTGATTTCAGATCAGAGTCTTTGGCTGTAATCCTCACACACAAGCGTGCTGAGCTCTGCCACAACTGCAGCTGAACTCAAGGTTTGTCTTTACTGCCCATAAACTGTTCATCTTGTGTTAACCTTGATGTGATGATTCTCTCCCTCGAGATAAACATCACAAAGCCAGTCCACACCAATATGGCATCAAGTCTGTCCTGCTATCAATCTCAGAGAGGGGTTATCTGTGGAGGAGAGCTCAGCTGCCTCATTCTTCTCCATCTGATGTCTACCTCACTGCACTTATAGTCTCCATCATGCACTTAGAGGATAATGAGATATATTTTTTTTTTTTGGCCTTTTGTTTTTTTTCTCAGCTAGTGAGGACCACAGAGAGAGAGAAGACACAGGGATTGATGTACAAGTATTTAGTAGAATCTTTAAGGCATTGTCATTGTATTCTTGCTATTTATCTCTGAATTTTTTGTGACATCATGGACAAAAGGAGAGGAACGAATACATTTAATCCGTCCAGTGTTTGATGCATTATCTTTTGTAGCATGAAAAATAAAAGCATGTTCTTACACTGTGTTTTAGTCATGCTGCAAATATTCATCCTCAAGTAATTTGTCCTTTCAAACTGACAGTGAAAAATGAAACACAATCCGGACATGTGAAGTTTAAATTACAGCAAAGAGGAGAAGGATTTTGCACCAGTGATATTTCACAGTTTAGAATAATATGAAAGAGATTTTATTGCTTGTCGCATTTTCATGCTGCACGTGTTATATGTCAAGTCATTGTATTGGTAAAGTCTTTGTCTTAAAGTTAATACTTTTAATACTTTTTCTTTTTCTAATTTATGCAGCGACCGCTATAAGTAATATTACTCCTGTGTCTTCTGTGTAATAAGGCACTGCAGCAATGCCAACTCATAGACCGTCTGCCAGCGTGCTGAATAAAGTCAGATGAACTAATTATCTCTTCCAGACTTCATGCTTAAGAGCGAAGAAGGCCCTGCTCTCAGACTCCAACAGAGAGACGATAAACTTCACAATTACACACACAAACACACACAGATTCATCTGTGGGATCATTGGTGCACAGTTCTTGGATATTAGAGAGATCTTTCTCTCAGTATACTTGTAAATAGCTTTCTTCCCTTTAACTCTGTGGCTGATTATCTTCCATCAGTGAGTGCAAGATGGTTGGTTTTGTTGGGTGAGAAAGGGTCTTGTACTCGGGGGAATGGATTCAGAATAAACATGCTAATCAGATTAATTCATTTGACCTTCTACTCTTTGTCTGCAGGGTTAGAGTTCCCTGCCAAGTCATGTCTATTTTGAAATGCCTCATTTCCCTCCCCTCCACTTTCCTCTCTGTCTTTTTTTTCATCATGATCTGTTAATTATATGGTCATTGTCTGGTGTATGTTAGTACATTGTGCTCAGCCATTCACAGTGGCCGGCCTGATTCATTCATACGAGGAAACAATGGTGCGGTGCACGTATAATCAGCTTTCTGTGCTGGTGAGCTTTAATAGGTCAAACGCAGAGGGCGATGGGGACGTACCCAAAGCTTGTTCTGAAGAGAACAAATAAAAGACATTTTCATGGGTATCATTAGCATAGCAGTGTGGATAACGTCATGAAGTTACAGTTGGGATGCAATATATTGGTACAATATTGGTTTTTGGTACCGGTATTGGAGACTTTTTTTAAACTTATTGATGTGGGTCGATATTAGGTATTTAACTGTACAAACTAAGTTTCCCCATTTTTACATCTAGATTTAGATTCAATGATTTTAAGTTAACGTTTAAAAACACCAATCATTTATTAGTTAAATGTTTTTTTTAGCAAATCTCAAAATGTCCATTTTTCATACTCGTTTTCATTCTTGCTCGTAGCATGTATGTATATATATATATATATACATACACACAGTATATATACAGTATATATATATATATATATACAAGTGTGTGTGTGTGTGTGTGTGTGTATATATATAATTATTAATAAAAACGAATCATAATAATTGTATTTATTTATAATTTAAGAAATTATTATAATTGTTGCCCATAACATAATAATTCATTTAAAATAAATATTATTAATTTAATTGTAGACTGATCTGTATAGGCCAAATTTTTTTATGTCAGTGAATCCCTGAAATTTGTGCTACTAATGTCAGTGTCATATTTTGATTCCCAGTGAATGCATGAACTGGGAAAAGTGTGTGTGTGTGTGTGTGTGTGTGTGTGTGTGTGTGTGTGTGTGTGTGTGTGTGTGTGTGCGTGCGTGCGTGCGTGCGTGCGTGCGTGCGTGCGTGTGTGTGTGTGTACATGTTTTTCTATCCCAGTGGGGACTTCAACCTGAATGCACACAGACTCATGGGGACTCGTGTCAGTGTGGGGACCTAAATTGAGGTCCTCATGAGGAAACAAGCTTATAAATCATACAGAATGAGTTTTTTTTTTTTTTGAAAATGTAAAAATGCAGAAAGTTTTCTGTGATGGGTAGGTTTAGGGGTAGGGTTAGTGTAAGGGGATAGAATATACAGTTTGTACAGTATAAAATCATTATGTCTATGGAGAGTCCCCACAAAGATAGTAAACCAGACGTGTGTGTGTGTGCATGTATGTATATATGCACACATACAGTATATGTTGAATTTATATGCACAAAATACAATGTAAAATAGGTCAAAATGACTTATCATTCTTAAAGTGCAGCATATCTGCCATGTTTTCTAGTGTTATGCGAAACATTTCTCTCGTTACGCTGCATTTTTATCTGAACCCACAGTCCCCCATACCTCATGTTTTTTGCAGCATGTGTCTTATGCCTAAAAAGCCTCTTGCACCCACACATACTCACAAACACACTCGCATACAGTACAATGACAAGCCTCTCCATTATGAAACTATCTCCAGCCAAAGTGTCCAATTATCGGACCTACTCAGCTGAGTCTTCACACATGGAAGGGCACACACTGAGGCCAGCACGGCACAAAATTCTCCCTTTCTCTTTTTTCTCCTTCCTTTCACAAGTTTGGTACACCGCGCAAAAAAGGAACGTAGAAAAGAGGCAGAGAGCGAAAGAAAGCGAGAGACGGAGAAGAGAATGGGAAAAAATCAAACACCATTTGCATAATGTGGCTTTTGTCCCCATTTTCAGTCTCTTTAACTATCACATCTAATTAGAGCTCCAGACTGCCAGCCAGAGATAGGGCTGTGTGTGTGTGTGTGTGTGTGTGTGTGTGTGTTTGGGTCTGTTTTCATGATTGTGTGAGATAAAGAGGCTTTGCAGAGTCCCAGGCTGGCTCGTTCCTCTCCCAAGAGACTGCTTATGACAAATAAGATTAATGTAGTCCCTCTGTCACCAGACCGCAGTCCTGCAAGTGATAGGTGACTTTTTCAGCTGGTAGCCGAAGTACATGCTGGTCAGTGCACGCTTGAGCTGTTGGCCATTTGGACCTTGATGGAGACCAGCCAAATGATGGGTCAGACATGAGGTCACAGACTGTTACCCGTAGACTGTGCTCTAATTGCGGTAGGGAATACATCCACTAGAAATCCTGATATAGAAATCTACTCTTTGTGAAACCCTGTTCCTGTCGTGTAGCCAAGACACGCGTTCCATGGGAAAAGCATCGTGGGGGCACCCTCTGGTCTGTTTGTGTTTTAATGAAATATAATTCTGAACCCATCTGCTTGTCAGAGACGTTGCCAGGTAGGCTATGCTGCTATTTGCAAAACTGGAAATCTGACAATCACATGTTTAGGAAAGTTTCGATTTAAATGTCGTTTTGCAAGTATGATGACTGATTTGAATTTTTATTGAAATTAAGGCTTGGATTTTGATTGCAGCCATTATGGCGTTTTTCTGATATCAGTATTTTTGTTTGCCCTGGTCTTTTTTTTGTGCTAAGGGTTGACAGCTTGACTGAACAGACGGTATTCAGCCTTTCTATTAGGTGGGGCAACAGCCAATCAGAGAACTTTCAAATAATGCTGTTAGGCCAAACTGACAACCTCAGTGTTTAGGAGGTTGCCCTTTGTTATTGATATAGGGGTAAGTGGCAATGGTTGTAAAACTTTCATTTATTATAATGTTTTAGTGTTTAGTGTTGTTTTTATAGTGCTGTCTATTGTATTGTGTATGATATGTATGAGAAACAGCCTGAACTTGTTCACTGAAACCTAATTTACCCATGGGTATAAAATAAAGGAACCTGAACCTGAACCTTCTGCTTTAACTAAAAGTCTACAACATATTCCCAGACTGAGTAAATTAATGTCAATTGAAAGAGAGGGCTGCTGTTACAACCAACCCCAGTACCACAGTGAATTGTAACAGGTGGGTTGGGATGTAATATTGTAGAAAACATGGACATCAGTTTAAATTTTGTGATTTGTTAAACAAACTGAATTACACACTATAGAATTACACACACACAAACTGAAATGCTTATTGCTGTATTTTAAGCATTTTAATTAAAAAAGGATAAAACGAGAAAGAAATATTATTTTCAAACAGCAAACAAATAAAAAAAACAAAACAAAAAATGTACTAGCAATTAAAAAAAACATTAACAGAACATGTTTGTCTGTCAGTGTTGTTTTAGTATCATTTTTATACTATTATAGTTTTAATATTTTGAATTAGATTTTATTTTTATAGTTTCTGTTTTATTTTAATTTTAAAGTTTTAAAGTGTTTTTGTCTTTTTTCTTTTTAAATGTCTATATAGTTTTTATTTAGTTTTAGTTTTTAGTTTTGTTTATTTATTTCGTTTTAGTGATTCAGCTTAAATTACACGAAAATGAGAAATGTTGCTTTGGCAGCAAGTTTTTATTTTATTTGACTTCAGTTGATGATTATTTTATTTAAAGTAATGACATTTTTTTTTTTTTTAATTAATGATAATAACGCAGAACCTGATTTCATCAAGCGCAACATGTTCCTGGATCAACATCTTTGCTGAACCTGGAACAACATTTCAATCAACTAATCAGATTTGAAGGACAAATTTACAGTTTATGTCAAGTTTAGGCTTACAACCAGAGTAGGGGCTTCTACATCAGTGTTATTCACCTATCATTTCCTTCTGATTTTAGGGATAACTTATGGGTAGGTTTAGGTTTAGGGGTAGGGATATGGTAATGATTAATTTTTCGGACAGGAATGTTGTTCCGGGATCAACAAAATATGTTGACCCAGGAATGCGTCTAACTCAGCAAAATCAGGACGTGCAATAATAACTGTCTCAGTGTATTTTCAGTCTTTGTTGGGTTCATTGGGAAAGTCATGTTACAACATTCTGCTCAGACTGCTCATTTATTTATTTATTTTTTTACATTTATTTGAAGGTTCTGAGTAAATGTTAGACACCAAATTAAACAAGAGAATCTGCTGTAATTCAACATCCATTTGTCCATGATTGCAAGTCAAATTATAACCCAGAAGTAAATAGTTGATATTATAACCTGTTTTGCCATGTTTTTTGTGCACAGAGACTTACAACATCTACAGTAATTTTACCTTATGCGGTTGGTGGTCATATATGATACCTATTTCTAAGTGGTGAAACTGATGGTGTTCAACTCACCCCTTGTCACAACCATCAGGATACAGAATTCAATAGGAAGTTGATCCCAGGTCAGTTTCTTTTGGCAGTGAGTCCATTCTGAGTAATTTGGCTCCTCACAGTGACCAGGGAAAACATCTGAGAGCCTTTCAGTGATCCGCAGGGAGATGAATGTAGAGGTAGATTGCGTGTGCGTTTGTATGTGCGTGTCTGTTTACGTGTCAGAGTAGGCTATAATATCATCTCTGAGCGGGTGTTAATATCTCTCTCCTTTGGCTCCGTGTCTTGTGGTTCAGAAGGATGTAACCTCTGATCACTTCTGACACACCATTGTTTGACTGTCGGCAGAATTAAATGATATCTCTCTCTTCTCTCTTTTCTTCCTCTCTCCAAAACGGAATTCCCAGTCTCTGGTATGTTACTCTTTCACAGAAAGGCTTGTCAAGTATAGAAATGCAATTTCACTGATTCAAGGCAATTACCTTGGAGCCTTTTTCCTCATCAGGATGAAGAAACTACAAAGGCACAGATGGAGGCTGACTCTTGTAAAGGAAAGAGCTCGAGGCAAAGATCCGCAGCAGCCCCACTGACACTTGCGTGGTGATGACTTAAATCGCTCAAGCGCTCGAGACAAAGAGGAGGAGAGAATCCTAATTACCCACCATCACTTGCATCATCCTCAATTTGCTGTGAATGTGGGGGGAAAGAGAGGAAAGAGAGAGAGTTTGTAGTACATATTACATAGTGTGTGAATTGTAGTGCCACCCACTAACTTTAGTGGAGTCTTTGGTATTTATTTCCCTTGTTTGCCAATGTAGTATGTTTAACTCAAAGAGAGGGCAAGGTATGTTTTACTCCTAGACCAGCATTTCTGGCCTGTTGAGGACTGTACTCAGCAATATTTAGTGTTATTATTGCGACAGCAGGCTGAAGGATAATATCCAGCAGTCCCCATCATTTGTGCACTGAAACCTCTGTTGTTGTAGCTTGAGTATGGACCGTTGTCCACAAGAGATATGCATGATATATCAGTACAATAGCCATTATTGGCTTGTATTAGAGATTTTTAGTTATTGTATTGTTAGTATATTAAATGCATGCTCATTACCTCTATTTATTAGATTTAGATTACATTTGGCACCATCTAACTCTTACTTAAAGTTGATAATAAAGACACAAATATATTAAAAACACTGTTAAATGTAATCTTTAGCACATTTGAAAATATTTTATTTTTAAAATAATAAATGTTTTAAAGGTATTTAATTTAAATGGTTTCAGTATTTAACTATTAAACTATTTATTTAGACAAAATGGTATATAATTTTATATATTAATAATAAAACATAATAATTATATTAAAATGATATTAAAATATTTATTTTAATATTTTTAATTAAAAAAATTAAATATTTTAAATTGTTAAAAAGAAGTAATATTGTTATTAGCCATATTTATCAGTGTCTGCCAGAATTGGTGCATCAGTATTGTCTACAAACCTTTGAAAAAGGCCTGATTTCATTTTCATTTTAGCTCTGATGCTTTAGTAGCTGTTTGTCATGAAACAGGTAGTTAGTACATATAAAGCTTTTCATCAAACATACTTACTTGTTAGGGTAACAAACAACGAAGGTGCTGAAACCCTATTGTGCTTGTACTGATCTTCTTCTTTTTCTTCTTCTTCCTCCTCTTTCTCCTCCTCCTCCTTAATTTTTCTGCCCTACAAGTGTATGGGCTGTAAATCATAGAGACCCCAAAATTGGCAGGATTGTCCCAGTCGTGCACCACTACTCACACGCACAGACACACAACTGTCCGACACTAGGTGGCGCTATAATAAGGCAATTTGCATTTTGGATCATAACTTTGGAACCCTAATGGCTAGAAACAAAATTATTTTCCATCAGAATCCCTACAAGCCCTACAAAATGTCTCCTATAAAATTTTTCAGCCATTTTGAATTTTCCTAAAAACCTACTATTCTGATCTCCTCCTAGGCCGTTGGTCGGATCTTCACCAAAATAGGCACACAGCAGCTAGGGACAGTGCGGGCAAAACGTTTTGAAAAGAATTTTGATTCTTCGAAGCATCGCAAAGTTAGGCTATAAGGTAATTAATTGGTCAGGCAACACCAATTTTTACGAGTTGACCTATAGCTGCTAAACACTAAATCCAAGATTAACGAAATTTGACACAAAGTCAAAAGGACATTCTGAGGATGTTTCGTAAAAATCCGCCAATAGGGCTAAAAAGAACATTACAACTCTGCAACAGTATGATCCATAAAGTTGAAAAATGGTATGCATCTTCTTTGGTGGATGCCCTAACATATCCTCTAATATGCCACCAACAGCCAATCAAGTTTCAGCGGCTAATAACATCAAATCTGAAATGGCCTACTATTTATTTGTACATCTTGTGAAGATGAATGTGTACTGATTTTTGTGAAAATCAGCCTCAAGGTGGCGGTATAACAAGCAACTTTACAGTTTAGCTAATAACTCTTCAACTGTGTGTGACAGAATCAAAATTCTTATTTCTTCTGAATCCTTGTTTTAAGCCAGAACAACATTAAATTAAAGTTTATGTTTATCTAAAAACTTTATCCACCATTCTAATTTGTAATTTTTTTTTTTTGACTTTTTCTAACTCATCCTAGGCCGTTTGTCAGACATTCACTAAACTTTGCACACATTAGCTCTAGACCATGCTGACAAGAATTTTGATCTACTGAACTGTTTAGCAGATACTTTAAAAAAGAAAATGCGTCTGATATGACCCATTATGAGTATTATGTATATCTTGTGTGCACAAAGTCCAAACTTCTCAAAACTTTATACATATGGAGAGCAACTAATTTTGAGCAAACATGCTTAGTTTCATGAATGTATGATGCTTGGGGGGCTAACAGCAAATTCTAAACTATCAGCCATTTCAACTGAAGGATGAAGACTGTGATATTAATGTTGTCCTCTAGAGGGAGCCACGGGATAATGAATCTTTTAAGCCTAATCTTATCTATCAGTTTCCATCTCTTTGAATGGAAGTAAATGCATAGATCTAATTCATTTGTGTAACTATGGTGTACTGACAGTATAGTTTTATATAATTAGTGTACAAATCCTTATAGATTATTAAACGTTTATTTAACATTTTTAGACGCCAATAAAACAAATTTTCAAGTTCAAGTTTCAACATGATTAAAAATACTGCTGTCCATTTAAAATGAAGAGCTATTTTATGTCTTTTTCACAATAATAGGCTATATATCATAACATTTCTATAAAGACACATTTTTTGTTATGGTATGAATAATAAAATAAACACTTGTGTTAAACTGCAAGCATAAGGTTATAAGGCAATACATATACAGCTCTGGAAAAAATGAAGAGACCACTTAACATTGAGAAATCCAGAATTTTTTCCAGAGCTGTACAGTAGAATTATAAAAATGAAAAGAGCCTTGAGATATATGCTTTAGTTAAAGTTTTGAGCTGCAGTACACTGCACATATTATAATCGAACTCTAACTTTCAGTAAAGATTCAGGATGGACTTTGCTATTAAAAACACTTCATAAGACATGTTTCAATTGGACTGCTAATCATTCGCATGGGCCATTGGTACTTGGACCCCGATGATTGCCGCTTGCGGCTATATTGATTTCTTTGTTTCTATAGTGTGTGCACACTTTATGTTAATTAAATTTAGTGTACTTATGACCTAACCAGCTAGCATCTTGGTATGATTTGACCTGAGAAACTCTAGGTACAAATTAAACTGATCCAGTTTAGTGCCAAAATGACAGAACAGGTAATATGTAAGCTTTGATCATATGATTTTAGGGGTGAAGAGACTGCTTTTAGACCAAATTACTGAATTTGTGTTGATCCTGTCAAAACTACAACCAAACTCTTCTCTCAAACTCCTTCCCTCTCTTTCTCTCTTCTAGTGATTTTGAGTTCCCCTATGCTACTCCTTCCTCCCCCAATCCCCGGCTTGTTCCCACTAGGCTCCATCTGCTCGTGGAGGGGGCCGCAGCAGCTGCAAAGCCTGAATCTTGCGCTCCTCTGTGCTTGCCTGCCTGCCACTGCACGTGAGCACCAGCTGTAAACTAGCCTACGCATTCTATAGCACTGCTGCTAAAAATCACAGAGAGATTAGGCAGGTGATTGGTTAGTGATAGCACGGCGTGGATGGGATTTTAGGTAATACTGGTTAAACAATATAGAAAATAGGCATGTTTGAGAGTACTTTATGTCTGAAAAGCTTACTTTATATTCTCAGATAATTGATACCAACTCATAAGGTTATAGTGTTAGGGTCAGTACATAATATTGTCATCTGTATTAAAGTTTTTTTTATTTTTATAAAAGAACATACAGTGTTTCATATCACCATAACAGTATATTTGTTTTCATTCATTTAAGGTATATACACACAATGTCATTTACTTGGGTCTATGAGTTTACAGAGTTTTCAAGTGTAATGAACTCCGTCAGCACTTTGTTTCAGTTTAAGTGGGTTGAGGTTAAAGCAAATGCCCTTTTGAATCAAATAAATTACTACTAATATTGCTAAGTGGAAGAAATATATTAAACAGGACATATCTAATATTTGTAAATCGGTGGCAAAACCTTTATGGAGTTTGTGGATGCATTTTGTGAAAGTTTCAGAGCAGTGGGGATGATAACTAAAGTTAAAGGTAAATGTTATTGTAATATTAAGAAAGAAAGAGCTGTAAAATCTTTTCATTCTTTAAAAAAACTTTTGAAATTAGACCCAACTATTATCTTTGATTCACATTCGATCATAAAATGTGGCTTTTTCATAAACCTAACCCCATTGATACAAACCACAGAGAGATTAGGCAGTTTAGTAGTTACTGATAAGAAGGCGTTTATGTATTTCTGATTAAAAAATATAAATAAGGGCATGTTTAAGAGCAGTTTATGTCTGAAAAGGTATGTCAGCAGGTAACTTGATCATTTGTATTCTCTTATAATATTTCAGTACTTGATATCTGCTTCTGGCCTCTGTGTTGTTGTTTTTTTTTTTTTACATGTTTATTTTTGAAAAACAGTAAGGATGTGTTTTCTATTTTGTACATCTATGGCACAAGAACAAAATATACCTGAAGCAAATGCCCATATCATTTAAATAAAATAAATGGCTACTGATATTGCTAACATGTATAACATTTCTGTTAATGTTTGTGATGTAAATTGGTCAAAAAGCCAACTGAAGGAATTTTATGGGATGTTTTGATGTCCCATGTATTTTGTGCAAGCTTTCAGAGTATATGCTGAAGACGACCAAGGGAAACGAGGAACAGACCAAGTTTGAGGTGTCACTTTTATTTTATATTGACTTATAGCCAAATGTTAGAGAAAGAAATGAAAGAATGCAAAATGTTTTCAAATATAGATAAAAAAATATATGGGATTCACTTTAATTTATGAAATGTGCATTTTTTTCAAACCTGGATGACAATCAAAAGATCGTCGTAACTCGACTTTCCTAAACAATAAATTCTATTCTTATTCCGCAGAAACATGGCGGGCGCCGTGAATGTGGAAAAAAAAATTAGACTGAGAGACGAATAACAGCATCAATAAATCATTCTCGTCCAATGTTGTTCCCGGGAGATTTCTGATGGATGAAATTAAGCACTTCCATCTCCATCTCCCACCTGATCGCGCGCGTATAAATCCCAGCAGCTGATCAGCAGAGCTCAGACATCAAACCGACACCGCGCGAGCAGAGACAGCAGCGGACACCTCTCTCTCTCCCCCCGTTTTAACAGCAACAACAACAGCATCTCCGGAAACGTGCTCGCATTTAAAGCTGCCCATTTTTGGAGCGCTTCCATTTGGGTCTGAGCGCACTCTGACACGCGGGCTCAGGGAGGCGGATCTGCTGCTGCTGTCGCGCGCTGTCCAGTGCTGAAGTTGCATTTCGTCTGTGCAGAACGGATCGTACACAGCTGAAGCAACGGAGCTTCCGCGTCTTTCCCCCCGCTCAGGTCTTTGACTTTCAGCCCTGCAGGACCAACTCTTCTATTGTGCGGTGGATAAAGAAAGGATAACGTGCTGGAAGAGGCTTTCAGCTCTGCGCTCTAAACATGCCAAGGTCTTTTTTGGTGAAAAAGGTGAAGCTAGATGATTTCTCATCCACGGAACTTGAGAGCGCGTACGGCAGGTCCAGGACCGATCTTAGCTTTCGGATACACGACAAAGGTAAATGCAAAGGAATGCATGTGTTCTTTTTCTGCTTATTTAGCACACTTTAGCCTAATCCAAGCATAGTTATAGATGCAACCAAGGTTTTGTGGTGCTAAGCAAGGTTTTGTGGTTCATTTACTGTATAAATTAAACTCTGCAGGAAGGAAAGTAGATATCCAGATACAGGATTGAGCACCTCTGTGGCGTTGCTTGTGGTTTATGTGAAACCATAATGGGAATGCAAACATAATTAGTGGGATTCCTGCACTGAAAATGCATGGTACAATTCACATGCATGATGCATGGCATATGGAAATCTGCTGCTGGTAACAACGCTTAACTTCTCAGCAACTTGGAGCCCAGTCACTTCCAGATGAGCTTAGGTGTTTTGTTTATTCTGCAAATCAAAGAAACGCTTAGTGCAGCTGCACACTGTGCTAATGGTGGTGCCTTTAGAAAGGGGTAATTAATCTCCCACTGTAAAAAAGTGCTATCTGTGCTCATACTGTAAGTCCACAGTAAACGTGGTATCCTTCACAGCTCCACGGCTTTGTCCTGAAATAACTCTGGAATAATAGGAAGTCAACCTGACACGTATTCTATTTGAAATTTCCTGTAGCGCGTGGTCATTAAGTCTAATTATATTCAAAGAGAAATGCTGAATTTGTTGAACATTTAATGAATCTCAAAGAGCACTGGCACAATCTGGTTGCCCGTCTCCTTTGCCAAGGTGGTGATAAATTGAGCGGAAAAGTGGCTGTTGCATCGCCGAACCCCATTGTCCTCACTCGATTCCCTTGTGAATATGAATAATTGAATAAAAGATCTTGTTCTCTCCACGCTAGGCTACATCAGTGACTACATCACCCCGGCCGTTTACGATGGAGAAAGTGACGGTGGCACTAAAGTACCTTCTCCAGGACCGATTTATGACAGCAACCACAGTGACTACGGGGCACCTGATTCGGACCAGCCTGACAGCCCGCAGTCAGAGATCACGTCCGGGTACATCAACGGCGACAATGCGGTGAGCGAAGGTTATGCCGTGGACGCATTCTTCATCACGGACGGCAGGTCCCGTCGGAAAGTGATCAGCAGCTCACGGACCCTCCAGAGGCACACGTGCAACGAATGTGGCAAAACCTACGCGACGTCTTCCAACCTGAGCAGGCACAAACAGACGCACCGGAGCCTGGACAGCAAGATGGCCAAAAAGTGCCCGACATGTGGGAAAGTGTACGTGTCCATGCCAGCCATGGCCATGCACCTGCTTACCCATGACCTCAAGCACAAGTGTGACATATGTGGGAAAGCGTTCAGCAGACCTTGGCTACTGCAGGGCCACATGCGCTCTCACACGGGCGAGAAGCCCTTTGGATGTGCACACTGTGGAAAAGCGTTCGCCGACCGCTCCAACCTGCGGGCGCACATGCAGACCCACTCCGCGTTTAAGCATTTCAAATGCAAGCGATGCAACAAAACTTTCGCGCTCAAGTCCTATCTGAACAAGCACTACGAGTCGGCATGCTTTAAAGGTGCGTTCTCGCCGCTCGCGTCCGTCGAGGCGTGACTTCCGGTCTGTAAACGCTCACTCCCCCGTCACGTGTTAGGATGATTACGCTATCTTACCCAGTTATGTCTCACAATCAAAATGAAACACAATAATAGCACAATTTTATCTATTTTTTTTCTTTTGCAAAGTCGACCTTAAAGGAATATGAAACCTTCGCATGCACTTCAGCAACCATGTCCTTAAATGACATTCAGACAGTTCACTTCAACGCTGCGCAACACTTGACTATGACTGGCGTCGAATGAAGGTTTGAGTGACACCATGTTCCTCATTAAAATAAAACTCTTTTGTATTGTCAGTGGATATTATCATACTGCTGCAAGTGGCCCAAACGTATTCACAATCGAGGTAAACCGGTATCTATTTATTTATTTATTTATTTATTTTTTTTAATATTTATTATTTGTTTGTTTTAATTACTTCATCTAGGATGTATGATTCTCAATGATGCACTGAAAGTGTGATTTTTTTTTTTTTTCCTTTTTTTTTATGATTCATTTTGCATTTTTCTTTCTCAATAACGTTGCCTTTTGGGTTATGCCAGTCTTATTAACATGCCAAAGCATTTAGATCCATGGTAATAATTGAAAAATGTTTTTTGTTTGTTTGTTTGTTTGTTTTTTAAATAGTTTTTTTTTTTGTATACCTACTTAATGCATGCAAAAAGAAAAGAAAAGAAATCTATGCCAATACCACAAAGCTTATAATTTTGCCAAAATGTAGAGATAGTACCAGGGGGCAATATTTCTAGGGGTTCTCTTAAGAATATAAAAAGCAATAATCATAATGCATGGTATTTTTGAAAGTAATAAAGTATTACCTATAGCAGTTTTTTTCTAAATCAGGTACGTTTTGATCCAATACTCTTAATAAACATTTAAAAATACCACATCAGGGAAAATGCCAATGTAGAGTTTAGTGAGACTAAATCCATAAGTCCAAACCATCTTCCTTTGCTGTCTGCTTATGCACTGCCTGCCTTGAATTTAAATGTAGATTTAGGATGTAGGCCCAAAGTGCTGTAACTCCATTCTAAGCAATTCAGAACCATTCTCTAGAAGTGTAATGGCTTTTCTGAGGTTAACTCAAAGGGACACGCAAGGACAAGCAAAGGATTGGAGTGATAGGAAGGTGTACCATCTGCATAGCCGTTCTGTAATGCACTCACACTGCATTCCTAGCTCAGCTCAGATCTGACACTTCATTTTCTCCAGTTTGGGTGTCCCTGAGTTTGAAAGCACTTCATTGTAGAAATCCTTAAAAAGTAGCACAAAAACCCTAGATTCAGGTAGATGTTACCTAGCTCAATCTTCCTTTTTTATATCTTGAAAGAGGAATAACAGCTCAGTTTGTGAGATGACCTTCATGTAGATGCTCATTTGAAGAGGAAAAACCTTTTTACTGTAGATGAATCCACTAAACCTGTTCAAGAAACAAACAAAAAATGTCCTGCGACTTTTTGAGCCAATGTTCAAATGATGTAAGCACAAGACACAAGGCATTTTAAGCACTTCATAATAAAGGCAAAGTAAACAAACAGTCTGTTGCTCATTTGTCCCTGATTATTGCCGTTCCTCTGTGAAATTAGTCTATTAAAGAGGCCAATTAATCTTGGTGAATGAAAATCAATGCACACGCACTGACAAAGCAACGCAAGCCAAGAGATGGGACGGGTGAAAACCTGCTATGGTTATTTACGGTTCAGTATATCCACTCCGGCAGTAGCAAACGCTTGTTTTTTAATGTTGCACCAAAAGCTTATGGAATAGAAATAATGGATTGGCAATAATGGAAGTCCAGGGGGAACAATTTCCACAGGTGCTGAGTTTCATTTAAGGTGACATTCTCGACACACAAACTTTGCTGGATAAAAAAACGTGTGCTTTTGTTAACCCAAATCAACAAGTGTCATGCTGAAGCTGCAAACCTGCATGATGTTTTTCCATCCTTACCAGTGCCAATCAGCGTACGCCACAAAAATGTTTGCAATCCCCATAAATAAGTGTTTGTTTTACCGCTTAAAGTGAGGGATGCATTACACTTGAGTTGTACTTTTGGTGATAAACAGCCTGTGTGTTTGGATGTAATCCACTTCACAAACACGCACTACGAAGTGCTGCTTTTAATGCAGTTTCATCTGTATCTGCTCAGCTCTCGTTCAGCGAGGAGCACCAAACTCTCCCGCTCAGGTTAATCTAGCTTGTGCAAACGAGGCCACCAGTGTCATCAATTTGCTGGGAATCATTATCCAAGCATTGTGAGCGTCTGCGCTCTGGTCTCCGGAGCTCTGGGTAATTGTGCTAGCAGGATGGGATCAGCAGGAGCCATTATTTAACCGGAGACAGCTGTGCGAGGGGCCGCACACGTTGATCTGTTTGCTGTTTCGTCCCTGTCTCGCTGCTTTAGGATCACAGCATCCCCTGAGTGATTCCTGCGTCTGCTGTACTCTCCGTGTGCACTCCGAGGTCCTCGGCTCACTGACAAACCCCACAACTCTCTCTCAAGTCAAGCAGGTTTACTTTTACAACTCAGACCGAGCTTGATCTCAGAATAAATATTTTCAGAAGTGATTATTGGAGTGGGTTTAGTCAAAGTAACTGCTTATTAGTGACATCACTGTTTTCGTTCTGGAAAGCCAGAATCAATATCCATGAGGTTACAATCAGCAATGGCTGGCTATTAAAGCAAGCCCTGTATTCGAAAACACATAGATGGGTCAAAGAGCAGTATTCATTAAAAGAGTTTGTTGATGTACTACAACAACTATAGCCGTGAAATTTCGCTGAAGTGACCCCACCTACTCGTTTCATACTAAAGAAAGAAAATTTTTTATGCGTTTTGGCCATTCATTTACCCAGCAGCAGCAATTTAGGGGCCTGAAAATGCAAACTTTTGAAAAGTTTCAAAGTGCAAGTTTTTGAAAGCTATAATGTCATCATCTCTGCGTAAACTACAAAAACGCAAATTTGTGAAAATGTTGATGTCATGCGCATGCATATTATGTGTTCAGTCTATAGGTGCGTAGTGTTTCTTTACAAAGCGTCATCGCCAACTACTGGCCTTGCATAAATAAAACAAAGTTTTTTTTAGCAATTTTCACGGATCCGTGTGAATGGGGATCACTTTGACAGCGTTGTTGTCTGTACGTGAAAAATGCAAAAGGAAATCTTTTCTGTTTTCAGTACATTGTTGTCGTGTAAATGTACCCTTAGTTATCGATAATAGTGAAAATGACCTCAGAGGACTACAGTATAAATATTAGGCTACTGTAATCATTTTATAGTGTTCATCTTGTTGTTTTGTGTGCTGTAGTTGACTGTTTTATCTAGTGGAAGCTTTAAGATACTGCTTAGATTCTAAATTAATTTAAGCTCACATCAGTATTTCATATCCATGTATTTATTTGGTGAGTAGCTATGTAATAAGTGGGATAGAGTTCAGTCAGATGACCATTATCACAAAGTATATGCAGACGTGAAGTAGTATTTCTTACATACTGTACTACTGCAGTGGTTAGTGTTAGGGGCTCAAAAGTATCTGTATACAATTTAAATAGTAAATGTAATCTATAATATAGAAACAACCAAAAACATTGTGGTTAAACACTTCAGTATTTTACATCACGCAACAACATGCCAAATTTGCAGAGGTTTTGATGTTTTTGAGTTGAGAATTTCACGTTTCAGTGATGCGGAATGAAAGTCCCTACAATGATGTTTCCCTTGTGAAACTGCCCATTACCTGTCCTGCAGATATGCCAGTTCCTTTAAAGCAAGGTACTATAGATGACATATGTATCCTCCGCAGTATATAGATTCTCAGTACCTCAGCTGTCTGTCATACCCTCTGTTATTCAGATATGTTTCACAGTCCAGCGATCTCATTTCTCTAGTGTTCTGTTTTTAACCAAGCAGCTTGTCTTTTTAGTCTTTTTAATACCCTTCTAATCTATATGTGTGCTTTCGTTTAGAATATCGCAACCATGACACCTGTAACATAAAGCACGCTGTTCCTTCTGATGCTCTCATCATCCAGAGAGCGTTTGCTTCCCAGGCATTACTTAGTTGTCCATACTGGTGTAGGTGGAGGTCTTGAAAAGCAATGTCTGCAGGCTAACTTTGCTCAGACACACTTCAGTAGCTACAAGTAGCAGCCGGGCGCTCAGAGAGAGAGAGAGAGAGGATTTTTATAGCTGTTGCACAGCCACTTGAGAGAGTGTTACCTCTGATGAGAATAGACATTGTGTAAGGTATCGTCTTTATGCTTTTTGTGTTTGCATGTACTACTTCAATATATAATAATTTATTGGTTAACTTAAAGAAAATAGTTAAACATTTATGTTCAGTGTTTAATTTTCCAGCAGACAAAAATGTTGTAAAAATAGCACACCTCAGGCTTGAGCAGCTGAAATTCACATTAGCATGATGTTACACATTTAACCTTTGGGTTTTGTCATAGTTAACCCTGCATTCCTCTCCGATGAGATCATTAGATGCTTTAGATATTAAAAGTGTCCATATAAGAAAGATATAACCATCCTTATTTACATAGAATTCAAGTGTGTGATTTATCTGGCAGACAGTGGAAGATTCAAATAATTCATGAGGCCTTTCAGTCATTCATAATGAGGTCTGTGTATCTACGAGGTGTCTATTTTGAGAGCGGTAAGAGTTCTTGTTGCATGCTCTTGCTCTGTTGCACGGCAAATATTCCCAGGCAGAGAATAGTGCTTTCAGGACTCTAGGAGGAGGAAGGGTGGGATAGAGAGAGAGAAACGGTGGGAGGGATGGAGAAAGAAAAAGAGGGAGAGAGAAAGAGAGAGAAAACGAGGGAGGAGGGAGGGAAGTTGACCCAGTTTGGATGACATGCAGCTGAGAAAGCGTGTTCTAGCCTGAACAGTCAGTACATTTTTAATGGCTCATTTTGAATATCTGTATGAGAGGGACGGTTCAGTTCCTTAATTGTGCCCGAACGATGCTTCTGCCCATTAGTGTGTATAGGCCAAGTGCTTGTGTGCAATCGTTGTCTAATGTTAGGCTTGAAGGAGCATTTCTGAAGAGCCATAATGTTCTGATTATTGCAGCTTTGTGGTCTGTCCTTGTCCTCTGTGTCTGTTGCAGTAATGTAAGCTGGTAACATAAGCACTTCAAAGTTAAGTTGTAAGTAATTTTTAACTCAAATACTTGGTTAGTGCTTCCTATAGTGTATTGCAGCCTCTCTGCGATGAACTTGTGCGCAAACAGGCCGGGCGTATGCTTTTGTTTCGACCTTTCATTTAACGTGGCTGAGGAATTAACACATCATGCATATTCAGCAGGCGAGAAGGCGGAGCAATGCCCCACAACAGCCTTTGATGCGCGTGAGTCAGTGGTTGCGAGAGGCAGAGATGCTGCATTAGCGAGGCTTTAGAATGACTAAGACCTATTTATTCTCCTCCGCTACAGGAACGTGCATCTCCTCTCACTGCAGGTCCATTTTTACACTGACTCTCACTGTTTTAAATAGAGCACATTCCAGCGTATGGGACTGAGAGTATTGTGAAGTGCTGTGACTGTCTGCCCTGTCCACTCTGATTATTCATGCAGGTTTAAGGGCTGAGATTCAGCTTGAAAATACATAATTAGACACTGCTTGACCAGAATTCTATTGATTAAAAAATAAAATGAATATAATTCAAATAAAATGATCTAACCACTTGTTGTATTCAGTCAACAGATGAATGTACACCAAGTTGAGAAAGTCTAGCTTAAACGGGTGGCTGTGTTTTGGAATATGGCAGCTGGATTCTAGCTGGTCTAAACTGGTCCAAATTCATCACTGGCTGGTTGATTTAATTAACACATTTAAATATTTATTACATTGTTTACTTGTTTAAATGTTTAACCTTCAGTTTTGTCATAGTGAAGCCTAAGATTTAGTTTGAAAATACATGTTCAGGCACTCTTTGACCAAAAGTCAAGTAAATTTAAAAACTACCCAACACTTAAATTAAGTCAACAAATTTTGTAACCAGAGATTGACTGAGAAAGTCCAGCTTAAACTGCTAGTTGTGTTATGGAACAGCTTTCTAGCTCCTCTAAACTGGTCATTAGCTGGTCCAAGCTCATCATTAGATGGTTGAAAATATTCTAAAACAGCTTGACCACCTTAAGGGGATACTGTATGACAAAATGGTAGCCATGTGCTTGCCATCTACCAAGTGGCACCAGCTAATGTCTGGCTTGGATGAACTAGAAACCAGCCTAAATTGGATTTTCTAACAGGGTAGTTCCCGGAATTTCTTAAAGAGGCCACATTATTTGACAGTCTTGATTTTGTCTACTATAGGTTTTCATGCTTGAATGTCTAAAACCACATTATTTTTCACATATTTTGCAGCACCTCTTTTGCCATACTGCAGTAACACTCTGTTTAGCTCCTGTCTCTATGAAGCCCCTTCTTCCAAAAAGCGCAATGTGCTCTGATTGGAAGCACACGGCTGGTCAACCGCTTTGAGCGTGTTTCGAAAATTTCACGCCCATTACCTTGAGTTTCAACACACTATTAATGCAACTCAACCAGGCCTTGCTCAAACAGCATTACACACTAAAGTTGAAATATGTAAAAAAAAAACAAAAAAAAAACATATTAGGTCCTCTTTTACTTACCAGGCAGTTATTCAGCCAGCTTCATCAGGTAAGTTTTGCTGGATAACACCAGCTAAAACTTCCTATAAACATCCCCAGGTGTTTAAACTCCATTTGAGCACTTCTCCATGGCTTGTCTTTATCATTCCCATTATGAAACGCAGGCTATCTCACAAATTGCCTGAGTGAAAAGGATCAAGATTTGGCTGTTGACAGAAATTTGACTAAATCCACGTTAGTGGTAGCCAGAGGCTGTTTTGAGACACTTAGTGTGTGAGTATAAATTTACAGCGTGTGTCCTCTAAGAGATAACGCTTGTGTCTTTGTGTGCTTGTGTATGTGTGTGTGTGTGGGAGAGAGAGAGTGAGCACCGGGCATCTGAATGGAACAGTCAATGGGATTTGGACGCTCTGGTGTCTCCATGCCTGTGGCTCTATTGTTTGGCTCTTCGATCTCCCATCTTTTCTTTCTTGCTTCTCTCTCCTATTCTTTCTCTCTCTCTCTCACTTTCTTCTTTCCTCTTATTTTTTCCCACTTAAAGGAACATTTCAAACAAAAAAAATGTCTCACCCCCTTGTCATTCTAAACTTCTATACTCTTATTGTTGTTTTTCTGTGGAAAAAAAAAGAATTGGTAACACTTTAGATTACAGCCCGGAAAGTACTGCGTAAGTAAAGCGAATTTACTGCATAACTTTCGGTAATTATAGTGTAACCATAAAGTAAGTATGTGTAGGTATAAGGGAACAATATGTAATATGTGGGGAATAAAGCTGTAAATTAAAGTGGTGTTTGTTCCGCTCGTGTTTTATGTATTTACAGGGTAAGTATGAATCTACGGGCTGTAAATTAAAGTGGTGTTTGTTCCCCTCTTGTTTCGTGTAGTTACGGGGTAAGTATGAATCTATGGGCTGTAAATTAAAGTGGTGTTTGTTCCCCTTTTCTTTCGTGTTGTTACAGGGTAAGTATAAATCTGCGGGCTGTAAATTAAAGTGGTGTTTGTTTCCCTCTTGTTTCATGTAGTTACAGGGTAAGTATGAATCTGCAGGCTTTAAATTTAATTTGTGTTTGTTCCCCTCTTGTTTCATGTAGTTACAGGGTAAGTACAATAAAAAAACACAAAATCTGATATCACTCAGAAACATTTATTTGAAAAACAACTTAATTCAAAACATATTTACAACACTTCTTATTCATTTTTTTAAATAAACAATTAATTTCAAATAATAACGTCCTGACAGAAAGAGGCACGTTTTGTCCCTTTTTTGTTTCTCTTGCTTGTCTTCCTCTTCTTCTTTTTCATTATTTCCACTGATGGATCTTAAAAGGAATCCCATGTCTTTTGATATTATGTATTATTATTTATTAAAAGAAAAAGTACACCCAGAAATGCTCTCATAATTTACTAATCTTTTCGCATCCGACCAGCTGTTACCAGCGCGTGCATGAGTAAAGAAGCTTCGAGCTTTCATGACGTTCTTTCATGACGTTCATGACTTTCATGAGAACTGGCATCTCTGTCTTCTAGTCTTGTTTGTTTCTCATTGCTATTATCATATATTATGTTATTGTTTTTATACCGTTGTGAGCATTAATTAAAAAAAATAATAAAATAAAAACGGACGGCATCCGACATCCGCGTGACCAGAGTTTCTCGGCGTGCTTACGTCACGCTTACGTCAAGCGTGAACTCAACCCTCTCATGCGCGCACAGATGACTGTTGGTCGGAAGCGATAGTCTACAGTTTAAAATATTGGTATTTTTCTTACAAACACTTATCGTTTCACTTCAGAAGACATTGATTCATCCATTGGGATCGTATGGATTACTGTCGTTATTGCTGTATGTGCTGTTTGATGCTTCAACTTTTAGGAACCCAAATGAGTTTTCATTAGCAGAGATTATTTATTTTTCTTTGTTCATCTGAAGAAAGAAAGTTGTATACATCTCGGATGGCATGAGGGTAAAAGACTAGTAAACGGTGAGGACATTTCTGGGTGTACTGTATTTTCTTTAAATACATAATACAGAATAGCTAGAGACGTAGAATTCCTTCTTAAGATTCATCTGTGGCGAGAATGAAAAAGAAGAGGAACAAGAGGAGGAGAAGCCATGCAAGAGAAACGAATAAGAAGTGTTGTAAATCTGTTTTGAAAGTTGTTTTTTAAATAAAGATTTCCGAGTGATATCAGATTGTGTACGTGTTTTTATTGTACTTACCCTGTAACTACACGAAACAAGAGGGGAACAAACACCACTTTAATTTACAGCCCGCAGATTCATACTTACCCTGTAACTACATGGAATAACAAGCACCACTTACTCTGTAACTACGCAGATAATTACCCCTTAATTAAAAATACTTCAAGTATAAATGATTTGTTAATTTTCCTGATAGTTACCCCTTTATTCCCCAAATATTACATATTGTTCCCTTATACGTACGTACACGTACGTACTTCATAGTTACACTATAATTACCGAAAGTTGCGCTGTAAATTCGCTTTACTTACACAGTAAGTAAACCTTTACTTACCTTTCCTGGCTGTAATCTAAAGCGTTACCAAAGAATTTTAAAGAATCTTCATGCAGCTCTTTTCAGTTCAACATTTCATAGTAAATACATCTGTAAACCTTTGAAAAAGTACATAAAAAGTTAATTTTTGTATAGCCTATACGACTTATGCACTACACCGATCAGGCATAACATTATGACCTTCCTAATATTGTGTTGGTCCCCCTTTTGCTGCCAGAACATCTCTGACCCGTCGAGGCATGGACTCCACTAGACCCCTGAAGGTGTGCTGTGGTATCTGGCACCAAGATGTTAGCAGCAGATCCTTTAAGTCCTGTAAGTTGCGAGGTGGGGCCTCCATAGATCAGACTTGTTTGTTTAGCACATCCCACAGATGCTCGATTGGATTGAGATCTGGGGAATTTGAAGGCCAAGTCAACACCTCAAACTCATTTTTATTCCCCTCAAACTATTCCAGAACCATTTTTGCTTTGTGGCAGGGCGCATTATCCTGCTGAAAGAGGCCACAGCCACCAGGGAATACCGGGTGTACACCAGGGTGTACATGGTCTGCAACAATGCTTAGGTAGGTGGTATGTGTCAAAGTAACATCCACATGGATGGCAGGACCCAAGGTTTCCCAGCAGAACATTGCCCAAAGCATCAAACTGCCTCCACCGGCTTGCCTTCTTCCCATAGTGCATCCTGGTGCCATGTGTTCCCCAGGTAAGCGACGCATACGCACCCGGCCATCCACGTGATGTAAAAGAAAACGTGATTCATCAGACCAGGCCACCTTCTTCCATTGCTTCGTGGTCCAGTTCTGATGCTCACGTGCCCACTGTTGGCACTTTCGGCGGTGGACGGGGTCAGCATGGGCATCCTGACTGATCTGCGGCAATGCAGCCCCATATGCAACAAACTGTGATGCACTGTGTATTCTGACACCTTTCTATCAGAACCAGCATTAACTTCTTGAGCAATTTGAGCTACAGTAGCTCGTCTGTTTGTTCGGACCACACGGGCCAGCCTTCGCTCCCCACGTGCACCAATGATCCTTGGCCGCCCATGACCCTGTCACCGGTTCACCACTGTTCCTTCCTTGGACCACTTTTGATAGATACTGACCACTGCAGACTGGGAACACCCCACAAGAGCTGCAGTTTTGGAGATGCTCTGACCCAGTCATCTAGCTATCACAAATCCTTACACGTCCACAAATCCTTGAGCTATCGCTCAAATCCTTACACTTGCCCATTTTTCCTGCTTCTAACACATCAACTCTGAGGACAAAATGTTCACTTGCTGCCTAATATATCCCACCCACTAACAGGTGATGTGATGAAGAGATAATCTGTATTATTCACTTCACCTGTCAGTGGTCATAATGTTATGCCTGATCTGTGTGTATTTGAAGTGTTTTGAAACCAAGAAGTTTTGAATTTTAGTTGTTATTCACTGATAATCATCTCCACAAAAACACAGAAATGGAATAGAAAAGTCATATAGGCTTCAAAAATGACATGCCGTTCTAGTTTTGACATCATTAACATTAAACACCATCGACCAAGATGTCAAACCTGGGCTATAAGTGCCATATTTGAGCTGCAGCAGAGAGAATAAAGTAAAAAAATTAATTAGTGGAGAATTTATATTTCAGTCTGTTTGCCAAATAAATGTAAGCTATTTCATAGCTTCAGAAGATTAGTATACAAGTGCACAAGTTGTATGGACCACTATTATCGTGCCTTTTTGAAGATTTACAGATGTGATCACTGTGAACAGCTGCATGAAGATTCTTCAAAATTCTCAATTTTTGTTCAATGAAATGAAAATAACAGCACACAGGTTTGGAACGTCATGAGGGTGAGTAAATGATGACAGAATTATCATTTTTGGGTGAACTGTTCCTTTGTCTCATGTATGCATGTCTTTTCCCCCTTTTCTCCTTCAGCAATGGGATTTGGACCCATCCTATAGACTGAACACTCTGACTGATGTCCTCAAGCAGAGCTCAGCTTTTGCTACATGATACTTATTCCTCACTGATGTAGGATCAGCCTACCCAACAACAGACTAAGCTTTAGACGAAGCTGAGCTTTAGACTGTAGATTAAGCAGAGCATCCAAACTGTTCCAGGAACAGAGTATAATACATATTTCAACCGTGACAATACAATACTGGAGGTAAAGGCTTGTGGGAACGCTGAGCAATGTAGCTGATCTGAATCTGAACATCAGTTAGTGCTGCTTGTATCTCCCTCTGAGAATAATAAAGCCATTGAATCCACTACAGCGCATTGTATTATGGGTACTCCACACTCAGAAAAAAAGGTAAAATTTTGTACCATAGAAGGTACAAACCTTTGTCCCTGGGGCGGTACCTTTTAAGAGGACAGAATTGTACCTTAATATAAATGAACAAATTTGTACCATTCCAGTTTGTACCTTAAAGGACATGATTTGTACCATGGGGAACCAAAATGTACCTTTAGGTTTTTAAAACTTGTTGGTACAATATTGTACCTTCATCAAAGGTACAAATCTTGTCCCTTAAGGTACCACCCCAGGGACAAGCCCGTTTGTACCTTAACTGTGGCAAATATGTTCCTTCAGGAACTATTAAAGGCCATTTTCCTATTGAATAACATGCACATTCAACAACTGAATTCAAAAGGCATTTTAATATCATTAATTGTAAATACATATCAAATACACATAAGTGGTTGAACAAACACTGTTCCAGCTTACAGTAAAATATTTCTTTGTGTAAATACATCTTTCCAGTTTACAATACAGACTTTAAAAATTAACAGAGTATCACTTTTAAAACAGCTCAAGTTGCTGCAAAACATTTCACAATACAATTACACTAAAATGTTACAGTATGTAACAAAACGTCTCGGTTACATATGTAACCCTCGTTCCCTGAAGGAGGGAACAGAGAGGTTACATCAGTGACTGACGGAATGGGGGGTTTTGCTTAGAAGCCTATCACCTTTGAGTTCTACAAAACGAGCCAATGGCAAAACAATGCCATGGGTCTAAGGAATTTGCATAGCGCAACTCTGCCCCACCTCATGGGTATACACTCACCTAAAGGATTATTAGGAACACCTGTTCAATTTCTCATTAATGCAATTATCTAATCAACCAATCACATGGCAGTTGCTTCAATGCATTTAGGGGTGTGGTCCTGGTCAAGACAATCTCCTGAACTCCAAACTGAATGTCAGAATGGGAAAGAAAGGTGATTTAAGCAATTTTGAGCGTGGCATGGTTGTTGGTGCCAGACGGGCCGGTCTGAGTATTTCACAATCTGCTCAGTTACTGGGATTTTCACGCACAACCATTTCTAGAGTTTACAAAGAATGGTGTGAAAAGGGAAAAACATCCAGTATGTGGCAGTCCTGTGGGCGAAAATGCCTTGTTGATGCTAGAGGTCAGAGGAGAATGGGCCGACTGATTCAAGCTGATAGAAGAGCAACTTTGACTGAAATAACCACTCGTTACAACCGAGGTATGCAGCAAAGCATTTGTGAAGCCACAACACGCACAACCTTGAGGCAGATGGGCTACAACAGCAGAAGACCCCACCGGGTACCACTCATCTCCACTACAAATAGGAAAAAGAGGCTACAATTTGCACGAGCTCACCAAAATTGGACAGTTGAAGGCTGGAAAAATGTTGCCTGGTCTGATGAGTCTCGATTTCTGTTGAGACATTCAGATGGTAGAGTCAGAATTTGGCGTAAACAGAATGAGAACATGGATCCATCATGCCTTGTTACCACTGTGCAGGCTGGTGGTGGTGGTGTAATGGTGTGGGGGATGTTGTCTTGGCACACTTTAGGCCCCTTAGTGCCAATTGGGCATCGTTTAAATGCCACGGCCTACCTGAGCATTGTTTCTGACCATGTCCATCCCTTTATGACCACCATGTACCCATCCTCTGATGGCTACTTCCAGCAGGATAATGCACCATGTCACAAAGCTCGAATCATTTCAAATTGGTTTCTTGAACATGACAATGAGTTCACTGTACTAAAATGGCCCCCACAGTCACCAGATCTCAACCCAATAGAGCATCTTTGGGATGTGGTGGAACGGGAGCTTCGTGCCCTGGATGTGCATCCCACAAATCTCCATCAACTGCAAGATGCTATCCTATCAATATGGGCCAACATTTCTAAAGAATGCTTTCAGCACCTTGTTGAATCAATGCCACGTAGAATTAAGGCAGTTCTGAAGGCGAAAGGGGGTCAAACACAGTATTAGTATGGTGTTCCTAATAATCCTTTAGGTGAGTGTATAAGGAGCTGCGTGTGCAATCTCGCATTATGTTACCTGCTGAGGAGCCGAGGCTGAGCACCCCGGCCGTACCAGCGGTACAGCGGTTGTGGCATGGGGACATAACGTCTCCGTTCCCTCCTTCAGGGAACGAGGGTTACATACGTAACCGAGACGTTCCCTTTCAGTCAGTCACTCCGCGCTACGTCAGTGACTGACGGAATGGGGGTCCCAATCTAATCTCGCCACAAGGGCTGTCTTCCAGCGTCTTGCGCTGACCTGAGCTCCCTGCCGTGAGATTAGCACAAACGAAGGGCTAGGCTCAACGCCGAATACCAAGGTACACTGGGAAGCATATCCCACGTGGAAATATGCAACACAATGCCTGCCCGCAGGGAGGACTTAAGAATACACATATGACCCGAGTACGGGATGCATATGGAACACTCTGAGGCATCCAGCCCTCAGAGTGGAATGTTTCAACCCCAGGGGTGGCAAGGTGTCTTGCCAAGGGAAGACACGTGCTCAAGGAGACTTACTATGGAAATACACATGTGGGGGTTGCCCAGAGGGGGAACCACACACATGGAGGCACCTAGCCTAACACGAGGGCTGACCGGGCGGGCATGCACTCTGCTGTTGCCATCAACAGTGCTGGAGGAACTCAGGGCCTACTGAGAAACTCACCTGAGTAAAATAGCGCACACATCCAGTCCGTGGAGTGGCTTGGCACAGCAAGCGATGACACCGAGCCTGTCCTACTTACTGGCCACTGGGAGCGAGTACACGAAAGGACACTGGCTCTACACGGAGATTGTAGAATCTCGCAAAAGTGTTACTCCTGGTGGAGTGTGCGTTCACCCGTAGGGGGCATGGCAGGCCTTGAACCTGGTATGCCAGGACAATAGCGTCCACTATCCAGTGAGACAACCTCTGCTTGGAGAGAGCCTTCCCTTTCTGCTGCCCTCCGTAACAGACAAATAGCTGGTCTGAGGTCCTGAAACACCGCGTCCTGTCTACGTAAGTGCGGAGAGCACGTACTGGACAGAGCAGTGCCAAGGCTGGGTCTGCCTCCTCCAGGGGCAGCGCTTGCAGGTTCACCACCTGATCTCTAAAAGGAATGGTGGGAACCTTGGGCACATATCCAGGCCGGGGTCTCAAGATCACGTGAGAGTTAGCCGGCCCGAATTCCAGGCATGCTTCGTCAACTGAAAATGCCTGCAGGTCCCCTAGCCTCTTGATGGAAGCCAAAGCAATCAAGAGTGCCGCCTTCATAGAGAGGAACTTAAGCTCAACAGACTGCAGTGGCTCAAAGGGAGCTCTCTGCAGGGCAGAAAAAACTACTGCGAGGTCCCAAGAGGGCATCTGTAGAGGGCGAGGCGGATTTATCCTCCTCGCTCCTCTAAGGAACCTGCTGACCAAGTCATGCTGTCCTACCGTTTTTGAATCCACAAGGTCATGGTGCGCAGAGATCGCAGCCACGTAAACCTTTAGGGTGGAAGGAGACAGCCTTCGTTCCAACTCTTCTTGGAGGAAGGAGAGCACAGACCCGATCGGGCATTTTCTGGGGTCTTCTCGGCGAGAAATACACCAGGTGATGAAGAGGTTCCACTTCGTGGACAAGGCTCTAGCTGAAGTGATGGTAGCCACCACCTGAGGTGGTAGGGTAATCAAACCTTCCGTGTCCCGTCCAGAACCCACACGTGTAGGTTCCACAGGTCGGTACGCGGGTGCCAGAGGGTGCCCCATTTCTGAGAAAGGAGGTCCTTCCTCAGAGGGCTCACTGGGGGAAACGCATACTTGCCTAGTGTCTAGGGAGGCAAACAGGTCTACCTGTGCGTCGCCGAACAGTTCCCAAATCAGCTGAACTGACTGGGGATGGAATCTCCATTCCCCAGGATATGGCCTTTGTTGTGAGAGATTGTCGGCTGCACGATTCAGCTCTCCCAGGATGTGAATGGCACGAAGCGACCTCAGATGCTTCTGACTCCATAGGAGGAGATGGCGGGCGAGTTGCGACATACGGCGGGAGCACAGACCACCCTGATGGTTGATGTACGCTACTGTCGCCGTGTTGTCTGAACGGACCAGTACGTGTTTGTCCTTCAGCAGCGTTGGGAAACGGTGCAGGGCTAGACGTACGGCCAGCAACTCGAGGCAATTGACATGCCATAGGCGCTGGGGTCCTGTCCAGGAGCCCGTGGCAGCATGTCCATTGAACATGGCACCCCAGCCCATGGCGGAGGCATCTATTGAGACAACAACATGCCTGGAAACTCGGTCTAAGGGCACTCCGGCCCGTAGAAAAGAGAGGTTCGTCCACGGGGTAAAGGTTTGACAGCAGGCCCGAGTGACTGGCACCCGGAGCGTGCCCTGTTGCCATGCCCATCTCGGGACTCGATCGCGAAGCCAGTGCTGAAGCGGTCTCATATGAAGCAGTCCGAGCGGCGTGACCGCCGCTGCAGATGCCATATGCCCAAGGAACCTCTGAAATAACTTCAGTGGAACCGCACTCTTGCCCTCAAATTGACTCAAAGTCAGCAGTGACTGCGCACGCTTGCTCGTAAGCTGCGCGTACATGGCGACCAAATCGATTTCCATACCGAAAAAAGAGATCCTCTGCACGGGGGAGAGTTTGCTCTTTTTCCAGTTGATCCGAAGGCCCAGACAGGCGAGGTGCTGGAGCACCAGATCCCTGTGTTCGCAAACCTGGTCTCAAGAGTGAGCTAGTATCAGCCAGTCGTCGAGATGTGGCACAAGGGATGCCTCGATGACTTTCGTGAAGACACGACAAGAGAGGGCTAACCCGAATGGGAGTACCGTGTACTGGTATGCCTGCCCCTCGAAAGCAAACCGAAAGAAACGGTCTGTGTCGAGGAAGAATGGAGACATGAAAGTACGCATCCTTCAGGTCGATCGCTGCAAACCAATCCAATGGACGAACACATTCGAAAATGCGTTTGGCTGTCAACATCTTGAATGGAAGCCTGTGAAGTATTCGGTTCAAGATGCGCAGGTCCAGGATTGGCCGTAACCCACCACTCTTCTTGGGTACAATGAAGTAGGGGCTGTAGAAGCCAGACTTCATCTCAGCTGGAGGGACGGTCTCGATCGCACCCTTCGCCAGTAGGGTGTCGACCTCTGCACGCATGACAGGGCCATTGCCATCCACCATGGTATAGCGGACTCCCCGAAAGTGGGGAGGAGACCGTGCAAACTGAATCGCATAGCCGAGCCTGATTGTTCGAGCGAGCCAGCGGGACAGATTGGGAAGCTCTAGGCAGGCTCCCAAAAACTGAACCAGCGGGGTCATGCGAACCACAGGCGTACCCACGATGGGGCAGCAAAGCGGAATGACCGGCCCAGACGCGGGAGGTGGAGCGTCACGAGGAGGGGGCAGGGTCATGTTCTGCGTCCTGACAGAGGAGGCCAGGGAAGGACGAGCATTCCGCGGCGGCCTCCTCTGACAGGGGTCTGGCGACAGAGGGGGATGAGAGCAGCGAGGCATTGCGGAGGTAAACATGTCAGATCTTTCTTTAACCATGAATAGAGTTACAAAAGATTCTCCCCCGGCCCTCCACCGGGGGAAGGAGTGGTCCTGTTACCATCTCCTGGGTGGTAGAGCTGTGTTCACCTCCGAGCTGCCCGTCTCAGGAGCGCCGCTTGGCCTGGCGTTTGGCAGGCTTAGGGGCGGAGACGGGCTGGGCCGCCTTCCTGCGACCTCCTCCGCGCCCTGGCCCGGGTGAAGGCTGCGGCTGGGGAGGGGCGGGAGCCGCAGGAGGGCACCCTCAACAGGGAGCAGGCTGAGGCATCTGAGCCGGCGGCTGGGTGGAGGCAGCAGCTGGCCACCGGGGCAGAATATGTTTAATCACCTCAGTCTGCTTCTGTGCGGCCGAGAACTGTTGGGCGAAGTCCTCGACCGCCCCGCCGAAGAGCCCAGCCTGAGAGATAGGAGAGTTGAGGAACTTGGTCCGCTCAGCCTCTCGCATATCTGCCAGGTTGAGCCATAGATGGCGTTCCTGAACCACACAAGTGGACATCACCTGACGGAGAGAGCGTGCAGTAACCTTCGTCGCCCGTAGGGCGAGGTCGGTTGCTGCACACAACTCCTGCATTAATGCAGGGTCAGCACTGCTCTCGTGCATGCTTCTGAGTACCTTGGCCTGGTAGACCTGCAAGATGGCCATAGCATGCAGGGCGGACACGGCCTGGCCCGCAGCTCTATAGGTCTTCGCCACAGAGTAGACGAAAACCTACAGGCCTTGGACGGGTGCTTTGGGTCACCACGCCAGGTGGAAGCGCTCTGAGGGCATAACTGCATCGCTACAGAACGTTCCACCAGGGGGACCCCAGTGTACCCTTTGGCCGCGGCGCCATCAAGAGCAGTGAAGGCGGAGGAGGCCGTCGAGCAATCCCAAAAAAGTTAACAGGAACTTCCACAATTTCGAGACCTCCTCATGCCCCCAAGAACCAATCATCCAGCCTTGAGCGCTCGGGACATGGCAGAGGGTTCCACTCAAGCCCGATGCTCTCAGCTGCCACGGGCAAGCATGGCCGTCAGCTCCGGATCAGACTCGGGCAATGCTGGCACTCCCGAGGGAGGCAGCACAGCCAAATCCTCATCTCCGGAGGAATCCAGCCCACCTTGTGATGAGGCGATGGACATAGTATCATCCACCGGCGCTCCGAATGAGACGCTGGGCCCACCACGGGACGAACCAGCGACCTCAACCGGCAACACCACGGGTTGCAATGTGCTAGAGGGGGGTGTGGACCGAGGAAGATTCGTCGGATTGTTCCACACCATAACCCTCAGATCACCCTGGCCACCAGCCAAAGTATCCCCTCTCATGGAAGGGATAGATTTGGGGTGTGGCAGAGGGGACTCTACCTCCTAGGTGAAGGTCACGGAGTCTCGATCGCAACATTGCGATGGTCACATTCCCGCAGTGGGAACATGAGTCATCCATGAATGCTCTCGGCGTGCACTAAGCCCAAGCACGCAAGATAGCGATCGTGTTTTTCAGATCCCTCCATTTCTCATCCCAAGATTCTTCTCGCTGAAGACCTGTGTCCAGTCAGACATTCCACAGTGAGATATTGTGTGACTGGCTCTTCCTGAACAAAATGAAGAGTCAGTATTAGAAAAGACAGAAGTAAATTGATTACATTTATATTACCGCAGACTAGTTACAACTGTACCTCTAGACTTAATGTAAAATATTTATCATCTAACTACAGATTCTTTGCATATTAAAACTGTCAGATTGTGACAATTGTTCACTTTCTCCCTGAATATCTCCAGAATTAAATCAAGAGCAGCACGAAAGCATCCACATCTAAAAAGACATTTAGCATTTATAAAGACATACGATATTCAGTTCATACTTTCAAAACAAGCAGAGTCTAAAGACAAAACATGCATACCACAAAGATTCACAGCAACAGCTTATTTTCTGGCATCCATGTAATGTGCTTCTATAACGGATTTTCCCTTAGCCAACATCAACACATTGGACACATTTTTGCTTAAAGGAATAGTTCACTCAAGAGTAAAAATTCTGTCATTAATTACTCGCCTTCATGTCGTTCCACACCCGTAAGACCTTCGCTCATCTTCGGGAACACAAATTAAGATATTTTTGAGGAAATCTTTCTTTGTGAAATCTTTTGGATTTCATTAAAAATATCTTAATACGTGTTCCGAAGATGAACGAAGGTCTTACAGGTTTGGAACGACATGAGGGTGAGTAATTAATGACCGTTTTCATTTTTGGGTGAACTATCCCTTTAAGGAATCCTGGAAACACCTTAATTCAGTTACAGCATGCATAAAAGAAGAGTTCATTACAATTAATGTTATTTCTTGTTTGCTATTGTATAAAATAACACATACAGTGGGGAGAACAAGTATTTGATACACTGCCGATTTTGCAGGTTTGCCCACTTACAAAGCATGTAGAAGTCTGTAATTTTTATCATAGGTACTCTTCAACTGTGAGTGACGGAATCTAAAACAAAAATCCAGCAAATCACATTGTATGATTTTTAAATAATTAATTAGCATTTTATTGCATGACATAAGTATTTGATACATCAGAAAAGCAGAACTTAATATTTGGTACAGAAACCTTTGTTTGCAATTACAGAGATCATACGTTTCCTGTAGTTCTTGACCAGGTTTGCACACACTGCAGCAGGGATTTTGGCCCACTCCTCCATACAGACCTTCTCCAGATCCTTCAGGTTTCGGGGCTGTCGCTGGGCAATACGGACTTTCAGCTCCCTCCAAAGATTTTCTATTGGGTTCAGGTCTGGAGACTGGCTAGGCCACTCCAGGACCTTGAGATGCTTCTTACGGAGCCACTCCTTAGTTGCCCTGGCTGTGTGTTTCGGGTCGTTGTCATGCTGGAAGACCCAGCCACGACCCATCTTCAGTGCTCTTACTGAGGGAAGGAGGTTGTTGGCCAAGATCTCGCGATACATGGCCCCATCCATCCTCCCCTCAATACGGTGCAGTCGTCCTGTCCCCTTTGCAGAAAAGCATCCCCAAAGAATGATGTTTCCACCTCCATGCTTCACGGTTGGGATGGTGTTCTTGGGGTTGTACTCATCTTTCTTCTTCCTCCAAACACGGCGAGTGGAGTTTAGACCAAAAAGCTCTATTTTTGTCTCATCAGACCACATGACCTTCTCCCATTCCTCCTCTGGATCATCCAGATGGTCATTGGCAAACTTCAGACGGGCCTGGACATGCGCTGGGTTGAGCAGGGGGACCTTGCGTGCGCTGCAGGGTTTTAATCCATGACGGCGTAGTGTGTTACTAATGGTTTTCTTTGAGACTGTGGTCCCAGCTCTCTTCAGGTCATTGACCAGGTCCTGCCGTGTAGTTCTGGGCTGATCCCTCAACTTCCTCATGATCATTGATGCCCCACGAGGTGAGATCTTACATGGTGCCCCAGACCGAGGGAGATTGACCGTCATCTTGAACTTCTTCCATTTTCTAATAATTGCGCCAACAGTTGTTGCCTTCTCACCAAGCTGCTTGCCTATTGTCCTGTAGCCCATCCCAGCCTTGTGCAGGTCTACAATTTTATCCCTGATGTCCTTACACAGCTCTCTGGTCTTGACCATTGTGGAGAGGTTGGAGTCTGTTTGATTGAGTGTGTGGACAGGTGTCTTTTATACAGGTAACGAGTTCAAACAGGTGCAGTTAATACAGGTAATGAGTGGAGAACAGGAGGGCTTCTTAAAGAAAAACTAACAGGTCTGTGAGAGCCGGAATTCTTACTGGTTGGTAGGTGATCAAATACTTATGTCATGCAATAAAATGCAAATTAATTATTAAAAAATCATACAATGTGATTTTCTGGATTTTTGTTTTAGATTCCGTCTCTCACAGTTGAAGTGTACCTATGATAAAAATTACAGACCTCTACATGCTTTGTAAGTAGGAAAACCTGCAAAATTGGCAGTGTATTAAATACTTGTTCTCCCCACTGTAGTTTCCATGTTTTATGGGAACTTTCCATAGGCAATTTCTACACTGTACAAACTGCATATTCTATCCCCTGACCCTGGCCTTAAACATAACCCTCACAAAAAAAACCCCACCACAACAGTTTTAGATGACTGACTTTAAGCTTCAAAAAGTACCCAGAAAAATATGAATTGCTTTAACAATCACTGTTAGCTGCAGCCCTATATTGCAGTGAAAAAAAATTATGATAGAAGCTTTATTCCCACATTGAGAAACTGCAATATAGAGCTAGGGCTACTGTATGGTGAAAGGTAAGATGTTCACTAAAAATAAGATGAAAGTCAAATGGACTTTAAATTTTAAATGGACAATTTAAATTTCAGTAATTAAATGGTTAGTTCACTCAAAATGAAAATTCTGTCATCATTTACTCACCCTCATGTCATTCCAAACCCAAAATATTTTCGTTCATCTTCAAAACACATGAAGATATTTTAATGAAATCTGAGAGCTTTCTGTCCCTCCATTGACAGTCCACGCAACTACCACTTTGATGCATACAAAAAGTTTATAAAGCGATCATAAAACTAATCCATATGAATTGAGCGGTTAAGTCCAAACTTTCTGAAGAAACTCAATCGCTTTATATGATGAACAGATTGAATTTAGTGAATTTAGTTTTGTGACTATATTTAATTTTTTGCCTCCTCTTCATTAATAACTTTTTAAGATTTATAATTTTTAAATGTTCTTTATAAGGAAATATGCTAAGTATGCTGCTGGGGGGAAAAAAAGTTCAATTAGTATTTTCTGGGAAAGCAATTTAAATGTGCCTTACTAATCAATGATTTTAAAAAGCCAAATAGTAAAGTTGCTATGCATGTGATTTGTAATTTGTCTGTCATGAAACAGAAACCAATCAAGTCGGCCAATCAAGTCTTGTGTTGCTATGCCTAATAGTTTACCGTTAATACTTAATAGTTACAGTGGACAGTTTTAAGCAAATGCCATATTGTATATGTAGTCGCGATTACTTAATACTAAAGCCATTCGTTGCATTTAAAAGATTAAAAAAAAATATACAAATGGCTAAAAGCATTGAGTGCATAGCTCCATAAAGTAATTTAACTCGCTAATTTCACGTTGAGTGCCTGAAACATTTACAATTTCGACTTTTGAACTTAATATTATGTAAATTGTCAAAACTCACCTTTTAAATTTCGTCGTCTTCAAGTTTAACACTAAAAATCCATACTCTAAAGAGCTTTTATATTGATAAAGGGGCAAAACAAGTAGTCTGCATCCCGCTCTGTTCTGTTTGAAAATTCCGTAACGGCTGCAGCGATTTCAACCAATCAGAGTCTTGTTGCTATGCCTAATAGTTAACACAGCAACCAATCATGCAGTAATCAGTCATTTTGCCTATCACTTGTACTTTTGATGTAAGAACATTTATGTACCTTCATTTCAATTGTACCTTGAAAGGTACCAAACAGTATCATCTGAGGTCTTTCATGTACCATTAAAGGTACAGTTATTGAAAAGGTACAAAACTGTTCTTCAAGGAACATTATTTGTACCATCGTGTACCTTTTTTTCTGAAAGTGTGTACTGCAGTCTTCTACATTGTGCCAACAGTCTTTGTAATTGTTGAAAACTGAGATTTTAACATATCACAAATTGTGTATTTTATATTTTATTAGTTTTAATATTTATTGTAAAACTTAAAATATATTTATACTATTTATTGTAAAATTCAATTTAATTTAATGCCAGATAAATACTATAATTGCAGAATTAAATGGTATCATCAATTACTTACGCCATACAGTTTCAAACTAGGTTCCTCAACATTCGTAGTTTTTATAGGAAATGTTTTGTAGTGACACACCATATTATAAAGTGATTATATTCTTTAACATATATTTCACACCCTGCATTAGGCAAGAATGAACTTCATCCTTAACGCTACAATCAATTTTCCTTACAGACCCTCTCTTCCTCGATCTTTGCCTTTTTGTCTCTCCATCTTATTCTCTCTTTCTTTCCTTCTCTCTCTCCAGGGCATTTTCTCACCCAAGATTAGACTACCTGCCTTCATCATTACACAGGCATTAAATATAGCACAATAACCTCAAGACGAAGAGCTGAGAGAGAGGTTATAAATTACACCCTTCTTTACAGACATGCAGTATGAGAGAGAGAGAGAGAGAGAGAGAGAGGGAGAGAGGAGAGAAAGGAGAGAGAGACAGAGAGAGAGAGAGAGAGAGAGAGAGAGAGAGGAGAGAGAGGGGACAGTGCTGGAAATATTTGAAGCTGTTCTGTTTCTCCTTTTCGAGTTAGGCAATAATGGAGACTGTGAAGACCTAAACTGACCTAAACTAAGGCCCTGTGTTTACACCTGGTATTAAGATGTGTGTTGGTTGATCGGAACACAAGTGAATGATGTTAAATACAGGTGTAAACGGGATCTAAAACATTTTTAGCTTGTCCACTTTTAACCACTTCCAGAGGTAGTCGAAATTTGCAATTTGACCAGATTGCTTTCAAAGTGTAAATGCTCATGTGGGCAAATGCGTTCAAATACAGGACTTATCGGACTTATTGTGCTCACCCATCCAAGTGCACACACATGCACCCGGAGCAACTATTTTTTTGCTGCGGCGCCCGGGGAGCGTTTGGGGGTTAGGTGCCTTGCTCAAGGGCACCTCAGTTGTGGGTAATGAGAGTGAAAGAGAGCACTGTTCATTCACTCCCCCCACCTACATTTCCTGCCGTTACTGAGACTCGAACCCGCAACTTTCGGGTTACAAGTCTGACTCTCTAACCATTAGTCACAACTGCCCCCTGCGTGAGCTTATTTTGTCCATTAGATCGAAAGATCTAAAAAAAAACATACATCTACCCGCCCATAGACCCTCCCCTTGAAGAAATCTGAACAGAAGTGGTTGAAAGTGGACAAAAGAGACGGATTAAAATGCCAGGTGTAAATGGGTATGTCTCGTCTTCTTGTTGTCCGATTGACCAAAACACATCCTAATACCAGGTGTAAGACCTAAACTCTTGAAGACTTGATTACTGCTGCTCAATGCTCTACATATCATTTGAAAATGTAGCATTTACCTCTTCTTTCTTTCAGTACTTACTGTATGGTGGCCTTCCCTTGATAGCTGTATGTTCAGTTTGATTTACATTGCCAGCATGGTCTCCACTTAGCGTATGATGCTTTTGAGAAATGCTGCTGGTCCGTTTTGTTTGGTTTATTTCAGTTCAGATCAATTCAATTCAAAATTGTTCTGTATTTTCATATAGTTAAGTTCAGCTGGCTTGTTCAGGGATGCGTTTCACAAAGGTAGATCGTATAGAGACCATTGGTGCTAATGGTTTCTACGATCTACTTAGGCTTTCAATGCTTTTGGGAAATGCAGCCCATGCAGTTCAGTTATTCTGTTCTATTCATATAATTAATTTCAGTCGTGCCCTTTTTAAATCAGATTAGCTCAATTTAGTTCTTATTTTATTCAAATTAAATTAATTATGTTCTGTAATTCAGTTTGGTTCAGTAGTCTGGTAGTATTCAGATAAATTTTGTTCTGTCAGTTCTGTTCAGATAAACTTCAGTAGACCTACTGTTCGAGACTTTCATTTAGTTCAGTTCAGTTTAGTTTAGTTTAGTTCAGTTCTGACCTGTTTATTTCTGTTCAGTAATTTGGAATGTTCTTATATAAGTATATTTTGTTCTACAGTATTTCATTCAAATAATCAAATTCAGTTCATTTAGGTTCGGATGAATTCAGCTCTGCTTTGGTGTAGTTGCATTCAGTTTCTTCAGATCTGTAGTTTGATAAAGTTCAGTTTTGTTCAAATTAATTCAGTTCTGTTCAATATCAGTTCAATTCAGTTTAGTGTACTGTATGAGTTTGCTGATGAGGTTAAAGCAACACTGCTCAAATGTGCATTGCAGTGCAATGCAGTACAGAGAGAGAGAGAGAGAGAGAGAGAGAGAGAGAGAGAGAGAGAGAGAAAGAGAAGGATGCTAAGTAAAGTGTTGTAAATGTTGGTCTGTCTTCTGTGCATGTTTTCAGCTTCAGTGGGTCAGGGCAAGTCGTACTTCGAGCTGCTCTGCCGGATCAGCACTTTCTGCTCCAATCAATGCAGCCAGGCCTGCAGCAGGAAACCAGGACGGGCATGTTCCTCACCGGGATACACACACAGTATATACATATACACACACACAAACAAACACATATGGGGAACGTTCATAAACACGTATCTGTGAAGCATACATAGACAAGTGCCTGCAGGCATGATGTACGATTAGAAACATAATCACACCAGCTAAAAATCCTGTGAGATTCATGCAGTAGCATGTACAGACCTACTTTACACACACATTTACTTATCTAAATTTGGATATGTCATAGACTTAATATAGCTAAATCTAATTACAGACTAACCCTATACTCCTAAAAGAAAACTGCATGTTTAGAAGGAAAAAACATATTTCATTTATTTATGAATTTCTACAAATGAGGACATCCCCAAAGGGAGTTTTTGTCATATTTACCTGACTTCTGGGGACAAATTTGTCCATGAAGTATAGCTATGTAAACACATTCACAGCTGTGCATACATAAAAATGCACAGACACAACACAGAAAAATAAGGACAATCTGAACATACATGCACACACACACACACATGCGCGCGCATCAGAGTGTTGTGTCTGTTGTGTAAATAGAGTAGTTGTGACCTGCTGTATGAATCGGCAGGTCTATGTGACCTTGCCCTTCCATCATAACAGGAACACAGCGGGATCGACAGAGATGAGACACGAGCCAGATGACTCAGGCTTTAGTTGAAAGCAACTCATTCTCTTGTACAAAACTTAAGAAATCATTATAGGGTTTGTTGAAAGATAAACAGGGATCTGAATTTGGGACAGATGCTTCTGGTCATACTGCACCCCGGGGGGCAATCGAGGTTCAGGTTAATCAAGTGGCTTTTAGCAGGAGCGCTGCTTCTTTTGGACTCTACAGAATTCACACACAAATAAAAACAAAAGAGCACAGCCAAATGCACAAGAGGTCAGTTAGTGATATTTATAGCCTCCGCTCAAGGTCTTATGGAAGATAATGCCACACATATCAAACCATCAGTAAATGGAAAATAACACCGCACCGAAGGCTGGTATATCAGAGACCAATTAAGAATCCAGGTTTTAAAGATACTGATGCCTGAATTCTAAACTTTATATGTACCTGTCATATAAAATGTCAGTATCATAGTTTAATTTCTGTTCAATAGACAATCTTCAATGGAATGAGAATCTTTTAAAATGGTTTTAATAATGAAATATGAAATTGATTAATTATATGCTCAAAAATGTCAGTGAGAAATGAAAAAGTCATAACGTTATATATGCTCTGCTAAGTATGTAATTTTAAAGTAAATTAATTTACAGTAAAATATTTTACACGTTTTATATAATATTTTATTAATATCATATTTATACCGTCATGTATTTTTAAGTCAAAGTACATTTATTATTTATTTAAAATATTATTTAGTATGTGTATATTTTTAAGGGAGTGTTTTTATATATTTACTTATATATTTATTTTTATTATTTGATTTATTACTAGATCGATATTTATTCTGAAAAAAGATTTTTTTGCAGTGTGAAATCAATAACTGAGACTCAAATTTCTGCATTGGATCACACTACATAAATAAAGAATTACATAAATGAATACATTCAAAATTAATGTTAAGACAGGCATATATATAAAAACACCTTGCGTTTAACATTTACGCATGAAATCCAAGATGAGACATGTTCCCTTCAGTGCTCAAATGAAACCACCATTAGTATCTGTTTCTCCTCTTTCTTGACCTCTTTTTGAGTGCAAATGTGTGTAATGATTGAATTGTTTGTTTTTATGTGTGTGCATGTTTGCGTGTGTATCTGAAAAATCTGTTGTCTTGGCAGTTGCTTTGTTAGTTTTCCTCAGGGCAGGACTGTGTGATGTCTGGTTTGAAACCACTCAAAGCTCAAAATATACTCACTTCAAACATGAGCCTGGCTTACGGGACTGACTCAGACTAGAAAAAGGTACAGTTTAAGCATTTTACTCTTAGAACCAGAACGTCAACTCATCTGGTTCATGAGGGGGTCCAGCAAGCTCCTCTGTGCTATAGATTGAAGTGGCTTTATTGGCATGGTAAAAAAGGCATTACATTGCCAAAGCATTGGTAACATTAAATAACAGATTTAACCGCAATGAAAAAAAAAAGTTTGATAAAATAATAACAATGAGAAGGAAAAGGCAAAAAAAAGTGCACAACTGATTTGTTTTGTTAATTAAATGTTCAGTGCTGATGTTAGTGTGCGGTTGGTGGTCCTGTTGCACTGGTTACTCTTTTGTCATGACAGAACTTCACAAACGCAGCCGGGTTTGTGCTTGCTGAGGATTCTTCTAACAATGTGGGAGTTTGTTCTTTAGCATACTCATTTGGCCCAGGTTACGGATGGGTATATCTATGTTGGTAATGATATATTATTTATTTGTCAAAAAGTCATGGCTATGTTTTTTTTTGATAACCCAGAGAATTCAAAATGCAAACTCAATGTATATAAATTGTCGGAATAGTTTTAGCATGTTATTGACAACCTAGTCTCGCATTGCCAGGCCTTCAGGCTGACGGCAGAAGGTCTGGACTTTTTCCGCAGCTTTTATTGGCCAAAGACCGCTCAAGGGGACACAACCAATCACAGTTGTAAACACGACTGCGTTTTTCTTCCACAAGGGTGTTTGGCGTCACAGCATTTGTTTCCAGGTGGACCATTAAAGAACGCAACACACACGTCTCGTGGACATCCTGTAGAATTCAACCATCAGATGACGACTTCAAAATTTGTTTCCAGAAAAGTGTGCCATATGCATCAGACGTTCAGCCAACGGTCCGTGGGCGTGACGTCTGAGGCTGAGACTATTGACAACCCGATCTCACTGCAATATGTAAGTATTTTACGAGGTGGTTAATTCGTACGACCTCACGTGTATGAATTTGTACGATTTTTCAAAAAGCATCATCAGGAAGGACTACCCCTATCAGGAAGGACCCCTTAAACCTACCCATCACTGGGCTCTAGACAAATCGTATGAAAATTGAGAGATTGTGAGATTGCGTTGGTTATTGAATATGGCAATGTTAATGTATTTGGTCTCAGCTGATCACGTCTATCTATAGGAATACGATGTCTATCACAGCATGCA
The DNA here is from genome assembly GCA_039654105.1 of Coreius guichenoti. Classification (NCBI taxonomy): domain Eukaryota; kingdom Metazoa; phylum Chordata; class Actinopteri; order Cypriniformes; family Gobionidae; genus Coreius; species Coreius guichenoti. The sequence goes on from CM077176.1 coordinate 17,119,550, forward strand.
TATATATAAGCTCCTTCAGTATTATCAACAGCTATCGTGTTTCTCCAGAGCTAATTACTCTCCTCCATCCCCAGCTCCTCCTCTCGTCAGTCAGGATTTGGCATTCTGATTCCCCCTGAATCAGACTAAATTCCCGAATTATGTTGTACATTTTAATATTGACATTAATGATATCTGCAATACATTGCTGGTTCTGTTCTGTTTACCCAAGGGGGGGGTATTGCTGCGCTCCCTGCTCTCATCCATGCTAGGCTGCATGGATGCGCAGGGAGTTCTTGCCCAGAACAGAACCATACCGCCAATCCAAACTATATGCTAATTGTCAATCATCTTTGACGATAGTGGTCCTGACAGAAGAATAGTGATTGATACTTTGATAGGTTGATACTGAAATATCATGCTGACCATCATAATTCAATAAAACCTTACCATCATCACCCAGTCTGAGGTAAGAATTTGATGCTTTCACATTTAGAGTGAAAAATAATTATTAAACTTTTCACAATTAGTATTACCACCGTTTGTTTTCGCCCTGCTTATATAAATCCTGTTTGCTCATTGATCTGACTGATTGTTGCATTTGTCCTTTTTTTGGTAAAACAGTGAATGAGTGAGAGTAATCTTTCCTGACTATAACACATGCATATCCTTCTCTTTCCTCTGATATCAGCAGTGCACTAATTTGATTAATGACTATAAATAATTAGCTGAATGTTTATTTCACAGAGAAACAAACAGGTCGCTCCAGTGGCTGTGCCTGCTGATTAGTCCTATCATGACACTGCTGTACCCTTCAGACGGACCCTCAGTCTGTCACACAGCACTACAGATACTTCAGTAGCTTCTCTTTATCGCGCACATCAGCAGAGGAGACAGGTCAAACACAGAATTGCAGCTTTTGGGGTGTGTAGGGGTGGGGCGGTGCATTTTTTCTGGGCAGAATAGAATATTACAAAGAAGCAAGGGTTTTATCAGCCTTTTCTGCATTGGGGGCAAAAATTCATTCCACTGGTTAATGTACGTTTCATTAATGGTCACCTATTATGCAAAATCCACTTTTACAAGGTGTTTGGATATAAATGTGTGTTGACAGTGTGTGAACACAACCACCCTACAATGATAAAAATTCACCCACTCCTTATTTTTTAATCCCCATTAAACCAAAGCAGTCTCATTAGACAAGCCGTTTTGATTCTCTGAGGAATGTGATGTCACATTCCTCATGCCCCGCCCATGGCCACTGACTGACAGCCCTTTCCGAAAACAACAGGCCAATCAGAAGAGAGGCTCATGAAAATTATTTAGACAGGCCAAAATCAACCTGTTCTTATCAGAGCTCCTGAGAAAGGAGCTGTAAAAATATATTGCGATGGTTTTTGGTACTTATACCGCAAATATATATTCTTAAGGACATCAACACCTAAAATAAAACTCCAGAAAAGTGTACAATATGGGACCTTTAAGATACTTAGACACATTCCAAAGAAATGCACATATGTAAAATGCAAGGTTTTTTTTGCTATTTATTACAACAAAACCAATTACACATTGTCGTATGAACATTCAGAAACGTATTTAAAATGTAATCTCTCAAACCTAATCGCAATAATGTTTAAAATGACTCACAGTTCAGGGAGTCAACTCAGTAGTGAACTCATTAACGGCTCTGATGTTTCATTTACAGAGTGAGTCTAATGCAAGCCGCTCCGCTAAATAACGAGGCTGTTTGAATCTTTTTCACTGACTCATTAAAAAGAACATCAAATTAAACCACATTGTGTTTGTTGTTGTTAATGACAGGAAACACTAGCTCGAACTCTATACAGAGCTCATCTCTAACAAAACTGCGTAGGCCTACGGATGCACACAAAGTTTTCCTGAATGTGATAAAATGTTTAATTATTGTCGCACATTTATTATTTTGATCCTTTTAGTCGCAGTCAGGATCCCTGGTTAATCTACAAAGCCCATCTGGAGCCAGCCAGAAGCAATAAGGTGATAAATTCTTATAATTTTCTATTTAGTAGCCTATAACACATAGATTTGCTAGTTTATGAAACGTTGATTATATAACAAATTATCTATTTAATCTGTCCATTGTGCCACAATGATTAATCTTAAATTACAAAAGACAAAGTTCACATGTGAACCCACGGACGTGTAGATTTGGACCTGGTCTCTTGTTCTGCTGTAATGGGAGGAGGAAGAACTGTTCTGCCTGTACTACTTTGGAGCCCATGAGCCTCATTAAAGCACAGAGGTCCTTCCTGAGGCACTGGGTGAATCTGCAAAGAGAACCAGACAAAGGTAATAGCTACAGGCTGCTCCCTTTGCTTTGCTCAGACCTTTTTATCAAGCCTCATTTGAAGACATCAAACCCCATAAATTGGAACAGAGGGGATGTGAGCAGAAAGAGAGAAACAGGAAAGTACAGGAGAAAGAGTCGGGGGTGGGGAAAGGGGGAGTCAATATTTTAATTATTATTTCATTCAAAGTTAGTATTGTTTTGTTATTATGTTTTATTATTTTTTAGTTTTATTAATATATATTTTATTTAAAGTTATTATTGTATTTTTATTATGTATATATATATATATATATATATATATATATATTTAAAGGGATAGTTCACCCAAAAAAGAAAATGTACTCACCCTCAAGTTGTTCCAATCCTGTATAAATGTCTTTGTTCTGCTGAACACAAAAGAAGATTTTGAAGAATGTTTGTAACCAAATAGTTGACGGGCCCTATTGACTTCCATAGTATGGGTGAAAAAATACTATGGAAGTCAATGGGGCCCATTAGCTGTTTGGAACAACTTGAAGGTGAGTAAATGAATTTTCTTTTTTTGTGATTTATCCCTTTAAAATTATTATGTGTGAATTTATATTATTATTTTAGTATCTGTTATCCTCCTCCTCCTCCTATTATTATTTTAGTTTATTTTTATCATTATATTTTATTGTTTGTTATTTATATATGTGTGTGTGTGTAATTTTATTTAATTTATCATTTTATTTAGTTATTATTATTATTATTATTTAGTTTAGTTTTTTTTATTATAATAGATATACAGTTATAAAAAATTAGATATTTAAATATTATTATTATTACTACTACTACTATATTTAAAATTATTATATGTGTGAAATGATTCATATGAATTGTTTGCACTTCATACTTCTTCTGACTGTCACAGGCCCAGTTTTGGTGGAATGGGGGTGAGGGTCTCAACTGAGGGTGATATGTGACAGAATCTCTTCGTCAATTTCCAAGGGTGGAGAACCTCTGAAGATGTCAAGATCCGCCTAACCTGTCACCTTGACACACCTCAAACACACACACACACACACACACACACACACACACACTCACTTGTTTAAAGGCTGGATGAAGTGTGTCAGTCCTAGAGACTGAATAAAGCAAATGAGGGACAGTGCGCATTAGTATGACAGCATGTGTGTCTACCAGGGCATTTTTGGGTACATTCATATTTATATGTATGTGTCTGTGTCTTAGCGCCTCTGACATCTCTAGGGGCTCTCGTTAGGAGGTTTTCCAGACTGTTTGTGTGCGGTTATGTATTTGTGCCTAAGGGACGCAGCATGGGAAACAGTTCAAGGCCTAATTTAATTGTGGCGGTACAGACAGACCTGTAACATTTCAATGGAGGAACATGTGTGTTTGTGTTTGTATGTGTGTTCCCATCTGTATTCCATGTGCTACTAGGGCAGGGTGATCTTCTGTTGATCTCTCTGTCTCTGTGATGATGAGCCTGCCCCCTTCAGAAATATCGCCTATGGTCTTTCAAAGTTCCTTTCATTCCTCCCACCCCTTTAAACCCCTCAGAACCCTTGAATTACTGAAACTCTTTCCTGAAGATCAGCCTTACAAATGATCATGTCTTATTGCCATAAGTCACATGGTGTTGGTTTTTGTCATGGATAACTGCAAAATACATTGACCAATTCAATAATTTAGTTGTGTGTATTTGGTTACCTGTTTGTAGGTTATAAAATGTAATATTTTATAACATTTTTAATGCATTTTCATTTTTTAATGCATAAAATGCACATCTGCAAGCTTCTGATTTGTATTTAAATAAGATGCATTATTCATTTCAAGAAAACATGCTGCTTCAATAAATGTTCATGATTATTTTTATACATTCAACTATAAGTGAATGATACAATTCCATTTATAATAGACTTTAATTTCAGTAGCAGTATTCTTGATTCAATTCTTATGTCATATTATGTGTTCTAACAATACACAGCATTTCGTTTTCTTATATTTTCAAGCATTTACGTTTTGGATCGCTCAAGAGGTGTTAGAGGTGGGTGAAACTAGATCATATATAATATTACACACAAGTTTGTAAGGTTGGTAAAATATTTTAAATGTTAATGAAAAAAGTATGCTCACCATTTATTTGATCAAAAATACAGTAAAATGTAATATTGTGAAACATAATTGCATTAAAACAACTGTTTTCTATGTTAATATATTTTAAAATGTATTTTACTCATGTGATGGCAAAGCTAAATATTTAGCAGTTATTACTCCAGTCTTCAGTCACATGGTCCTTCAGAAATCATTCTAATATGCTGATTTGGTGCTCAAGAAACATTTATTACTACAATCAATGTTGAAAACAGTTGTGCTGCTTAATATTTTTGTGGAAACTGATAGCCTACATTTTATTTTTCAGAATTTTTGATGGATAAAAAGTTAAAAACAACAAAATTGATTTGAAGTAGACATCTTTTGTAACATGATAATTTTTTTACGATTACTTTTGATCTTTTTAATGTGTCCTTGTGGAATAAAAGTATTAATTTCTTTAAAAAAATCTTACTTAAATCTTAAAAATCTTACGTATGGTTAATCTCTTGAAAGGGTTACAGCTGATCAACCCAGAACCATCCAAACCCCCCAAAAAAACACGGGACAGGGGTATTTATAAAATGTTGCGTAGAAACCGTCCTACATTTGATCTTCGGATTATTTCTCAAATGTGCATACGTGTGATTCAGAGAACGAACGTAGGCACACAAAAAATCGTGCGTACGCCTCTCTTCCAGAAGTGAGATTTATAAATCGCAAATGATCTTGAAATTGTGCCCAGCTGAATGGTTTCCAATCTCCGCTTTGTAAACGCTGCATAATGTCATTAACATATAACAGAGCACCAGTCAATGTCTAAATCCTTTACTTGAGAATGGCGAGCAACAATAATTGCTTAGATTTCCAAATAGCCTACCTGCAGTATGTCTGCTCAGACCCGTGGCGCTAAGCAATTTTCCACGTCAAAGGCTGTTTTTATACATATGAACGTTGGCATGGATTTTAGTGAACGCACACTCTAAGTTCAAATCTGTGTGTATACGTTTTATAAACGAGGCACCCAGAAGTTGGCTGAGATTCTCAAACTGGATGATCCCCAGAGAAAGTGGGTCAAGCCATTCCAAGGTCTTTTGGGGGAGATTAGACAGACGTTTGGTCTGAAGGTTCATCATGCTAAATTTTAGGGCAGCAACACAATAAAGCTTCAGCCCTAACAGAGAAAAAAAAAGGTTGAAAATGGACAAAATGCTATATTTGGAAACGAGATTGTCAGAAATGTGCAAAAAGGCTGAAACCAAACTGTAAAGTGTACAACGTCATGATTGTGTTGTTCTTCTTGTAGACCACTCTTCCTGTAGACCACCTTGTTTGTCAGATTGTTGCTATTTTAAAACACAGTCATAACGCTGGGAGACGTCTTTGTAAAAGCCATCACGCCGGTCAGAAAGCAACTGATCTGAGAGTTTATCGGCTATTGAGTCTAAATCATTATTCCCAACGTGGAAGTGTTTGAACAGTTTTAATATTTGCATGTCAGATAGATGTCAGGCTTTTGTTTGAGTACCTGAAACAGGGGCACACAGGCTTTTTTCAAGCTGACTGACGGGGAAGGTAATGAGCCTGTATTATAACTGTTACCAAAATTAGCCTCCTGCTGTTGAGTGTGTCTTTGAAGGCTTTTTCGCGGCTCATTCTATAGTTACTTTACATCTTATGCTTTCTCTTGCGGGATGACAGCCAGTTCTCTTGACCTGAGGAAAAAGATGAGACGAGAGTGTGACAACCAAACAGATCTTGTACACACACATATATACAGTATGTACACATACAATGTCCTCTAAAAGCCTTATAGTTATAAGTGACTGCAAGGTATTTCCAGACTGTCAGTCAATCACATTCGAGTACAGTGTCCGTAATAAGAGTCTACAGGACTTCAAAGGTTTACTAACACAAGGTGAATGAAAGAAGGGTCGCTTCTAGGTCAGACACCAGAGTCATGAAACACACGTTAATGATATGTTTTAAACCAAAAATAAACATGATGTGTATGCAAGAAAGAAGGGCATGTGTTCAACATATATCACCCCATCTTTATTTGGAGAATGATGAGAACTTTACAATGAATGATTGTCTTTATTTCAGGTAGAATAGAACAAGAATTCATTAGAACGTTACACCAACAGCTTGTAATTATCTACACAAATGTAGTAATAGTGGGGTAAGTTGTTACAATAGAACCATTCTATGGCCTTTTATAGAGCTGTCAAATTTACACAAAATGACAACTAACCCTGGTCTCTCATACACTATATTGCCAAAAGTATTGGGACACCCCTCCAAATCATTGAATTCAGGTGTTCTAATCACTTCCATGGCCAAAGGTGTATAAAATCAAGCACCTAGTCATGCAGACTGCTTCTACAAACATTTGTGAAAGAATGGGTCGCTATCAGGAACTCAGTGAATTCAAGCGTTGTACCGTGATAGGGTGCCACCTGTGCAATAAGTCCCTTTGTGAAATTTCCTCACTACTAAATATTCCACAGTCAACTGTTAGTGGTATTATAACAAAGTGGAAGCAATTGGGAACAACAGCAATTCAGCCATGAAGTGGTAGGCCACGTAAAATCATATTGCGGGGTCAGCGCATGCTGAGGCGCACAGTGCACAGAAATTGCCAACAGTCAATAGCTACAGACCTCCAAACTTTGTGTGGCCTTCAGATTAGCTCAAGAACAGTGTGTAGAGAGCTTCATGGAATGGGTTTCCATGGCCGAGCAGCTGCATCCAAGCCTTACATCACCAAGGGCAATGCAAAGTGGAGTATGCAGGGGTGAAAAGCATGACGCCACTGGACTCTAGAGCAGTGGAGACGTGTTCTCTGGAGTGACGAATCACGCTTCTCTGTCTGGCAATCCGATGGACAAGTCTGGGTTTGGCGGTTACCAGGAGAACGGTACATGCCTGACTGCATTGTGCCAAGTGTAAAGTTTGGTGGAGGGGGGATTATGGTGTGGGGTTGTTTTTCAGGGGTTGGGCTTGGCCCCTTAGTTCCAGTAAAAGGAATTCTTAATGCTTCAGCATACCAAGACATTTTGGACAATTTCATGCTCCCAACTTTGTGGGAAAAGTTTGGGGATGGCCCCTTTCTGTTCCAACATGACTGCGCACCAGTGCACAAAGCAAGGTCCATAAAGACATGGATGAGCGAGTTTGGTGTAGAGGGACTTGACTGACCTCAACCCGATAGAACACCTTTGGGATTAATTAGAGTGGAGACTGTGAGCCAGGCCTTCTCGTCCAACATCAGTGCCTGACCTCACAAATGCGCTTCTAGAAGAATGGTCAAAAATTCCCATAAACACACTCCTAAACCTTGTGGAAATCCTTCCCAGAAGATAAAGCTGTTATAGCTGCAAAGGGTGGGCCAACTCCATATTAAACCCTACGGATTAAGAATGGGATGTCATTAAAGTTCATGTGCATGTAAAGGCAGGCGTCCCAAAACTTTTGGCAATATATTGACAAATGTCCCATGGTTCTGTTCTGTTTGTCCCCTCCCTCCATTTTTCTTTCTGTCTCTTCTGTTTTCTGTTCCTTTCTTCTATCCTCTTCCTTTGCTGCTGTCTACTTATTTATTTTTTTGGAAGGAGTTGTAGAATAGATAAATCATATCTGCAGCAATAAAATCTCATCCAGACTGCAGTCACACAACTAATTCAAGTACTTTGTTGCTTAATGGAGGCAAATGGTTGTCATTTTTTATGCCAATGCTGTTAAAATTGTCCAACCCCAACTCACTTGCCTAAATACAATGTTCCTCATTTTGTATTACCCAGTTTTAACTTTGCAAGAATCTAATGTCAAACCCAAACATTAACCCCCTACAACTGTGTCAGCTTCCATTTCACTCCCAGGCTTTGGACTCCACCTTTCCCCTTTGTGGCATTAACCAGCTATGACATCTATTTTCAGTATTCAAAAGGCAAAAAATAAAAAAAAGAAACATCAATAGATAAATGAAAGAATTCATAATTAATTTCACTGTTTGTTCCCTCAGGATCTTTTGTGTGAAATAAAATTTTGGAGACAAGACAGTACACGCCTGCCAAATGTTCATTTTTGGTTCAGTCTAAGCATGGAATATTTCTGTTCTGTGATGTTTAAGATCCTGTAGTTAATATTTAATTCAAAATTGTTCATCATAGTAATAATAAAAACAAATAATAAACAATCAAATATTTCCAAAATGGCTAAAAAATATGGACAAAAACAAAATACAAACTGGCAGATAAAGTGTATTTTGTCATTAGCTTAGCAACATGTTAACATCAAAATCTATTGGCATCCAAGGCCATACCATGTCTTGAATAGGGGGACCATAGGTTTTTTTTTTGAGGGGGAGAGTGGGGGGTGTTCTTTTTATTTAAAGAAATTAAATAATTAAAGGATTAAAAGGGATTTAAAGGCACAATATGTAAGATTTTTTGATTAAAATATTCAAAAACCACTCAAACAATGTTATATGTTTTGTTGACTTGTGTACTTACATTATCCCAAATGTTTCCAAGTGTAACGGAACTGCTCTGAGACAAAAGGTTGAGGATCCAAATACAGCTTTATTGATATCACAATCCATAAAACAGGCAAAAGGTAAGAGCACAGTAAATCAGTCCAATCAAACAAACAAATCCAGAGGGTGAGACAGGAACAAGAAAACCAGGACACGGGCAGATCTCAAAAACCAGGAACAAGGAAAACAGGGGAAACGCTCAGAAATGCAGTATTACAACAAACAAGACTTCGCAATGAATGACTGAGATAACCAGGCTTATATAGGGTGAGGTAAACAGGGTAATGAGACACAGGTGGATGTAATCAGGGATGATGAGTCCGGGCAGAGAGTATTATGGGTAATGTAGTCTTTAATGGAATGACAGTCCGGGGTGGAGTGCCCTCTGGTGGTAATCAGGGGCACTCTCACTGGTGAATCATGACATAGCCCCCCCTCAAATGAGCGGCTTCCAGACGCTCCTAAAAGTGTCCAGGAGGGAGGTGTTCGGGGGCAGGATGGAGGGCCAGGTCCGTGGAGCGGAAGAGGGCCTGGAGACTGAGGCAGAGCAGGCAGCCAGGGCGGAACAGGCCGGGTAGATGACCAGGGTGGCGCAGGCCGGACAGATGAGCAGGGGGGCACAGGCCGGGCAGGCGGCCAGGGCAGATGACCAGGGCGGAGCAGGCCAGGCAGATGACCAGGGTAGAAGGGCTGACCACCATGGCGGAGCAGACAACCCCCACAGCAGTCCCGATGGGCTTGAAGACCCCCACAGTGGAGCAGATGACCGCCACAGCAGTGCAGATGGTCTTGAAGAACCCCACGGCGGAGCAGACGACCGCCAAAGCAGCACAAACGGTCTTGAAGACCCCCGCGGCGGAGCAGATGACCACCACAGCAGCGCAGACGGGTTTGAAGACACCCGCGGCGGAGCAGATGACCACCACAGCAGCGCAGACGGGTTTGAAGACACCCGCGGCGTAGCAGGCTGAGCAGGTGGCCTGGTCGGAGCCCTCTCCGGACTCGTGACGGGAGGAGACGGAGCCCTCTCCGGACTCGGGACGGGAGGAGACGGAGCCCTCTCCGGACTCGGGACGGGAGGAGACAGAGACGGAAGGAGACGGAGCCCTCTCCGGACTCGGGACGGGAGGAGACGGAGCCCTCTCCGGACTCGGGACGGGAGGAGACGGAGCCCTCTCCGGACTCGGGACGGGAGGAGACGGAGACGGAAGGAGACGGAGCCCTCTCTGGACTCGGGTCAGGGGCTGGAGCCCTCTCTGGACTCGGGTCACGGGCTGGAGCCCTCTCTGGACTCGGGTCACGGGCTGGAGCCCTCTCTGGACTCGGGTCACGGGCTGGAGCCCTCTCTGGACTCGGGTCACGGGCTGGAGCCCTCTCTGGACTCGGGTCACGGGCTGGAGCCCTCTCTGGACTCGGGTCACGGGCTGGAGCCCTCTCTGGACTCGGGTCACGGGCTGGAGCCCTCTCTGGACTCGGGTCACGGGCTGGAGCCCTCTCTGGACTCGGGTCACGGGCTGGAGCCCTCTCTGGACTCGGGTCACGGGCTGGAGCCCTCTCTGGACTCGGGTCACGGGCTGGAGCCCTCTCTGGACTCGGGTCACGGGCTGGAGCCCTCTCTGGACTCGGGTCACGGGCTGGAGCCCTCTCTGGACTCGGGTCACGGGCTGGAGCCCTCTCTGGACTCGGGTCACGGGCTGGAGCCCTCTCTGGACTCGGGTCACGGGCTGGAGCCCTCTCTGGACTCGGGTCACGGGCTGGAGCCCTCTCTGGACTCGGGTCACGGGCTGGAGCCCTCTCTGGACTCGGGTCACGGGCTGGAGCCCTCTCTGGACTCGGGTCACGGGCTGGAGCCCTCTCTGGACTCGGGTCACGGGCTGGAGCCCTCTCTGGACTCGGGTCACGGGCTGGAGCCCTCTCTGGACTCGGGTCACGGGCTGGAGCCCTCTCTGGACTCGGGTCACGGGCTGGAGCCCTCTCTGGACTCGGGTCACGGGCTGGAGCCCTCTCTGGACTCGGGTCACGGGCTGGAGCCCTCTCTGGACTCGGGTCACGGGCTGGAGCCCTCTCTGGACTCGGGTCACGGGCTGGAGCCCTCTCTGGACTCGGGTCACGGGCTGGAGCCCTCTCTGGACTCGGGTCACGGGCTGGAGCCCTCTCTGGACTCGGTCACGGGCTGGAGCCCTCTCTGGACTCGGGTCACGGGCTGGAGCCCTCTCTGGACTCGGGTCACGGGCTGGAGCCCTCTCTGGACTCGGGTCACGGGCTGGAGCCCTCTCTGGACTCGGGTCACGGGCTGGAGCCCTCTCTGGACTCGGGTCACGGGCTGGAGCCCTCTCTGGACTCGGGTCACGGGCTGGAGCCCTCTCTGGACTCGGGTCACGGGCTGGAGCCCTCTCTGGACTCGGGTCACGGGCTGGAGCCCTCTCTGGACTCGGGTCACGGGCTGGAGCCCTCTCTGGACTCGGGTCACGGGCTGGAGCCCTCTCTTCAGAAGAAAAACATATAGGGGAAGCGTCCTCCTCTACTTCCCCAACGGTGTAGGAGGAACCAGACAATAACAATGCATAGTCCATAAACTGTTCTAAACTCAGGTTATTTTGACCTTGTGGCATGAATGATCGTATTGGTTCGTTCAGTCCATGAGAATAAAAATCCTTCAAAACAGAGTCTTTCCAATTTACCCAAGAAGTCAGAGTACAAAACTGATCGGTGTAATTCTCAATGCTACCGGTACCTTGACGCAGGAATAGTATCTCTTCTGCTGGATCCATGTTTGGCAAAGTCTTCTGTAACGGAACTGCTCTGAAACAAAAGGTTGAGGATCCAAATGCAGCTTTATTGATAGCACAATCCATAAAACAGGCAAAAGGTAAGAGCACAGTAAATCAGTCCAATCAAACAAACAAATCCAGAGGGTGAGACAGGAACAAGAAAACCAGGACACGGGCAGATATCAAAAACCAGGAACAAGGAAAACGCGCAGAAATACAGTATTACAACAAACAAGACTTGTGTGACTGAGATAACAATGAGAAAACAATGACTGAAATAACCAGGCTTATATAGGGTGAGGTAAACAGGGTAATGAGACACAGGTGGATGTAATCAGGGATGATGAGTCCGGGCAGAGAGTATTATGGGTAATGTAGTCTTTAATGGAATGACAGTCCGGGGTGGAGTGCCCTCTGGTGGTAATCAGGGGCACTCTCACTGGTGAATCGTGACACCAAGAATGTTTAAATCCAGAGAAATAAGCAATTTTAACCAGGACACGGACTGTGTCCGTGCGTCACCTATCAGTGACGTCATACCTGCCTTAACCTCGATTTTTCGGTTTTATCTTGTAGAAACCATGGAAACACCAAAGATGCTTTAATATATTATATGTTTTATTAGACAAGGGAACAACTGTTTGGATACATTTATAGACAGACAACTAATTATTGTACAGTAATACAGCATTTTCTCCATCATACAATATGTTTTAAAATTAATTGCATGCCATTTAGCATCACAAGCCATCCAGTATTTATTAATATGGTATTCTAATATCGATCTAGCTTATGTGCAACATGTGTCTTATAGCAGCTGTGGAGCGAACGCAGCAGTGGCGGTTCTAGACCACGGTAACTGGGGCAGGGGCCACTTGTGCTTTTAGGGGGCACACGTTAACATTTATCTTAAATGTAGTTAAATAGGTAGTTCACCTAAAAATGTCCTTATGTTTCTTATGTTGCACATAGAAGAAGCACTAAAATGGTTTGGTTACCGACATTCTAACTAATACACGTTTTTGGAACAACATGAGGGTGAGTTACATTCTTAGGTGTTTTTATTTTCTTTTTGGGTGAACTAACCCTTTAACCTTTTTTCCGGATTATTGAAAGTCATTTTTATTTGGCCATATACTGTATCACTCTGCAATCTCTACACGTGAAGTAAAATGATTTCAAGTGCATTTATTTATTTGACAAGTAATCTTGTATTGTATTGTGATATTGAGCAGTGACATAACACACTTTTAATATCTAGGCACTCTTCTGCATCTGTAATCTTGACACTATATTACACAAAACAAATTGATAACAAAAATGTAAAAAAATCTGCTGCATAATCTTACAGATGGGCCTAACACAAATCAACTTTGGAAAATTAATGTATCTGTAATATGATCATGCATGCTCAGTTTATAAAAGCAAAACTAAACCATTTATTTTACGTTATTTTGTAGCCTACATCTGTTCTCTGTTAGCGGACTCTTTGCAAAGTTTGCATAGGCTATATAGTCATGATTGTTTCATTTATTGTTTAAAAACAAACATCTAATACTGTATAAGCAACACTGGACAATTGGATAAAATAATATTATTTCTCGCTATACGTGAACATGACTGAAGTTAACCTGTATCTTTTCTCGGGCATCTCTGTGGTGGAACGCCGTCTCTGTGATAGTCGCTCATGAACGGTTCTTTCATTGCGTTGGTCATAATTTATCTTTGGCTGCATTATGACTTCCTAATTCGGAATATGATCAAAGATTGCATATGTGGAAGTGTTCTGAGAAATTAGCCATTGAAAATATTGAAAAATATATTTTAACTACCAGTGAACGAAATGACTAAACGGAATTCAAAGTCGTCAAATCAGTAAAATTAATCTACAGTATCAATGCTGCCTATGGGTGAAGTTACACACAACACAATGTGTATAAAGAGAGCTTATTTTATCTATAATCAAGTGCGTAGCAATATGGCGTTTAATTAGTGTCAAATCTCGTGCACATAAAACAAGACGCGCGCACATGATATGAGCGCACAGAACAGTATCCGCGCGCGGAAAACAATCCTCGCGAGTGAGCATTTCTGCACCGCGAGCGAACAGAACAGTATCCGCGTGCAAAAATGCGCTCTCGCGAGAACGGCGCTGAGTAGCGCTCGCTCGACCCTCTCTACGTCCTCTCAACTGCTCAACCTGCTCGCTTGTCAAGTTGACTTTTGAGACTTTGGAAGCGGGGATCAAATGGCAGATGTCTTCGCTCGTGTGATTGGTCAACACCGACCATGACATTTGATTGACTGGTTTCATCACTGACACGTATCATGCCTTGTTTCCACACTCTGCTCCAGCCAATGTTGTTTATAGAGATAAGAACAAATTAACGTACGGGTCCATACCTATGGTTCATGTCAGAGCAAGTAAGCCTCAAACCTTTGTGATTTCATTTGCTAAATATTTAGTTTGATAAAGCTAGCTGACGAACCCTTAAAACACGGGTTCTCAAAGTGGAGTATATAATAGCCAGGGGGTCCGCATAATTATGCTTTAAAGTCCTATGATATCCGCGATGCTGAAAAAGCGGACGTATTCTTAGAATCTTGTCATTAAAACGTAATTTACTGTTTAACGCGGCAGGTCATGATATGACATGTAAAACAAAAGAAGGACTGCACACGTAATCAAATCGTGACTAGTATGGGACTAGTATTTGTGAATAGTAATATTTAATATAATATTTAGTTTAATGTAATATTAATATAATATTTAATGTCCTGTGGTCCTAAAATGATTCTAAAATCGTTCTTTCTATTTTATCTCAAATGTTTTCACAAAATGCTGTGCTGCAAAAACTGGAAAACTGTTTTCAACATTGATAATAATGAGAACCATTATTAATAACTGATCACCAATAATAATTGAGCAGCAAATCGGCGTATTAGAATGATTTCTGAAGGATCATGTGACACTGAAGACTGGAGTAATGATGCTGAAAATTCAGCTTTGATCACAGGATTAAATTACATTTTACAATTTATTACAATAGAAAACAGTTATTTTCAATTGTAATACTATATAACAATATTAATGTTTTTACTGTATTTAATACTCATTTAACTATATATTGTTTTGTCAACAGCTGAGACATTACCTTCTAGAAAGGCTTTTGCATAAATTACAACTGGGATTAAGCACAACACCACTAAATTTGGATTACCTGGAATTTTGTTGTCGTCAGGAGCTGTATCTTCTGCAGGCCCTATCCAATCATGTAGAAGTACCCCCTGCTATCACCCAGGCTTTGCAAGTGCTTTTTGACCTTGTGAAGGGACAACTGGAACTTCCAGTTCCTTCTGTCACAGTGGAAGCTGCTGGCACCACAGGACGACCCAAAATATTGATTGAAGAACAGCGCTTGAAAGAAATGCTCCATACTCATCTTCAATGATAATGAACTTGACAGTTTGGTTGCTTCCATCAAGAATGATTTACCAAACGCAGGCTACAGGATGGTCAGAGGGAGACTGGAGTCAATGGGCTACAGGGTTCAGTGGAGAAGAATTGCAGCCTCCATGCATAGGGTTGATTCCTTGGGTGTCATCTCAAGGCTGGCATGTCTTGGCTGTGTTGTACGCAGAGTGTACTCTGTACCAGGGCCCTTGTCTCTAGTACATGTAGATACAAACCACAAGTTAATCAGGTTTGTGATAATTTAGTGGCTTCCTTTGGCTTGGTCAGGAAGTGCATTTGAAAAGTAGCCAATTGAGACATTTTCAGAAATGCCAACAGCAATACCATAGAAGCCCCCCTGACTCACTGGTTTAAGAAAATACTTTTAAGAGACAAGAAAATAATCCCACTGTGTTTGCATTGTCTCTTGTTTTAACAGATATTCAGGACATATCAGTAATAGTTGAAATAAATAATAATTGCATATGTCCATATTATTATTATTTTTTAAATATAAAAGATAAAAATGATTAAAGCATAAGAAAAAAGTAAAAATATAAAAAGGGTCTCCCTTTGTAATGCCCTTAAATGCATATGCACATTGATTCAATTTTATATAAAAATAACATTTTACTTTTACTTCCTAGATACAACATTGTGATATTTGGAGGAGTGGATGGTTTCTCCAGAAAGGTAACTGGCTGCTGCTGTACACCTATGCCTTTGGTAAAAAGGAAAAAAAAAGTGTAGTATGTAAACAGATCAACAGTAGATGCTTTTATTAATCATCAACCAAAATCCACAAATTAATTTTTGTCTTACTGTTCCTTGATTTAATATTTCATTTTTGTTGTATAATAGTGTCTTTACTTCAGTGCCACCCAAGTAATTTGCTGAACATACTCATGCTTCCTGAGAAAATCCCTGTCAGACTTAACTTCAATGCCTTTTAATTTGTTAACATTTTACTTAATGTTGTAGATATTGTACTTGAATGCAGCCACAAATACCCGTACTTCAACGGTTAGTGTCACTTTTTCATGGAGGCAATTCAGCAGCATGGTTTACCCTCAAGGTAGTGTATTTGAGATTGTTACAAAGCTACAGTGCCCTCTTTGTAGGTAAATAGACTGGGAAAAAATAAAAATATTCTTTATCATCTTACATTTAAAAAAATAGATAAATCTGAGCTTGTTACTTGAGCTCAGTTTCCTCAAATCAAAATGTTATCAAGAAATAATTATTCTGCTCAAAAATATTTTTCATCATCCTTGCTTGTTGAAGTGTTCTTTAAAAGTTAAAGGCCATTATTAAAAACAAAAATCAATTTCTGTTAATTGAACAATCATAACTATTATGATTCCAGGGTAAGAGCTGACGAAGGAGTGGAGAACGTGGACATCGCCAGGTTTATGTTTACTGTCCGTGGCAATGATCGGGGAAGCTTCATCTCTGGAAAAAGCATGCACAACCAAAGGTATAATTCATGTCTTTGTTGTTTGAGTAACAACAACAAAAAATACACTGCAAAACAATTATTTTCTTACGTTTTTTTGTCTTGTTTTCTAGTATAAAGATCTAAACATTCTTGAAACAAGATGCATTTACTCAACAAGTAAAATGACTTAAGATATTAAGTCTTATTTTCTCAGAAATGTATCAGAATTTTGTTAGTTTTGGCTTAAAACATGAGAAAATATTGTCCATTAAAATAAGAACCATTGTTCTTGGTATGTATATGTACTTGGTATTTATAATAATTCTTTAAACCCACAATACACTGTGATCCAGAAACTGTAACATCACCATAAACTTTTTTTACATATAGATGGTGCTAGTTGTTTCATTACAAGGTGTGATATTACAGAACACAATTACATCACTTAATAGTGGTGTAATGTTGCGTTCCAGAGACAGTAATGGAGATGATTTATTTTGTTTCAACCCTTCATAGGATAGAATGTTTATGGAGAGATGTGTGGATCTCAGTCTCATCAAAGTACTACAACCTTCTACACTCTCTTGAAGAGAATGAGCTTCTGGACATTTCATGTACAGATGACATATTCTGTGTGTATTATGCAATTCTTCCACGACTCAAAAAAGACTTGGAGATATTCACTGAAGGCTGGAACCACCATCCACTCCGCACTGAGGGAAACCGGAGTCCGACACAGATCTGGGAGATTGCACAGATGCTAAACACTAATGTACATTCTGAGAACCTTGCGGTAAGTTTTTGCTCTAAAGATGGGTGTTTCTAGATTAACAGTATCAATGCACAAGTACTAAATGTTTCAGAAGTAAAGACCAAAAAAGACTTGCTGTCTTAAATATAAATATGACCTTATCATTTTTGATGATCCAGTGAAACAAATTGAAATAATGTTACCATGGCAAATCTATGATTTTTGATACATTTACAGGACCTACAAGAGCCAGACATTGACTGGGAGATTGCTGTTGACTGTGATGGCCTTGACTCAGAAACTGGAATAATAGCCGAGTGTCCTCTGGCTGAGGAGATGATGTTTGAACTACAAACTTTGGTTGATCCAACTGATCCAAACATTACTGATGAACAGCTATACATTGTCTGCTATGAACATATAAAACGACTGCAGACACACTGTTAACCTCTTCAGCTCTGACACTCACGTCAGTGGACTCATCACTGTAAACTTTCAAACACACGCTACCTGGTTCTGGTCTAATTGTTCTGTATTGAACTCTACCACACACACCAAGGAATTCATCCTATACAGTGGGGAGAACAAGTATTTGATACACTGCCGATTTTGCAGGTTTGCCCACTTACAAAGCATGTAGAAGTCTGTAATTTTTATCATAGGTACTCTTCAACTGTGAGTGACGGAATATAAAAAAAAATCCAGAAAATCACATTGTATGATTTTTAAGTAATTAATTAGCATTTTATTGCATGACATAAGTATTTGATACATCAGAAAAGCAGAACTTAATATTTGGTACAGAAACCTTTGTTTGCAATTACAGAGATCATACGTTTCCTGTAGTTCTTGACCAGGTTTGCACACACTGCAGCAGGATTTTTGGCCCACTCCTCCATACAGACCTTCTCCAGATCCTTCAGGTTTCGGGGCTGTCGCTGGGCAATACGGACTTTCAGCTCCCTCCAAAGATTTTCTATTGGGTTCAGGTCTGGAGACTGGCTAGGCCACTCCAGGACCTTGAGATGCTTCTTACGGAGCCACTCCTTATTTGCCCTGGCTGTGTGTATCGGGTCGTTGTCATGCTGGAAGACCCAGCCACAACCCATCTTCAATGCTCTTACTAAGGGAAGGAGGTTGTTGGCCAAGATATCGCGATACATGGCCCCATCCATCCTCCCCTCAATACGGTGCAGTCGTCCTGTCCCCTTTGCAGAAAAGCATCCCCAAAGAATGATGTTTCCACCTCCATGCTTCACGGTTGGGATGGTGTTCTTGGGGTTGTACTCATCCTTCTTCTTCCTCCAAACACGGCGAGTGGAGTTTAGACCAAAAAGCTCTATTTTTGTCTCCTCAGACCACATGACCTTCTCCCATTCCTCCTCTGGATCATCCAGATGGTCATTGGCAAACTTCAGATGGGCCTGGACATGCGCTAGCTTGAGCAGGGGGACCTTGCGTGCGCTGCAGGATTTTAATCCATGACGGCGTAGTGTGTTACTAATGGTTTTCTTTGAAACTATGGTCCCAGCTCTCTTCAGGTCATTGACCAGGTCCTGCCATGTAGTTCTGGGCTGATCCCTCACCTTCCTCATGATCATTGATGCCCCACGAGGTGAGATCTTGCATGGTGCCCCAGACCGAGGGAGATCGACCGTCATCTTGAACTTCTTCTATTTTCTAATAATTGCGCCAACAGTTGTTGCCTTCTCACCAAGCTGCTTGCCTATTGTCCTGTAGCCCATCCCAGCCTTGTGCAGGTCTACAATTTTATCCCTGATGTCCTTACACAGCTCTCTGGTCTTGGCCATTGTGGAGAGGTTGGAGTCTGTTTGTTTGATTGAGTGTGTGGACAGGTGTCTTTTATACAGGTAACGAGTTCAAACAGGTGCAGTTAATACAGGTAATGAGTGGAGAACAGGAGGGCTTCTTAAAGAAAAACTAACAGGTCTGTGAGAGCCGGAATGCTTACTGGTTGGTAGGTGATCAAATACTTATGTCATGCAATAAAATGCAAATTAATTATTTAAAAATCATACAATGTGATTTTCTGGATTTTTGTTTTAGATTCCGTCTCTCACAGTTGAAGTGTACTTATGATAAAAATTACAGACCTCTACATGCTTTGTAAGTAGGAAAACCTGCAAAATCGGCAGTGTATCAAATGCTTGTTCTCCCCACTGTAAATGTTTTTTCAGCTTATCTTTATTTGAGCATCAGTTTTGCCATGCTTTGAACATTGTAAACATGTCTTTTTTTTCTTGCTTTATTTTTTTGCACTATTATTCCAAAACATAAAAAGAAAAGCGTGTCAAAATTATTCTGAATCCTTAAAAGAAAAAAGTGCGAGGAAAGCATCGGAAATACTATAAATACATTGAAACTACAAGGTGTAACTCTAATAAGTAGTACTAAAAACTACAAGGTTTGTTCATAAATGCATACAAATTGCACTTCATATTGTAATAAAAATTAAAAACATCAAATTCAACTTCATCTGTAGACTTCTGTAACAAACGTGACAAGAGTCTTTAGAACAGTCCAGAACAATGACACAGAAAGTGAGCTGGAGCATTCTCTTTCTAACAGTGGCCAAATTCATAGCCATGGACAATGGCCTGTGAGATCACATTTTTAAATTCTGCATATGTACCAAGGTGTGCAACTGGGAATGTGACTGAGCAAGAATATGCATTAACTACAGGATAGCAGATACTATGTGTGTCATAATGCACATGGCATTCATGGTCAAATTCCATAACAATTTTGAAATTTTCACGGTCTGCATGACTTAGTGGGACATTAGATTGTCCTGTCAGCCACTGACAGAACCTAGCAACATTAATGGGTGTGTCACTGATATTTCTTTCTGCCTTGTCATCCTCTTTATTTTCATCTTTGGTCTACTCTTCAGGCATGTGTTCTATATTGTTTTTGCCCTCTTCTGATAAAATGATATAAAATCATTGTGAGTTAATTGTAATGATGATTAGAAGCTTCATCAATAAAAGACTTCAGGCAAGTTAAGGCCAATTTACACCGCCAATTTAAACTATTCCTACTAATTACTTTATCTTAGATAAAAAAAAACACCCAAAGAAATAAAAATCCTTTCTCAATTTGTAAATCATGCAACAAAATAGTCCTCAAAAATGTTAGTGTTCTCTACTCTATTATGATAGTATTGTTAATTTTACCTTCATCCTCCATGTCTTGTACAAAGTCCTGCAGAAAGTTGACCACTCTAGACTCTCTCTCCTCATTGTACCCTTCTCACTGAAGACAGGTGATAGTGTCTTGACTAGAAAATCAGCATCCACCTTTAGTTCACAGAGAAAAAGTCAAGCCTTTTTTTTTGGAGAATGATTCAATACAGATTTTGTAGTGGGTGTTATTTATTGCTTGCCTTGGTAAAAGATCCGTTTCTTGCTGGACCAACGTGAGGAGCCCATACAGTTTCATTCCAGAGCAGATTTGTTGCAGCATGGGAAGTAACCTGACTGTAGCATGCAGGACTACAGAGCTATAACAAAAAGTAAAATAAATAAAGTTAAATTTAAATAATCTACAAGGTGAGCCTACGTTAAAGGAGACGTCTTACCGCACAATGTCTTCCTTTCTTTGAATGGACACTGCCCCTGTGTATCCACATAACAAAATCCTGTCTGTGCACTCCATCAGGGTTGTGTTGTCAGCTGCCTTAATCTTTGAACAAAACCACATTTACTCAAGTCACACATACAATATAAAGGTACCTTAGTTAAGTGTTGAAGTTTACATATAAGGTTTACAAGAATAAAAAAAGTTAATTTCAATTTTTAAATTAAGGATGATCATGAACAGATAGTATGGAATTAATAACGATAAGAACACAACCAATTTACACTACATAAACATAAAATTATGATTCACAATGCACTTTCACCACATTTAAATAAACTACCTCTTTTATTAGCTCCATGAGTTCAGGGTCTGTGAGGTCCCTTTCAGTTATTACTTCTGGATCCATTTCTCCTGTGGATATGTAGTTGAAACACCACTCCATAAAAAAGTTTGGTGGTGGCCCACCTTGTGTGATGCTGACAGAAAATATCTTCCCAATAGTCCTGCAATACAAGAAAAAAGAATTACTGCAAAATGGGTAGCTATACCATAATGAGTGAATAGTGAAGTGTACAATAATCTAAAAGTTGTGATATGTTTAAAACTCATTACATATAGCCCAACTGAAAAAACACAATTCATGTAATGTGAGGTTCTCTGTGCATGTTTGCATGGTTTACATTAAATTTGGTACACAGAAAAGCGTCACACCATAATAAACCTACTTGAAGTTGTGTTTGTCCATGTCCGTCATCGAATATTTGGGGGTTTTGCCATTTTCTCCTCCCTCAAAAAACCGCTTCTGTATTCCCGTCATCATTTCTTTTCAGAATATGGAAACAGACATCCATCAAGCATAAAATACATTGTATCAACCATGAAAAGACATGTTCTATACAACCTACATTTGTAAGACTGATGAGTGTTACCACACTATGTAAGTTCATAGAACACAAAATGTATTCTTATGATCAAAAACAAACAAACAAACAAAAACCATACCACAAAACATTCCTCAAAGCGCCATTGTCAATGCCAGCCTCTCCAATAAAAGAAACTCTGAGCCTCTCTCAAGCATCTGATCTCTGGTAATGCAAATACTGAAGATGCTGGTTTCATCCATCCTTTCAGAAAGGCTTTTGATGACATCAGCAATGCTTTATAACATTGGAAAAAGAAAAAAGAAACACATAATAGTTTAGAACCTTTTATATTATTGATGTTACAGTACATTTTAATCTCTTGGTGTGACTTCAATCTTTTTGGACATATGTCTGTTCCATCAGTTTCTTCAATATCATTCAGTAAGTTTGTTTCGGTTATATCATTGGCTCTGTGAGAATACATGAAATATGCTTCAGTCATACTAAAAGCATCTAATCTTTCAGTATGACTAAAGCATGTTTCACCTTCAACAACATAACAAAATAAAACAACTGTATAATACAAAAGTTTACTTCTGAAAATTATAATGCATTGGAAAACTAAAAAATACCTTTCACCACAAAAGCTTGCATGGATCTCCACAAAGTCACTGGGGTAATAGTGCTCACAGATGGGACAAGCTGTCTAGAATGTAACCCAGTATTAGTAAATACATTAAAACTGTAATTAATATTATATAAAACTAAACTTTTGCCTGAGGTAATGCTGCATTCACGTGCTATCGGAATTATCATAAATCCGAGTTTCCTTGTAGGAAATTGGCCATTAAAGGCCTCTCTAAGGCTGTTCATATCCAATTTCCGACTAGGAAACTCGTATTTGTGATAATTCCAATAGCACGTGAAGGCAGCATTAGTGCTAAAATAAAGTTTACAAGGTCACCAAAGGCTCATTCAAAGAGATGTGGACTGTTTTGCTCTTACTTTGACATCAGGAACGTTTACAGAAGAAAGATCTAAATCTGAGGAGTCCTTTAAATGTAAGATAAATAATATTGAAGTATATGTATAAAAGGTATAAAGTATGAATAATAGTAAATAGGATCTAAACTGGAACTTAAGTCTGACTTATAAGTCTGGAATTCTAATGGACTTACTGTCATAGAAGTGCCAACAGGTAGAGTGTGATCTGGAGAGTTTGTAACATTCATGGAAGTACTGGTTGATGGGTCCACATTATCTGAAGACCTTTGAAAATCTTTAGACTGCAAGAAAACAAACAAACAAACAAACCAACCAACACACACACAAACATTAGCCAGAGGACAACACAATTATAATGTATTCATGTAGATTCCAAAGTAAAAATTTCCTTGCCTGTTCATCTGAGTCAGTTGACAGTATCATGGTTTCACAAGATGCCACATGTGCTGCTAATAACTGTACTGGCATGATTTCTCCACGTTTGACATGCAGCTTTTGACATTTTGGCAAACTCCTTGGCTGAGTAGGGAAGAGGGGAAGTATCGAGTGTCCTTCGCACAAGTACAATGTACAAGGTTGACTTTCCATGTACAACTGAGTTGAGGTAAGCACCTGTGTACCCTTCTGACTCAGGGGGCACAATGCACAAATTTCTTTGTCCAGAACCACCTACAAGGAAAAATATTTAATATTTGTACAATCTGAAAGTCATATTTGACATATTTTACCATTATAGTGTGTGCAGAATTATTAGGCATGTTGATTTTCTGATCATATTTTTTTTCCAGGCACATTTTATCAATTCCAAACCACATTAATCTTAATAACTACTATTAATTTTGTATTTAATCATTTATAAGTGATATATAATTGTTCATGAAGGCTGGAAATGAAAAACGCCTTATATTCAGGTGTGCAGAATTATTAGGCATGTTTTCTTTTACAGATAAAATTAGTCAAAAAAGAGATTTAACCCAGACTAAAAAGTCAAAAATTATTAAATGCCCATGAGAAGGATGCAATACTAATGGAATACTAGACATTGCAGTTAAGGCATGACCATTGGACATTGAAATGCTCATTGGGTCAGCAGGGTCAGACAAAAACAGGTGGTGAAGAAAAGATACGTTAACTGCAAAAGAATTAAGGTGAAGAATTAAGTGTGAAACCATCAGGAACCCTTTAGTCTCCATCGCCACCATTTTCCAGATCTGCAACATACCTGGAGTCTCCAGAAGTGCAAGGTGTCAGGATCTCAGAGACTTCAGTTAGGTAAAGAATCCAAAAAAATGACCCCCACTTTAATAAGAATCACAAGCTGAAGTGTTGTAAAATACATGAAGACTGTTTTTTTTTATAGGCTTTATAGACAGATAGGTTGAGAGTGACTCTTGAAGGACCAGCACCACATCCTCTTGTATCACTGTTTGAAGAATTCATCTTCCAGAATCTAGCGGTAAGTTTTGGGAGTTCATTTTTAGTCCATCTCCTATCCTGAAGTCCGTTTTGCAGAGATAGACTAAAAATGAACTCGTATTTCAGGATTCTTTAGCTAACTTGAGTCTCTGAGATCCTGACACCTTGCACTTCTGGAGACTCCAGGTAGGTTGCAGTTCTGGAAAATGGTGACGCTGGAGACTAAAGGGTTCCTGATGGTTTCACACTCAATTCTTCACCTTAATTCTTAATTCTTTTGCAGTTAAAGCAACATTATGTAACTTTTTTAAAATGTACAACATTTTCCAAACCATGTTTTTGTCTTATCCTGAATCACTACGGTACACTTATAATAAGTGTTTATATAACTATTTTAGTCCGGTTCAGGTCGGCACCACTGCGGAGTAGCACAGTACCTGTGTGACTCGCCATAGACATAAACAGAAAGAAGTAGCTCCGGCTACAATGTTCTTCCCCAAGTCGCATGCAGTTTTGTTTGTTAACCGCTAGAGCGCCAAAAGTCACCTAGTGTTGCTTTAACATGTATCTTTTCTTCACCACCTGTTTTTGTCTGACCCTGCTGACCCAATGAGCATTTCACTGTCCAATGGTCATGCCTTAACTGCAATTTCTAGTATTGCATTAGTATTGCATCCTTCTCATGGGCATTTCATAATTTTTGACTTTTTAGTCTGGGTTAAATCTCTTTTTTGACTAATTTTATCTGTAAAAGAAAACGTGCCTAATAATTCTGCACACCTGAATATAAGGCGTTTTTCATTTCCAGCCTTCATGAACAATTATATATCACTTATAAATGATTAATTAAGATTAAGATTAAGATTAATGTGGTTTGGAATTGATAAAATGTGCCTGGGAAAAACTATGATCAGAAAATCAACATGCCTAATAATTCTGCACACACTGTACACAACAAACATAAGGCAGTAGATAAAGCTTTAATCTTACCAACAGCCTTGTACAGCATCCATGCTCCTTTCAGCCAATTTGGAATACGCCCCCTCAAGTTTCTTGGACAACTGAGTATCATTGATATTTTTTAAAGAAAAGTACAGTGTATGTATATTCCTAATATTTCTTTCTTTCTTTTTAGCATTTTTTTTTTTTAGCATTTTTTCAGTCAAGAGTGATATATACCTCCTACACCAACTCAACTCACCCATGAATGGTCAGCATCTTCTGCTATGCTGATGGTTCTGCAACCCATTCCTGCCTGCAGGAGGGTTAACTCTTCCGAGGTTTTGGGTGTCTTCTCCATATATTCATTTACAAGGTAAAACTGTATTGGGAAACACTTCACAGTACATAACCTTCTTTTTAAGTCAAAACGTGATCCCTTTTTCACTGGTAATTTTTTCCCCCAAAATTTTTTTCCCAAATAGTCCTGGGAAGGACCTATAACAGAGTAAAATCAGAGATGAGACAGGGTAAGAGAAATGCATTAAAAGTCAAACAATGTTAAGCCATACATACAGAATTTTACTTTTCAAACGATGATGAAAATGAACACAAATGCAGTCAGTCTACTACATTGAATATTTCAAACCTTGCCATGTTCTGCTCCACTGTGGCATTATTCTGCTCTGGCTGGTTTGCAGATTCTGCATAAACTCCTTATCATTTGCAAACACAGCAAAACCAGAAATTATTAATTATTAGGAGTACTATTTGAATAATCAGGAACATTTAGGGTACGTTTACATGACACTGCTTTCAACTAAAAACAGATTTTTTTTAATGTGTTTTGGCTAATCATTTAAACTGAAACTTTTGAAAAAAAAAAAAGTGCAAGTTTTTGAAAATGATACCATTACATTACATTGTCTGTATAAACTTTTTTTTGTTGTTGTAAAAACAGTGACATCATGCACATGTGTATTACGTGTTTATTCTATAGGCATGAGGAAGTACCTGACAACCAAAACACCAAAGTTAATATTCATAAGAGCAAATTTACAAATGAGAAACCCAATTTTATGGTTGTTGACTGGCAATTTTTTTTTTTTTTTTCTCTCTTTTTGATGCTGCCCCCTTTGTAATGTACTGTAAGTTAATGTTCTTTAATCAATAAAAAATAAATAAACAATAATAATAATAAACCAAAACAATGGCGGTCTGCATTCACGGTGTTTCTTTAAAAAGTCACATCGCCAACTATTGGCCTGGCATACATAATACAGCCTTATTAGTCGTTTTCGCAGCAAACCTTTCCGTTTTTGAGTACATTGCTGTAGTGTAGACGTACCCAAAATGTTGTGCCATCATCAACATTTAATACTGTTTATTTTTATAGATCTGAGATAATTAAGTGATGACACTAAAATCAGTCCTCACTGTCTCTAGGTGCTGGTCGGACAGGGCATTCTGCAGCAGGGACACCACCTGCCGTGCAGCATCCTGCAACTCTCCCTATCATAATATCCCACAGAACATTATTAGACAATTTAGGCACACGAGTTGATCATTTTGTGCTACACAAAAAGTAAAAGGAATACAACACGATTCGACCACGATTCGGGCCAGAGGGGGCCCAAGCTTGTTGACACAGGGGCACTATAAATATATCTATTGTGTTCAAAAGAAATATCTTCTTTTGTGTTCAGCAGGAGAAAGAAATTCATACAGCTTTGGAACAACTTGAGGGTGAATAAACGATGACAGAATTTTCATTTTTGGGTGAACTATCCCTTTAAGATGTTCAGTCGCAGTTAGGATGTCAGGGGTCATGACATGGATTTTTTTATTATTTTAATGTTCTTTGAGGTTCACTCATAATATTAATAACGTTTTTTGCACAAAAACAAATATATATGGAAAATTTTCGATAATTATTTTCAACCATTCTGACTGTCTGAAATGATCTGTTTTTAAGGGGCGGCTCCTTTAAGGTCAGAAAAACGCGCCACTCTTTTGCTAACATCATTTCATAGGAAACACCCACTCACTATTGCACGTGAGTAATTTTTTTGAAAACATTATCCATATAAAACTGTAATTTACAGACAAAACATTATGAAATCATTTACTTACAGTTTGTGATGCAGCTGCTAGATCCAATACAGTTGGCTGCTCCATCTTACAACAAATGTTTCTTTGTAAACTCAGTGCCTTGTGTACAAAAAAATCTGCAGTCAAATTCTCTGAACAAACATATAATACTCTGACACGAGCTGGGACATTAAAATAAACCATCTGCTTGTTTCCGACACTGGGATCATTCTGAAGACTGTACAGAGATGTTGTTTAAACTGGACAAAGTGAACATTCTTTTACTCTTCCAATTGTCCTGTTGTTGACAGACTCAAGTGTGTAGTATGTCGGAAACTGAACGCGCATCCGTATACTGTCTAGGCAAATGTCAACCGTTAAGTGACTAAATGCCAGTGGGCGGGGCTTATGGTGCAATGATGTAAAACTGTTAATGATATCTTGCTCTAGAGGCAGTCAAATGCAAATGTATTTGCTTGTGTGACGTCACAGATCCCGCAATATCAAAACAAGTCGTTTTTGGAGCTTTTTTCATAATGAGGAGGACGTTTTAAACTATGAAACTTGCAGGATGTTTTAAAGATCTTTTATATGTCAAAAGATCAAGGCAAATTTGATTTCTTGTGTCATGACCCCTTTAAGCACTGTATATACTTAAGTACTGTATACCCCCTCGACGTACTGTATACTTCAGTTTTGAAGTGAACACTTAGTGTATGCAGACTAGAAAGTTTTGTCCATGTCTGCACCATATCTCTCAAAGTTATGACCAATAAAAATGTCTTAGTACTTGCGGGTATTAGTTAACCCCCTCACATAGCCGTCTCCAGTAGTTTGTTGTTCAGTGTTATCTGGGTTTTTTTCCGACCGTGAAACAATGGACCAGGGCAGTGTTGGACAAACCCATTTGTGTTAAAAAATTAAAGGCGCAGTTGCGAAAAATACTATGCTGTACTATACTATGCTGATGATTCACGTCACACGCACTGTACACATAACCTAGCATATGCATAAAAAACTATATACTTAGGGCTATAGAAGGCAGCTGCCTATGTTAGCATACATATCATCTCACTAGGTTTTGTAACACAGCCAGACACTGAGACAACCGATCAGTTCTAAAACTAACCGTGAGCATAACTAACATTCAATAGAGATTTTTGCACTTCACACAATTCGACTGATTCTTTGTTAATGACATTGGCCAATGTCTTAAATCCCTCGACATCAATGTATCTCACTAAGATTTTCCCTCTGATAAGTGTTGTCTAGTTTTATAACATTTAAGGCTTTCATATGCTCCATATCTACAGCCCCATGTGTACTGTTGTATTTGAGTCCAGACTCAGCAGTTCTGTTCTGCTAACACATCACTGCCCTCTTCATCATGAATCCTTGCACATTTCTCACCTGCACTCCGTCACAATGGCGTCCTGGGCAAAATATGCTAAGCACGCATAACCACGTGCAATCAATAATGGTGTGCATGCTTTCGGCTTTTTGCATGCATGTGGATCCTCGGAGGGAGGATGAATGGGAGGCTGTTTAATACATCTGCCCATTGTGCGCGTGCAAGGTTGGAAGCGTAGCTTAAGGACGCGGAGTGAGTCTATCGTGATGAACTGCGAGGGACGGTTGTGCGTTATCCCTTTAATGGAAAGATGGATGGCTTCTTTTATAGTTAAATATGAGTTTAAAAAACACGCCTTGATGCAATTTACCTTGGTTCTGAAAGGCAAAATCCATTTAGTTTGTGTATCTGTAGCATAACAAAACATTATGAATATTAAAGAGATTATTGTTTATTCATTTGACGTGATGCTGTATTTTAATACAATGACCATGGCTGTTATTGGTCCCCATTCACTTTCATTGTATGGAAAAAATCAGCTTGAACATTCAGCTAAAGGTCTCTTTTTTGTGTCCCACATTAAACTGTTTTTTTTTATGTCACCCATGTGCAATCTTCTGCTATTATTCATGGTTTACTTCTATTTCCTCTACCTTAAAAATAGGGAACTTAGTGAGAAGCTGAGAATGATTAGAAAAACTACACACTCTCAGTCAGCAGTGTGATAGAGTCATGAGTGTTTGACAGATGGCAACATGGGACCGCTGCTAAAAGCGGGTGTGAGTCTGAGAAAAGGCCTACCTGTTTTAATTAGGCAGGAATGCATCTCTAAGCACAGCTGTGCGCTCTCACACACTGTCTTTGCTTTTGTCGGGCCAGCTGTGAGACAGGCCTTCCTGTCAGTTCAACAATCTTTCCGTACGGAGAAGTTGATCAATCCCTCTCCCTCGAGAGTGGTGTGCACAGAGAAATCGGTGTAAAACAAAGACCTGTGTGCCATTCTACACCCATGTTAACTTTTGCTTTGTTTTTAGTGGTCAGACTTCATACAAAACTGAAAATGTGCCTAATCTGAAATTACAGTTTGTCTTATATTTCACATAAAGATAGACATTCTGTCATAATTTACTCATTTACCTCATTCACTTAATTATTATTGATGGTTAAATTCTGTTTTTGAAAGAAGTTGCTTATGCTCATTTTTTGGATCAAAATTACTATACAAACTGTAATATTGTTACACTGAAGGGACATGGTGGTGGAAAAAAATTTGGATGGGAGGAAAAAATATTTTTCAAATCTTTTGCGTTCCCCCGCAAAGATATTTGCATTCTCTCACAAAACCTGCTGTGAGTTCGGAGTGTAAACACTTCCTGTTTAATGTCCTGCAGGCATTGTTTCAAACAGCTCAGTAGGCTACGTTAACAATAGAGCGGTTCATATACATTTTTTTATACTTGGATTTAAGTATAAAGAAATACGGTCAGTGCTTAGTTCAAAGAGTTCAGTAAAGTTGGCAATATATTCAGATTCAAACTTCCCGGATCAATAACCCGTGAGCTAAAAATACAAATGACACCTCTTAACATACAACAAGCTACAACCTAATTTTCCTCAAAACGAGCCTTCTAAAATAAATAGATCTCTATGAGCAGGCAGCTGAGAGACAAGTCCGAAGGGACCGTCTGCAAAGTGCAAAACCCGAGAAGCGTTACTACAAAAATAGTCAAAAAAATAATATTTTTTTCTCCCATCCCAAATTTTTTTCACCACCATGTCCATGTAGTTTTCTTTTTTAGTAAATTTAAAAATAGAATTTGTTCCTGTGATGGCAAAGCTGAATTTTCAGCATCATTACTCCAGTCTTCAGTGTCACATGATCCTTCACTGATCATTCTAATATGGTAATTCGGTGCTCAAGAACCATTTATTATCATTAATGTTGAAAACAGCTGTGCTGGTTTATATTTTTGTGGAAGCTGTGATACATTTTTAGGATTCTTTGTTGAATAGAAAGTTCAATGTTCAAAAACACAGCATTTATTTGAAATAACATTTTAACATTATAAATGGCTTTGTCACTTTCGATCAAATGAACAGCTCCTTTCTGAATAAAAGTATTAATTTCTTTTTTTTTTTTAAATCTTACTGACCCCAAACTTTTGAACGGTAGTGTAGAAAAAAATAAATAAATACATTTTAGGGTGACTTATTCATTCAATTAATTTTATTTTGATCATTTTGATTTTTGTTATCAAGTCTTTTATTATGTAGGAGACAAAAACTTATAAGAGCAAAACATCTTCAGACATGACTTAAGTTATGTTTTGTATATATACATAAAATACCACAATTACACATGGCAGCATTTTTATACAAAGCGGCTTACAGAGCATTCAAGTTATTCAATACACCTTTATATAGTGTTGCAGGGCAGGCACCACTTGAGCTGCTGATACATGAAGGCTGTTTTCTCGTGTGTGTTTTTCTGCAGTCCTTTGTAGGTTGCTCTCAGTAGTTTATTTGTAACAGTGAGAGGTGAGTGGATTCTACGCTCTGCTCCATTGGAGTCTGGTTATTGGTGTGAAAAATAGGAAGGGCAGGACAGAGTTATCTGTACACAAAGTAAACAGATGGTACACTCAAACAAAAATAGACAAAACCAAGATCCCATAAATCTGTTGAATCAGTGAACCAAATGGTTCAGACTGGCATTTGAAGTCTCCATGCTGAAGTACTGGCATGATTGTTCTAGTGACCCAAAAAAGGCCAGGCCTTGTCACATATCTCCCTCAGGAATACATCCCTATGATCGGACAAATGCCAGCAGACAGGGCCAGGTCTCTTTGTCAGCACAGAACGGAGTCTGGCAGAAGGTGTCGAGATCATATTAAACAGAAAGGCTTAAAGTGATAGAATGAAAATCCTGCCATCATTTACTCATCCTCATGTTGTTCCAAACCTGTATGACTTTCTTTCTTCACAAAGACAAAAGAAAATATTGTTTGAAGAACTTTAGGGTCCAAACAAGATTGTCTAATATATTGCTTTGCTGGACTATTGACTTCAGCTGACTCTCATCTGGGAGCAAAGTTATGAACAATATTTACAGCAGATAGCTTAAGTTAATCCTTTTACAGCTGAAACTGAAGCTTATTAAGCGTATGTGTTTGTGAGACGTTCTCTCTGTGAGTTTCAAAGATTTAATACCAGTCCCACAGGCCTAATACCAATCATCAAGCCTAGTTACACTCCCATTGGCTCAACTGCTTATAAAAACTAATTTAAGTATGAAACGTTGACTTTGAATCGTGTATGTGGCGGCATGTGTGGCATATTTAATAAAATGGAATGATTAAATAGTCAAATATCATCGACGATTTCTGTTTCTAAACCCCACAGAGGGTTTAGGTAACAATCAGAATGGCGAATTGAGTTTAACATGCCATGCGGCGGAATAGACCTCTCACAAACTTAATTACGGTACATAGTCTCAGAGGGAACTTCAAATGCTTGCAAAGCAACAATGCCTCCAAACCAAACTGTTCCTAATTTATTGAAAATATTTGTTTTACTTTTACAGGCTAAACCTCTGCTGAGTTGTTACATAACAGAGAATTTTATGGCTGTGTTTATGTCGTATTAACTTCAAGTGCCTTCTTATTGAGCTTTATCTGTATCTTTCTATCTTTATTCACCATGCAGTGCCATGTTATGTCAACCTGCTGCATTTATATGTACCTTCGGTGAAAAGATCTACGAAGTAAATAACCGTAAATGTGCAGTTTGCTGAGCCACACCATTCACTAAACCCCACTATGTGTGATATTGAGTCTGTATTGTTGCCGCAAGGTTCTCCAGAACTTCCTCTGAGTAAAGCTGTGCTAGTTTGCAGCCGGCTACAGTGTCATTCCAAATTTACATTCCCAATGACACACAGACTTAACATGCTGTAGGTTTCTCTGCACACTGTGGGGGAACATTATAGCCTCAGGCCCCAAGTCAAACAATCAGGACAGGAAGTTCCATCACTCCTGGCCTCCAATCAGGTGCTCCACCGGTGCCGTTAGGTGACAGAAGGGCTTGATTGGCCCAAAGCATCACCCAGTGCTCGGTAGGACACCAGAGGACACTGGGAAGGACTGTGGATCCATAGCCAACAGGAGAACAGGATAAAAATACTCTGCTGACAAGTCAATTAATCAGGGTTTGAAGGTGTTAGAGTGGAGGAGAAGAGTCATGAGGTGAAGATCAGCGGGTGTTTACAGGTTCACAGGGAAATGAGGTAAGAATGGTGACGTAATATCAGTTGTTTTACCCTTGTGTCAGACCTAAATTTTCAATCATAAACATAAAAAATATTCATAAACTATAATAATAATTTCAATATTTTTGGTGTAAAAACTATTTATTTAAATTTTTTAAAAATTTCAAATCTACCTCAGTTGTCACATAATTTCCAGACACAACAAACTATTTTGCCACGAATAAAGTTTTCCCCCCCAAATGACAGCAGTCACTAAAGAGCTTAAACTAAAACATGAGACTCGATGTGTGAAAAAAATTAAGAAAATTCCAGTAATATCCATCACTTCCAAACTGCAATTTTATCAAATTATGCAAAAAGTTGGACATTTGTATTTACTTGTGTACTATATTTAAGTTGTGATGCAAAAAAAGTAGTGACAACTCTTTTCTCCTGTGGATGTTATGTACAACAGAGTGTAATAGACTATTGAATAT
This sequence comes from Coreius guichenoti, assembly GCA_039654105.1. Taxonomy (NCBI): domain Eukaryota; kingdom Metazoa; phylum Chordata; class Actinopteri; order Cypriniformes; family Gobionidae; genus Coreius; species Coreius guichenoti. The sequence continues at coordinate 17,152,896 of CM077176.1, forward strand.
GAAAAAAATTAATGGCAGGACTTATATCTATCCATCTGTTGTTGATTGGATGGAGGCAGATCTGAATGCGAGCTTGCAGTCAATTGTAAAAAGGGGTGGGGTTTAAGAAAACGATGAAAATGATTGGAGAGGTCTGGCATCACCACTGAGTTATGGCATTTTGATTAAAAATTGCAAGGTCAAAACATATGCATATTAATAATTTACAATAAGATGAAAAATATTTAGCCTTTAGAAAATAGATCAGGCGAACTTAAATGTCAGGCTGACTTTAAGGATACAGAAAATGCTAAATTAGAAGAAAAAAAAAATTCAAAATGTAATTTCCACAACAATACATGATCTGAAATGTGGTGGAAATGACACTTGTATGAATTTTTATTACTTTGAGGAGGAAAAAAATGACTAAGTTTTTGTGTGTAAACTTTTCTAATAAGTAAATCAATGTTTAGTTTAAGTGTATCATCCTCCACCACTGTCTTCCTGCAAATTAACATACAGCTGAGCAGAAAAGGACATCAAGCATTGCTTCTTAAAACCATTCACATTAATTCAGAACCCTCTCGGCAGAGGTGTCTCCTCAATGCCAGTGTGAATGTGAGCTGTCAATCAGCCCTGCTGACACTAGGTAACAGATGAGAGATGTGTGGCCCCCTGTAGGAGGTGCTGTCAGGTTGATGTAATCTTGTTGCCAGTGCTGTGGACGGGATGTCCAGAAGCTCTGGAGCAGTGACCACAGGCGGAATGCCTGGCCAGATAGCGCTGTCCAGCAACAAGTCTCCTATTCTAGCTCAAAATGTGACTCATTCTCTATAGTGGGAATTTACATATAGTTATTCTTGCAGGTTCTCATTTATTTGAGAAAATGCAGATCACTCCTACACCCTTAAACCTTCCAGTCTAATTGGACAGTTATTGGACAGAATAAGCCGCAAAGTGGATGAGATTTTGTGCTGATAGTCCAAAGTCTGGTTCTCTGAGGCGTTTGCTCGGCTAAAACAGGCATAACTTTGTCAGCTCTGCTTTTACTTTGAGGGAATATTACAGTTGACAGAATGGTGCAGACCCAGGCCATGAACCCACATGGACAACTGTAGAGATATTAATTTCACATGATCCCTCTGACAATAAAAATGAAAGGCGGCGAGTGGAAAAAAAGGTCTTGAGGGTCTCCATCACCCCTATGATGAATGATCTCCCTGACAGAACGTGCAGTCAAAGTCCACCGGTCCGCCACCTGAGATACTATGCTATTGATTTCCGTGTAGACATTCAGCGTGAACCTCAGAGCTCTGGGCCCTTTGATAAAAGCTTTCATCCATAACGGCAACCGCGCGGGTAAACCGTCTGAGACACGAAGTCTGGAACAAGCTGTTCAAGCTGTACTCTTTTTAGTGTGATACCAATGTCTTCACTATGCCCTCTCACATTACAGTCAATGCCACCATTGTGATCGATCTCTCAGCGTTTCGTTTGTTGTGTTCCAGCACCCTTGGTGTGACCCATTATTTCCCATCACTAGAAACATCTTTCACTGTTTCTGATGCCACAGATCACTTTCTCAACAATCGAACAGAAAATTACGGGAATTTTGTCAACAACGATAGTATAGGGTAGACCGGGTACAGTTGGTACAGGGGTACATTTGAAACACCTTAAATAACTTGCGTGCCCAATAAGTCTGATCTGTGATATTTGCTTCGCACATGCAAAGTAAAAACTGTTGAATTCTCATTTTTAAAGGTATTTTACATTTGCAATGAATTGGTTAGGCAGCTTTACAGCATTACGGATGGGTGTCTCAGCTGTACTCGGGTACTGTTCCAACTGTACCAAACATGGGTACAGTTGGAACGAAAAGGCTTCTTGTGTTTATGAGCTAATTGTGGCAAATATGACCTACTTATTGATGTTAATAATTAATATTTTAGTAGACAAGTAAAGGATGTCATATGAAAAAATCACTTCATTTCAGTTCCTAGTTTTGGTGTGGTAACGGAAAAAGCAAAAAGTGTACCAACTGTACCCGGCCTACATGTCGTAATGCTTCTTGAGGGCACGATTTTTGAATTTGAATTCATCATAACGAGTGCGGGATTTGACGTTTAAGGTCGCTGCTGAGGATGGAGATGAAGATCGCTGGATAAAGAGCTGAATTTGGATCTGTCCACGCAAACGTATGGATTCTAAAGATTTGGATTACAGCGAGCGAATAAAATTTATGTCTTTTGTGAATGTGAATGTGTTTGTGTTTTGGTGTATTTTATGGTTCTATTGGCAGTCGCTGTATAGGAGAAAACGCCTTTTGTGTCTTTTGTGTCAACAAACTAAATGGTTAAACGATTAAAGAAATGTTATTCATTTTAAGGTTCAGAGCAAAATGGTATTATTTCTTACTGAGTAGATGAATAAACTGTGTTTAATAAATGCGACTGAAAACAGGATATGAGAACTGAATACAATAAATTCAAAACATTAATGCCATGATTTTAATATTCATAAACAGTATTAGTACAAATTTGTACGTCGGTAAAGTTGTTCATACGTAAATAAATGACATTTTAGTACTGTCAACAGGCACAGTTGACAAGGGGGACGGGGGGTCATGACCCCCACAGTTTCTAAAAGACAACAATCGACCCCCGCACTTTTGATAAGGGAAAATAGCCTGCGCGATTCGCTAACTAAAACTTCCGACAACGAACATCACATTCATTTTAAGTAATTCAAGCCATGCGATATATATCGTCTGCGATAATATCGTAATTGTTGTTTTAACGATGTGCAAAATGACATTATCGAGTATATCCCTCACACACACCCAGAGATTGCACGCATACACTACGTGATAGTCTCGTAGATTAGACTGGTGCATGTGCGCATTTACAGTGCACACTTTCACTGCATGATTTACTCTATTATATCATTGAATATAGTTAATACATTTCATACGAAGAGTGCAGTTTTTCTCCAGGCATCAGCATAACAAATGTGATTTTTGATTTTATACAAGTTTACTAAACAAGAAGTTAATAAGTGACTTACATTTTAGACACCATATTTCGCCAACGAAAATAGTTCAATACAAATCCACAGCACAGTAATTGCGTCTGTGAGCAACACACGGAGGTGATTCCTGACTGAATGAATCAGCTTTTTGAACGAATCAATTGAATCAATGATTCGATGACTAAAATAGATTAAGACAGTCAAATGCTTCGTTCCTGAATGAATCGGTTGAATCTCAATGACTCACTCAGTAACAGTGACTTGCTGCCACCTACTGGCGGTTTTAAATTCACATTTAAAGTATCTTTTCATGTTTTAAATAATTTCAAATATCAATATTCAACGTTTTATGTTTAAAACATCAGAATATTATTTATGCATTTGTAACTGCAGGTTATTCATTTGTCACCTCTGAGCTCATTAAACAGTGTAAATGATCTAAATGCCACTTCAGATGCTGCTTCTGTGTTTCCTCTCCATTGCAAAGATGAATTTTGTTATTTCATTTGATTAGTAACAGCCCTATTGTGTCTTATTATTGTAATTAAATTTGATTAAATTATGAAATTGACACAAAAGATGATGCATGCAAACAATTAGGTTTAAAAAATAAAATTATAAAGGTAGTCAGTAGTCAGTCCTAAACCTGCCAAGGTACCAGCACAATAACACACTCAGCAAAATATTGTTTAATTATCGTTAGCGATAAAATCCTAGAAAATATTGAGATATTTTTTTGTCAATATATCGCACACCCCTAATCAAAATGTAGATCAAAGTAGAATTGTGCAAGGTTAAAAGTTGAGACATCCCACATAGAAGGCTGATCTACAGAGGACAGATTTGGCATTCTGCAGACACTTTGCTCATCCCTAAGTTTTGATCATTCATATGTACTTCTTATTTTGCTTACTTCGTATTGTAATAATAATCAATATTATTCTATTAATGATCAGGCAAGTTTAATATATGTTGGTGATCCGACAGTGAGCCTGAAGTGGTGGTTCGATATCTGGAAATCTGATCTTACTACCTGGGCTTTTGCTTACAGTTTGGTCCCCCCCACTTTGAAAATGTCTCCTGCGCCCCTGACTGTCAATACATCAATATTTTACGTTTTAGTGCTGTCAAATACGTCAATATTATGTAACAAAAACAAACAGCTGAATGTAACATAAATGTACAAAATGTAAAATAAAATTCAAATATGATCATCTATATAATATTTTAATAATTTGTTATTATTTTGTCAATATTTAATGATACTTTATTTCTTACACAGTTTATATATTTATATAAAATGCCTTCATATTTTAGGAAGGTGTTCCCTTCATTTTATGGAGGTCTTTGGTATTAAACAAATTGAAAACCCCTGCATTAATACACACAACTGTAAATCATATGGTTGAGCTACAGAATAGGCCTTCCTCCTGAATTGTATTTAATGTTTATTGGATTCTTTTCTTCTTTGAAAAGAACGATCATTACTCCTCTCTCTATGTGCTATGCGTTGGCCCCAGGGAAGCGAAAAGCACTTTGTTAAGGTGTGCACGTCACCTTAGTAGAGAGAGAACTCATTTATAGGCTACACTCTGAGCTTGTTCCACTTTATTAGGACACAGCCAAGCCACCAAAGGGGCTGGAGAGTGTGGTCAGACTAGCAGAATGTTCTGTGAAAAGCTTCTTCCATGAATAACTCCCAGGTGCTTTCTCTATAAGAAAAACAATGGGCCCTTAAACCCTTATCACCTCTGTAATAGAGGGAACCAGACTTTTCCATTACATCAAAACAAGAGAGTTTGCATTATTACAGTTATAGGAGCACTGTATGACTGCAGTCAGCTGCTAGGCAAAGATGAGTACCATTAACATCAAACAGTGCTGATAACTGCAGTAATGCACATTCGTAAAATGCTTTTTATGATACACGCTTTCATTCTACACAGCATATGTTCACAGCGCAGTTCGCAATTGCAAATCTATCTAGACTAGCAAACTCTTTCCATATATCAACATGTTATTATAGAAACCAGAGAAGCACTGATCTGTTGTATAGAATATACATGAATATCTTCAGTCAGTAATTCATATATCACTGTATGCCTGTGAATGAATAAATTACACAACTCAAAAGAAATCAATAAAGCTGAAGTGTGTCATTTAAAAAAAATACAAATGTTAAAATGTTAAAATAAATTCTCATATCCAATCTTAATATGCAGAAACTAGTGTGTGTAAAGCACTATTTGCCCTGGATTAGTCTTCCAAATTTCTGGAATAAACATAATTTGACCCTGTAGACAAAATACATTGAAATAATAACAAAAACAATAATAGTTATTATTATTGGCAGTGAAACACATTTGGCTTCAGTTACAATTTTTGAACGTCAAAATAAATGAGAAGCATTGTGAAAAAATAAAATACTGCAATCACAGACAATCTGAATGGGATTTGATTTCCTGAAAGGTAATTTGTATGTAAAATGCTGTATAATTTTATTACCATGACAATTTCATACAGGATTCAAATGAGAAAGTATGTGAAACATGCAGTTTAACTGACCTGGGGTGCGTTTTCCAAAAGCATGGTTAGCCAACTACGGTCGCAAGTTCCATTGAACTCTATTGGTAACGATGGAACTTGCGACCATACCCAGGTAGCCAAAGTGGTTCGGCCTGGTAATGGCACAAATCCGGCAGGCCGGAAGAAATAACTCGACCCGGTTGTGGTTGTCAGACTCAGGATGGACGTGGGATGAATGACGCCCCAGAATCGGCCCAAACACTGGCCAGAGTCTATCAGCTAAAACTGCCTTGGGCCACAATCACTTCGACAAGAATTGAACACTTACTCGGTACTGGCCCGAGTCTGGGTACTAAAACTGAGACGGCACTGGGCCACAATCACACCATCAAAAATTGTACACTTAGCCGGTACTGGTCCAAGACTGGGTACTGAAACTGAGCTGACACTGCCGGCACTGGGCCACAATCACACCAGAAAAAATTGTACACTTAGCTGGTACTAGTCCTAGACTGGGTACTGACACTGAACCAACACTGGGCCACAATCACGGCAGCAAAAATTGTACACTTAGCTGGTACTGGTCCGAGACTGGGTAATGAAACTGAGCCAACACTGGGCCACAATCACACCAGAAAAAATTGTACACTTAGCTGGTACTGGTCCGAGACTGGGTACTGAAACTGAACCAACACTGGGCCACAATCACACCAGAAACAAATTGTACACTTAGCTGGTACTGGTCCGAGACTGGGTACTGAAACTGAACCAACACTGGGCCACAATCACACCAGAAAAAATTGTACACTTAGCTGGTACTGGTCCGAGACTGGGTACTGAAACTGAACCAACACTGGGCCACAATCACACCAGAAAAAATTGTACACTTAGCTGGTACTGGTCCGAGACTGGGTACTGAAACTGAACCAACACTGGGCCACAATCACACCAGAAAAAATTGTACACTTAGCTGGTACTGGTCCGAGACTGGGTACTGAAACTGAACCAACACTGGGCCACAATCACGCCAGCAAAAATTTTACACTTAGCCGGTACTGGTAAGAGACTGGGTACTGAAACTGAGCCGACACTCCGTAATTGGCCCGATTGCGCTAACTACCTGGGTAGTTGCTTTTGGGAAATGCACCCCTGCTTGGAGAACACTAGACCCTTTCGTATAAGGCTTACACGAACCAATGACATACGGAGGAATTGTTTAGAAAACACGTTTTACAACAATTATTATTTAAGCAAGTGCATAAACTACAGCCTTAAAGAGTTCATTGTTTCTTCATTATATATATTTTCACTGAGTTCTCTTTAACTGTCATCAACTACCATGTGTATGAAATAACACAGCACACATATTTCCAAACAAAAGTCTTAAACTGCTAGAAATTGTTTAAGATCTGGCTGCTTGTTCCTCTGTCAACCAGCACAACGTGTCTGAAATTTATAAACCTACGAATGCAGCATATTCTAAGCACCGTCACCAACGCAGCAGGAACACACTTTCAGCTAATTAGAATCTGAAGATTGCACATTGTCTGACACCCAAACCAGTTCACAGATGGAAGGGAGGGAATTTCAAGAATGCTGGGGCCAATGGTCCCTGACGAGAAGGATCCAATGAAGAGTTTTAATAGGAAAAAAATATATTATTTTTAATCTTGATTTGATGTGATTACAATATTGATTCATATGCAATCAATCAAAAACAGCTCAGTGAACAACCAGGGTTTGAATCGTGCCACTTACATAAAACAGCTTCATTTCTTTTAAATATTTCCTTCCCCATTCAATTTGCAGAGATAAACCCATTATTGTTTGTATACCGAGTCAATAATCTCTAAATATAGAGGCGGCTCGTGTCCTCAGGTGGCATGTTCACAAGGGAATCTTTGGCAGAAGAGGAAATGGTTTCTAAAGAGACTTTTCTCTCTCTGCATCAAAGTCTTCAGCAAAACTGTTTGAACTGCGCTTGGAAGTTATCACATCCCTGCTGTCAAACACATCGTGATGGACCACTGACTCCATCTGGCTCAGATGTGTTGAATTAGAATCATTTTCTCCAACATAATTTGATGAATTCTGTGAGGAAAAAAAATCACTTTTTCTTAAGCTTTTTTTTAGTCTTCATTGTTCATCACCACAATCTGTTCCTTCTTAATGACAGCAGGTACTGTAGTACTGGCACAATACTACAATATTGTACACATCTACACTATAATGTCAGACATTAAGAAGACACGCCTGCTGATTATTAAACAAAAATTTGCATATATCTCCAGTCCAAAGTTACATTCTCCACATCCATTTGTCTTTGTCTAATAGGCAGTTCTACATGTCATTTTAAAGCGAGTCTCTCGCCTGCATTCGTCTAATTTAGTCAGTCCGTCTGAACGGGGGTTTGAGAAGAGGCTGGGTGTCCTTTTACTCACCCCCTGAGAGACACTTAACAGATCAGTCTTTGCTGAAGTTCAGCCTAATTGTGTGTTTTTCACTTGAACTCTTTTTAGCGCCGGGTCGCATGATAAGACGGGACAGGGATGAGGAAGTGCGAAAGGGGGGGTATACGTCTTTCTCTGATAGCTGAGTTTCCCCCAGTGACTGCAAGAGTGGCAGCGAGAGGGTCCTGTTTGATCGTTACTCTGAAACCAGCAGAGGCAGGAAGCCTGCTGAAGCTGAGGAGCCTTTAGGTTCAGACATAAGAGAAAATGACTTCTGAAGACACTCTCAGGCTCCTTATCAATACAAGAGTTAGTTAATACACTCACTCGTGGAGTTCTGTCATAAAGGTCAGCTGTTCAGTACAGTGCTGTAGTTGAAATAAAAAGTATTTGGACAGTTATTACATACAAAATATCAAAGAGTCATCTGCAAACAAATGCTATGTCACTGTAAGACAACTTAGAAAACTTAAAGGTCTTCTATATTAATATTAATATATTATTACACATTTTGAAGAAATACAAGTAGAACATATACACTGTGTTCCAAATTATTATGCAAGTGACATATGATTTCAGTACAATAAACATTCAGATTTTAGTTTTTCAAAGAAAGTGTTTGTTTGTTTTATTTGTCCATATCTTTTTAGATAACTGGTATCAATCTCAGACAGGTTTGTTAAATAGTTTGCCGGGTCTACTTAGGTAAATGGAAACCCTACTTAAAGAGGTTGTTCCACATTATTAAGCAAGTCACAGTTCTTATGCAATATGGGGAGGAATAAAGATTTTCTGAAGATGAAAATCATGAAATGTTGCAATGTTATGCAAAAGGCTTGAAAACAACTAATATTGTGTGAAAACTGAATGGAGATTATGAAACTGTCATGAGATTTCATGAGTAATTTACAGCACAAGAGAACTCGGTCAGATAAAGGCTTATAGAGTGGTGCAGGCATGACATCACTTTGTAGGCCAAAACGCGGAAGTTAGCATTTTAGTACTTCTGGTTCCATCGTCCCGAAGTCGATGGGTTTTTTGAATAGGGTTTTGGTTAAATGGCTGAAATAAGGTCTGTGGTGAACACAAGCTCAAGACACTTTCACGTTTTATTCTACGACATAAAATACATCAGTATTACCCCACTCATGATTTTTTTTAGCTGTTATGTGTCTTGAAAAAGGCGGTTGCTAACAAGTGCTAAATGGGACTACAGAGGCTGTTGAGGAGATTAAACGCCATCACGCCGAGCAGGTAACCTCAGTCCGCTTTTACAGCCTCATTATGCTTATAATTGTGCTCTTATAAACTAGTCTAACTAAAACATTCTGGGAAAATGTTTTTAGATAAAAACTGAAAGAGTTATCGGAAGCTTAGTGATGGTGACGTTGAATTTGTGGGACTGTAGTGTAGTTTGTTTATAGCCTACCTTTAGCTTTTTACTTCTGGCGACTGTATTTAGGCTTCAAAATTTGTTTGCTTGTTGATCACAGAGCTTGTTTTAGCGATAATCCAAAAGCCTATGGGAAAATCCTATTGGTTTTTATCGAGGGAACCAGTGTGATGCTAACTGCTGGTTGGCCTACAAAGTGACATCATACCTGCACCACTCTAGTAAGGAAAGTTTCTGTCAAAAAAAAATGTAATTGTATTAAAAGTACAGGTATAAAAAAGCAACTGTTGTGCAGCAAACAGGCATTTGAAGCTGCTGGTGTCACTGGAGTCTCAAGAACCTCTCCATGCAGGCTGGCAGTTGTGTGTAAAGTTGCATTTCAGCCACCCTTAACCAAAGCTCAAAGAGAAACGTTTATAGTGGGTTTAGAAATACATTAAAACCAATTTTTAAATAGTTTTATTCACTGACGAACGCCGTACTACAATGGATGGTCTAGATGGGTGGATTTCTGGATCTCCAAGTTCCAACAAGACTGCGACGTCAGCAAGGAGGACTGAAATGGATAGAATATTGGGAAGTGAGATGGAAAGTCCCTTTAGGGTCTCTGAGGGTTTAAAAATGACTCCTGCAAGATATGTGGAATTTATAACTGACCATTTTCTGCCATGGTATAAAAAGAAGGATAGTGCCTTCTGAAATAAAAGGATTTTCATTCAAGACAATGCACTATCCCATGCTGCAAAAAACACCACAGCAATAAAACTGTTTGACTGTATTTCTACACCCACTATAAACATTTCTCTTTGTGAGCTTTGGTTAAGGGTGGCTGAAATGCAACTTTAACTGTAAGCCTGCATGGAGAGGTTCTTGAGACTCCAGAGACACCAGCAGCTTCAAATACCTGTTTGCTGCTCAACAGTGGCTTTTTTATAGCTGTTCCTTTAATAATTTTTTTTTGACAGAAACTTTCTTTAATAAGCCTTTATCTGTCCAAGTTATCTTGTGCTGTAGATTACTCATTTGATAATCTCCATTCAGCTTTCACACAATATTAGTTGTTTTCATGCCTTTTGCATAACATTGCACCATTTCATGCTTTTCATCTTCAGAATGATCTTTATTCCTCCCCATATTGCATGAGAACTGTGACTTGCTTAATAATGTGGAAGAACCTCTTTAAGTAGGGTTTCCATTTAGACCTGGCAAACTATTTAACAAACCTGTCTGATACCAGTTATCGAAAAAGATATGGACAAATAAAACAAACAAACACTTTTTTTAAATGATAAAATCTGAATGTTTATTGTACTTAAATCCTACTGATATGTCACTTGTATATTAATTTGAAACACAGTGTATATTTATATATTAACTAATATACATGTACCTTCAATGTACCCTTTAAGCCTATTTGTGAATACTGTTGGACTGGAGATAATTAGATTCACACAAAACATTCATGCATTTATGATGTAAACTCAATAGAATCCTAATTAGAAAATTCATATAAAATTGTCCTTGGAAGGAAGTGCACAAAATACCTAATTTTAATGCCAGAAAGCCAAAGTATGTTGTGATATAGAGTGAAAATATGTTTATTTTGGTTTCCTGTGTAACTGCAGATTAAATTAGATTAAATGATGAAGTATTAAACCCCCTGTTTGCCGAAAATTAATGTGAAAGAGGTCAGAGATACACTGCGACAAGCCAGCAAAATGTATTACCCGACAAATGGACAAGATCACCTTCATGGCACCGTGCACATTACTATGACATGCAAAAGTGTTACCTGCTCATGGATGACAACAGCAGAAGGAATTCTCTCAGGGAGGCATGGAAAACAAGCTCATATTAAGTCAATATGCAAACACGCTTGACAAACACAGGCTTATGTAGTTTTCTGATTTCTTCATGTTGATTTCTCATCAGCTTTGAATTCATATTGATTTCTCTTTTTTATGTTATACAAGCTGTGCATTGTTTACAAGGCCTTTCAGTCCAAAAGAAACTTTATGTGGCTGAGAGTCATGCTGAGGGGCAGACGTAATGACCTATTCATGTTCGCCGGCTATTTGCTCAGTAACTGGGCACAATTGGTGGGCGGATGAAATAATTCAGGAGGAGAAAGAATATTGTAGGGCATTTGTCTGGTGTATTAATTAATCATTTGTTCTCAGCTGTGACTGCAGCGAGGGAGATTCAGTGGAAGCGTTTCTCATCTCTGTGGGAGTCTGATTGCGGCTCATCGCTGAATAGATTCACTTATTGAGTAGATTTGGCTTGAATTCGTTGAGCTGATTGAGTGCCGTGTGACTTTTTGTTATAATCATGTCATGAGTTTCATGCAGCTCCACAGCCTTCTTTAGTAGGACCACAAAAGCACTGTAATGCCTGTAAAATAAGTCCAATGTCACACATGGCTTATCTTTAATGGCATGTATAAAGCTGGAGGGGTAACCATCCACATCATTGAAAAGGTCACTCTTATGGGAAGGGCTGTGCACCACACACGGGCTAATGAAACAGCTAATATTGTGGATGGGTGTAGATTTCATCATTTCATGGGTTATGGGCAGAGCAGCACTGCTGGAGAGCTTTTATTGTGACAAATATTTCGATATCAGATTCAGTAACACACCTACATTATTTAAATCCAAATATGTTACAGCAACTCTTAAAGGGACAGTTCATATTTTGCAATCACTTAAAGGGATAGTTCACACCACAATTGTCAATTTACTCGCCCTCACGTCGTTACAAACCTGTATTACTTTCTTTCTTCTGTGTAACATCTTAAAAAATGAAAGAAGGGTCCAATGTTGTTTTGGACCCCATTGACTTCGACTGTATAGGCAAAAACTGTGGAAACATTCTTCAAAACGTCTTATTTTGTGTTCCAAACAAGTAAGAAAGTCAAACTGGCTTAGAACAGCATGAGGGTAAATGAGTATAACAGTTTTCATTTTGGGGTGAACTATCCCTTTAAATTCCTGCAGATCTCGGCAGCCATTGACTACCATCGTATTTTTCCCCCCCACTATGTTAGTCAATGGCTGCCGAGATCTGCTTGGTTACAAACATTCTTCCAAATATCTTCCTTAGTGTTCAGCAGAAGAAAGAAATTCATACAGGTTTGGAACAACTTGAGGGTGAGTACATGATGACAGAATTTTCATTTTTGAGAATTTTCATTATCCCTTTAAGAAGTGATTGCAAAATATTGATGATGTGCTTCATGTTAACATGGCAACAGTACTTTAGTCACATTTTCATTATTGACTTATTATGAGAGTGCTTTAATCCTCATGAGAACAGACGTTTCGATAAGCAAGTTGCATTAGACACCCAGAAGACACTCAAACGGCGAGGATCATTTGAACGAATGCATTGCAGTGTGCCTTATACCGCCTGTGTCTTTAAGAGCCGCCTTTTCCTTTTTTTGTATTGTGGGCATGTGATTGTTACTAAATATTTACTGCACTCAACACCCCCTAAAGAGTTCAAACTCTGAGAGTGAAATCACACCAATTTCCGACGCGAGAGGGGCTATTTTCTGCCTTTGAAGCGTTTTCCAGCCCCTGACTATGCACCATCCTGTTGAGACGTGCCCAAAAATACACTTCTGCCAGCGTCCTGGCAGCACTGTAGCATATGCGACGCGGCTGGCCTGCAGTGACCCCCTGCAGAGCTGCCTGCGCTCACATCATTGTCTTAAATACGAAACTGGCACACTCGACGGGCAGTCACCACATAATACCCCCTCTATCCTCTCCGCCAACACAAACACACATTTATATCTGAGGGACAGGGGAAAAAAAACAGAGAGCGGCATGTTTTCTGCCACAGTGCATGCGAGGAACGGTGTGGAACACTTTTACTCCCACATAAAGGTCACAGACTGATTCAGTGTCCTCTGTTTGGGTAGTTATCTCAGCAGGGATTAAGGGAAATGGTCTGTCTGATTGGATCTTGAGCTGAAGCTAATACAGCTCTCTCTCTCCGTTTGAGATATTGAGGAAGATTATAACCTGTGAGGGTGTCAAACAGCACAAAGTACAACGCATACAATACTTCACCCCAGCGTTTGGAAGGTATATTTGTGTAAATGAGAATATGAGAGCCATTCTTAAATTAAAATACCTGCGAACATTTCCTTCTTTGCATTCTGTAAGCTTTAAGCAGGGCATAATGAAGGCAAAGTTATGCCTACACAAATATGAGAAGCAAGCTTTTATGGAGCTCTATATATCTACTGCGGCTCTTCCCCAAAAGCTGCCCTTGCTGTCCTCCAAATTCACACTTGTGTGCACCATTATACCTAAAATGAGAAATGGATACCTTATGACCAACGTTATGGACTTTAAAGGTATCAAGTGCAGAATTTGAGTCAGGGCCTATAAAACCAAAAACTTGTGTCAATATTATGCTGTTAAAGGTTCCTAATTTTGTTTTGGAGGACCTACAATAAGGTTTACATGCATCCAAGGTCAAAAAACACTTTCGTTTTCTCATAATATACATTGCATGTCACCTCATTTGCCTAATTCATGTTGTAAAAATTTATTTTAACCACTGACTGTATCAGACCCGGTTCTACGGGTGTGCTAGAAGGTGCTTAAGCACCCTCAAACGTAAGCAAAAGCACCTCAGTTAATATATTGGCGAAACAGTTTTGGCAGATTTTCACATTTGTGTTCGCGCTCTGGAGAACGTCAAATGTGTCTTTTTACAACGTGTTTTTGCAGTGGTGAGCAACGTAGCCAATCACAGCCATAGTTGTTGATCTCGTGAACAATCAGAGGTTTTTAAGTTAGTCAGAATCCACTCCAGAGTTTGTATTCAGTGCTCAGTTGGCAGGATCGTGAAACCTCTCATTAGCAAACAAAGTGAAGACACGATGTAAGTAAGAGATTTAATGTGAGTTGTTGACAGCTTAATTTTTATAACGGAACTTTGTGAGAACGCGATGATCTGACAAAGCAACAGCGTTTTAGTGATTATAGCGGTCTTGGCTCGCTTTCGATGTTAAAGTCTATACATTTAATTGAATAAAACTATTATTTTTCATGCTGCAAAGTTTCGGAAGTGACATCTACATATAAATGCTGGATTTACTCTGCACGGGACAGAATACCCAGTATATTTGCCTCTGTAGAGGACATTATATTTTACCGAATTTCTCTGACACAGTTTTAAGTCTGGGTATTCTTATGAAATATGAGATATTCTTATGAAAACATTCCCATGTATAACTCCCATTCTTACGTCTTTTTTCATTACATATTGCCCCAAAAACACATTAATATTCAAATTAGAATAGATGCGTTGCATAGAATGCATATTGCATAAAGTAAAATAGTATATCAAATCATTATGTTATATCTTTCATAACATAGTTGAGAATCATCTTTATACAAAGTTTGGATTAAAAAAAAAAAGCTTGAAACATGAAAACTGATTGATGAATGAAAACAAAAAGCCCATTGTTTTTGCCTATTCATGTCTTTTAATTTTGTAAATAGATATGTCGTAGTGTACACTACAGAGGACATAGCATATAATATAGGAATAATTTTCAAATTTTAAATGTCCATTTCTTTCTTATGCTCCAACAATGTACTTAAAAATTCACAAAACCTTTTTTTTCTGGTTCTCAGGAGGATATGACATGTTAAAATACTCGTAACACATTAAAGCAATGTAAAGGCAGACTAATAGATTAATAGAAATAAACGAATGCGTGAGAGTGTGTGTTAAACGACTAAAATATTCGTAGCAAAATATTTTGAGATTCTTTTCCAATTATTGGTAAAGGTGATGGCTTGTAGCCTAAATAATCTTAAATGTCTCACTGCTATTGCGGAGCCGTTGCTTAGCCTACATCTGAACTTTACTAGAGCACCCTCAGTGATTTGACTCTAGAACCGAGCCTGGACTGTATACAAAGAGAATTTGCTATAGAGCAGAAGACACCGTTTTCTCGACATGACGACAACGCCACCCAACTTATTTGAGAGCGGGTCAAAGTAGACGTTGTTCACAGGCAGCCAATGAAGACCATAGGAGGGCATTATGCACATTTGTTACAAATCTACGTAGATATGTTCGGGAAGTGAGAGTGGAATTACCGACGACTCGTTTTAGCAGTTCAGAATCTATTATTTTAGGAGATGATAACTATGTTTAATGTTGGGTGTTTTTTAATTTAAATGAACTGATTAAAAAATATGTTTATGTTAAAAGTTACATTTATGTTTCTGAAATTCCCTGTGAGGAACTCTACATATGTGACCCGTGCTGGCAAACGGAGTCGGAATGCGCACGGGCTTTTGGTCGATTTTGAGGTTCACACAAAAAATAGTTCATTAAGCCCTCGTCTAGCGATCCCAATGCTCCAAATAGCAATTAAACATCTAAAAGTATCTTTATTTGTACGTTTTCAGAGAGGAGTACCTTTCCTTTGTCCATGAAAACGATCTTACTCGCGCTGACTGACAGCTTCGAAGCGCGCGCACAAAGACGCCTCGGACATCGTGCGGTCCCGATATACACATATACACAGAATTATAGTATTTCAAAATATCTGTCTTGGCAAGTATTGACGCAAGCATTATCTGTTATGTCTTATGTGAACGTTTGGTTAACTGTTGAGGAAAAACATCTGATGTGTGACATTATTTTAGATCCGTGCGGTACAGTCTTAATAGACTGTCTGTTTCATTAGGCTAATGTCAAACAATTGTGGTATCATGGAGAAAAAAAAGTTGAATATCTATTTTTCCTATAGATATTTGGTGTTGACTTGGTGTGTGTCAAATTTGGTGAGGGATTTTAAGGTATGGTTGCTAGGTGATTTTTGGAACCTTCAGAAAACTTAAACTCGATTTTTCTCAAAATGGACTTTTCTGACTCTAACGACTTCAAACAGGTGTAGCTCAGTCATTTTTTGTCCGATTCAAACAAATCATACATCATTTTGAAGGTTTTTAAGTGTGAAAATAACACTATTGTGTTTTTGAAAATTTGCTCATTGGGAATCATTTTGCCAGCATCGGTCACACATTATTTTGTTAAATGCAAAAAATGGTTAAATACAGCAGATTTTGATTCAGTTATATGTTGTTTATACTTTATGTTGTTTTATGTATATTAACATATTGCACTTGATCACCCTGACTTTTTATTGAATCAGCCTTTGTTTCAGCCTTTAGCTGAACAACGCCAATGTCATGGGTTCGATTCCCAGTGAAAGCATGAATTGGAAAGATATGTATAGCTTGAATACAATGTAAGTCATTTTGGATAAAAGTGTCTGCCAGATGCATGAATTTAAATGCCTTCTTATAGCTTCTATGTAGTGAGCTACTTTTGTTTGTAGCTTGTAGTGTAGCTAAAACTAGTTTTTAAAAAGGATAGCTTGACTACTTTATGTGTAGACTATAGCTTGGCAAGCTACAGTCACAAAGTAGCTTCCCCAACACTGTTATGGACTCTCATTCCTCACCAGTCAGTAACTTGTCAGTCATTCTGTTAGGCAGTATATATCAGCATATCAGATCTCAGTGTAGATCAACAGGGGCTCACTGTAAAAAATAAAGTGTCAGATGACTCACAATCCCCCTGCAGCGTTTGGTTTCTCTGCTGATGCCTCTCTATCACCTGATTTTATGATTCACACTCAGCAGTGATGCAGGCCTCCAATTACACACTTACAGCACTTCTATGTAAAGCACTGAGACGCTGCATCAAAATGTAATTTTTGTTACTTACAAAATCAACACTGCCCCACAAATGAAAAAAATCACTGCATAAAAATAGAGCACAGACGCACCCTTTATGGCTGAAATGGCTCCTACTCTACAGAGATTTGTTACACTAGAATAATAAGAGCAAGAAGAATGGAACGTCTGTCTGATCTTACGATGTAATACATTATTTTCCACTTTTTCGCCAGGGCCGCAGGATGCACGCAGGAACCAGAGGAGGGGAGGCATGGGGCGGATGGTCTTAAAATAACCAAGTTATGAAAGTCTAATTCAAAGAGCCTCCCCTCCACGTCAGGCTAATCTGCGACTCCTACATGAGGCGGGGGTGAGGGGGGAGCGCTGAGGTGTATTGTTCAGATGAAGATTGACAAGTGGGAGCAAAAAGAAAAGATCAAAGATCTTGACTGATGAGGCACACGCAGCCTTTGTGTTTTTGTCTAGACGAGAAAACTGTTGCCTAAGCATGTTAGAAGCAAGGACATCAAGATTAAAACATTATGTCATAGTTTATGAGGTAAAGTATTACAGTTACAAAGTAAGTATGACATAATTTCACTAAACAAATAATGTATTTAAATGTTTTTACTTATTTGACCTTGTACCATCATAAAAAACAATTGTATAATGTACACTGTAAAAAGTGGTAACCTGTAAAAGAGCTGTTTTTTATGTAATTTAACCCATAAACTTAATTTTGTTGGTATAAATTAATGTATTTGGGTTGATTCAGCAACATTAAACAATATTTTGGACTTGAATAAAATCAGTTAATTTAGATGAACTATTACTATCAATTTCACTTTCATGAAGTTGCAGAACTCCATAATCAACTTTATGAAAAGTAAGCTTTTCATTTAATGCCATACATACTCCGAAAATACACCATTTCAGACCGAGAGTGACTGACATTTCTGATCTCACTTAACTTTTCTGTCCATTTTTTTCATGGCTTTAACGGTCCACCCGGAAACAAAGCCGGCGTGTTGCCAAACCCCCTCATAGAGGAAGAAACAAAACAAACTGTGATTGGTTGCTTTACATGTCAGTCAAACGGCCTCTAGGCGGTCCTCAACCAATGAAAGCTACTATGGAGTCCAGACCTTCTGCCGTCAGTCTGATGGTCTGGCTACGTAAAACTAGTTGATTCATAACATAACATTTTTTATAACCTTATCCCAAATCTTAAATCTTAAATGTTTTTTTATATATATATTTTTAATCACCATACTTTCATCTTAGCTATACGACCATTACATTGCCCAGCTGTCCATTTTATTTTGTATTTTTTATTATATTTTATATACAAACCCGATTCCAAAAAAGTTGGGACACTGTACAAATTGTGAATAAAAAAGGAATGCAATAATTTACAAATCTCATAAACATATATTTTATTCACAATAGAATATAGATAACATATCAAATGTTGAAAGTGAGACATTTTTGAAATGTCATGCCAAATATTGGCTCATTTTGGATTTCATGAGAGCTCATTCCAAGCTCTCCAAAAAAACACATTCCAAAAAAGTTGGGACAGGTAGCAATAAGAGGCCGGAAAAGTTAAATGTACATATAAGGAACAGCTGGAGGTCCAATTTCCAACTTATTAGGTCAATTGGCAACATGATTGGGTATAAAAAGAGCCTCTCAGAGTGGCAGTGTCTCTCAGAAGTCAAGATGGGCAGAGGATCACCAATTCCCCCAATGCTGCGGCGAAAAATAGTGGAGCAATATCAGAAAGGAGTTTCTCAGAGAAAAATTGCAAAGAGTTTGAAGTTATCATCATCTACAGTGCATAATATCATCCAAAGATTCAGAGAATCTGGAACAATCTCTGTGCGTAAGGGTCAAGGCCAGAAAACCATACTGGATGCCCGTGATCTTCGGGCCCTTAGACGGCACTGCATCACATACAGGAATGCTGCTGTAATGGAAATCACAACATGGGCTCAGGAATACTTCCAGAAAACATTGTCGGTGAACACAATCCACCGTGCCATTCGCTGTTGCCAGCTAAAACTCTATAGGTCAAAAAAGAAGCCATATCTAAACATGATCCAGAAGCGCAGGCGTTTTCTCTGGGCCAAGGCTCATTTAAAATGGACTGTGGCAAAGTGGAAAACTGTTCTGTGGTCAGACGAATCAAAATTTGAAGTTCTTTTTGGAAAACTGGGATGCCATGTCATCCGGACTAAAGAGGACAAGGACAACCCAAGTTGTCATCAGCGCTCAGTTCAGAAGCCTGCATCTCTGATGGTATGGGGTTGCATGAGTGCGTGTGGCATGGGCAGCTTACACATCTGGAAAGGCACCATCAATGCTGAAAGGTATATCCAAGTTCTAGAACAACATATGCTCCCATCCAGACGTCGTCTCTTTCAGGGAAGACCTTGCATTTTCCAACATGACAATGCCAGACCACATACTGCATCAATTACAACATCATGGCTGCGTAGAAGAAGGATCCGGGTACTGAAATGGCCAGCCTGCAGTCCAGATCTTTCACCCATAGAAAACATTTGGCGCATCATAAAGAGGAAGATGCGACAAAGAAGACCTAAGACAGTTGAGCAACTAGAAGCCTGTATTAGACAAGAATGGGACAACATTCCTATTCCTAAACTTGAGCAACTTGTCTCCTCAGTCCCCAGACGTTTGCAGACTGTTATAAAAAGAAGAGGGGATGCCACACAGTGGTAAACATGGCCTTGTCCCAACTTTTTTGAGATGTGTTGATGCCATGAAATTTAAAATCAACTTATTTTTCCCTTAAAATGTTACATTTTCTCAGTTTAAACATTTGATATGTCATCTATGTTGTATTCTGAATAAAATATTGAAATTTGAAACTTCCACATCATTGCATTCTGTTTTTATTCACAATTTGTACAGTGTCCCAACTTTTTTGGAATTGGGTTTGTATATTATATGCACCGATCAGGCATTACATTATGACCACCTTCCTAATATTGTGTTGGTCCCCCTTTTGCTGCCAAAACAGCCCTGACCCATCGAAGCATGGACTCCACTAGACCCCTGAAGGTGTGCTGTGGTATCTGGCACCAAGATGTTAGCAACAGATCCTTTAAGTCCTGTAAGTTGCAAGGTGGGGCCTCCATGGATCGGACTTGTTTGTTCAGCACATCCCACAGATGCTCGATTGGATTGAGATCTGGGGAGTTTGAAGGCCAAGTCAACACCTCAAACTCATTGTTTCATACACAACAAACTGCAATGCACTGTGTATTCTGACACCTTTCTGTCAGAACCCGCATTAACTTCTTGAGCAATTTGAGCTACAGTAGCTCGTCTGTTTGATCGGACCACACAGGCCAGCCTTCGCTCCCCACGTGCATCAATGAACCTTGGCCACCCATGACCCTGTCGCCGGTTCACCACTGTTCCTTCCTTGGACCTCTTTTGATAGATACTGACCACTGCAGACCGGGAACACCCCACAAGAGCTGCAGTTTTGGAGATGCTCTGACCCAGTTGTCTAGCCATCACAATTTGGCCCTTGTCAAACTCGCTCAAATCCTTTACGCTTGCCCATTTTTCCTGCTTCTAACACATCAACTTTCAGGACAAAATGTTCACTTGCTGCCTAATATATCCCACCCACTAACAGGTGCCGTGATGAAGCGATAATCAGTGTTATGCCTGATCGGTGTATATGTACACTACCATTCAAAAATTTGGGGTCGGTGAGATTTTTTATGTCTTTGAAAGAAGTCTCTTGTGCTCACCACGGCTGCATTTATTTGACCAAAAATACAATGAAAACACTATTATTGTGAAAACCAGTAATATTTCCACAAAAAATATTAAGCAGCACAACTGTTTTCAACATTGATAATAATATAAAATGTTTCTTGAGCAGCAAATCAGCATATTCAAATTATTTCTAAAGGATCATGTGACACTAAAGTTATTTTACAGTTATTTTAAATTGTAATAATATTTCACAATATTACTGTTTCACTGTATTTTTTATTAAAAAAAATGCAACCTTGGTGAACATAAGAGACTTCATTAAAAACATTAAAAAAATCTTACCGACCCCAAACTTTTGAACGGTAGTGTACATACAGTATTATTATCCATTTAATTCTAAAAGTAATTCAAAAAATAATTTACAATATTATATTGCATGTACTCTCCCAATGGTCACAAAACAGCAGGCATAATAATTATTAAATAATTACAAAAATGTTGTTTAAAATAATTTGGAGTACAGCTGCACCATCTCTCACCACAGGACACCACAAAATCAGCTTCAAAATGTCATCTACTCACCCATAATCAAATCTTTAAAGCTCATATTTACTCATTCAGTACTGTTACTGAGCCTTAAGATACACACAATTACAGCAGGCTTGAAGAGCAGGAGAACTAGTCCAGCACAACAACTCTCTCAGCCAGAAGCTACTGAACTTATCTCAGCTCGAGCTCTGAAGAAAGAGGATCTCTTCCTGACAAGCCTGCTGAAGATAAAATTATCATATTTCACACCCATGTCTCTCACAATCTGGCAAGTAGAGAGCAGGTGGTTTGCTCTCAGGGGAATCGAGCCTGATGCACAGCACTATATCACCAAGCCACATCTATCAAATCCCTCTCTGCCTGGAGAGAAATGTTACAAGTGTGCCATTGTAGTCAAGTTTCATGAGACTTATCTAAATCTACTTGCCATTACGTGTTGACAAATTCTTAAGGAACCATTTTGGTTTTACAACATGCTGAGAGACATAAAAATCTGCCTGATTGATCACAGTTAGTTGATGTAAAAAAAATGGCCATGGTTTAAATTTCTGAAATCTACAGTCTGTAATCTGTCATTGTTTGTGGAGGGCAAAGGTTAAGTACCATTTTCAAATATGTCTGTATATCTACCTTATGTCACATAAACAGATGGAATTTCAAATGTGCTTTTTTTTTTTTTACCCTGCCTTCAACAAATCTTTGGACTGCAAAAAAACTAAGTTTCTTAAACAGATATACTACAGCAAAACAGCATGACAGCAGCAACTTTTTACCACGGTTTAATCAGCTACGTTCAATCAAAAACAGTTGCTGTCAGAAAAAAAATATATTGTTCCTTTTTTTCTCTCATCTTCCTCGTAAATGATGCTTATAGCAGCTGTTGGTTCAATAATAATTCTGTCTCTCTGACTCTGAATGTGTGACTCTCACTTTGGTGAGAAAACAGACAGATCTAGAGCTAATCTACAGTTAGACATCATGTTGAATAAATACAAGACCTCTCTATAAATGTGTTTATTTTAATCCCTTTTACTTCCACAACCAGAGAAATACTTTCTATGTACTGTAGCATCTCCAGTTATAGAATAAAACATATTATATACAGTATATAGAGCAGGTAAAATATGGCCAATTTTAAAATTTGTTAAAAATAATATGAGTTTATATAGTTTATATAATATAGTTTCAATATAAAATATAATATAATTAATATAATATAATATCAAATATATAATATAATATAATGAAATATAATTACTCATTACAGGCACTAGAAATGTTGCATTGTCATCACTGATACACATACTTTTGCATGTGTCAAGTGAGTCATATATTTTTCTCTGACTCTAAAGTTTTGACAAGCCAAAGGAAATACTGGCTAAATAGATACCGACATCACAAAGAGATTGCCTTCCCAAGAAATATTAGAAATTTCAGCACACTCCCACAGAATTTCCATACCCACTTGACAAGTGACATCCATCAGTTGTGCCTCAGTGCGGCGTAGACCCAAAAAACGCTGCAATTACTGCTCAGACCAATGCACAAAATAATTAGGGGGAAATATGTTATTCTCTGACATCATTTTACTTCATTCTCTTATTAAGCCTCATCCATCATGAGAAGTCAAGACTGACTGTTTCCTTTTTTGACAAACAACGGCTGAGGAACTGCACCCACCATCATTCTCAGGTTTGGACACATAAATGTGCCTCATTCAGCAACAGGCTCACGGAGTATGCGAGCGCTTCATTGCTAGGATTAATTAGCTGGATTTGTATGACAATGGGGCTAGTGACATATGCTCCGCGGTTATGGCAGTAAGTGTTAATGAGCTTTGGTTCAACAGGCAGGGAATGTTGAGTCCATCTATAACGCTGCAGAACAAAAGCTGCACGCTGTCTGGACACAGCAAAGGTTTGGTGTTTACATTTCTCATGAAAGACCGTGATCCTTAATCGTGTCTTTCTGACATATGGCGACACGTTTTGCACAATGGCAGGATTTCTTGCTCGCATACTGAAGACAAATGTGCTGGAGAGTGGAATACATCAGGTCCATCTGTTGGACCACACAGATTTTAGTTATGAGGTTACAGCAGACATGAATTTAATCTGGCTACTTAAATGTAGTACTTTGTGGATGAGAGATTTGGATCGAAAGCCTTTTGACTTGACCCACAAAGAAACACTGTTAGCCTCAAGTGGCTTTATGTTATATTCCCAAGTAGGGCTTCGTTTATCCGGTCTGAAAGAATAAAGGTTTGGTGACTCATTAAATATTCACAAGAAAAAGCTAAGTTCGGGCCAGAAGGAAGGAGCTTCGGGAGGTAATGAGTAACGATAATCACCAAAGCCATTTCCAGACAAATACATGCACATAATAATAAGACACTCAAGGGTGGATCAGCTATAAATAGAGCCTCAACTGCAGATTGATTTGAGATAGGAGCTCTGGATCTGATTCAGCCGATAACTCCTCGGCAAAAACGCACATCTCTTCCTCTGGAATTCACGATTGATCGGTATATATACGCTCTAATTTAAATCTCTCATAGAATTTAGTCAAAAGCAACTGGGCTATATAATGAGTTGGTATAGCATGCTTAATCGCACTTGCCAACCAGAGCAGGACCACAGTGCACAGTGTTCTATTCTATTACATTAAAACTTAAATTTGAATTTTAGAAATGATTCTTCCCAGGATAATTGATCACACCATGATCACAGAATTGTCATTCTGACAATTCCCTGTGTGTTTGTGGACTCTTTTGTTATTTCCTGTCTTGTGCCATATTTTGTAGTCCTTTGTAGTTTTTCATGTTGATTAGTCTTCCCAGGTGTTTCCCATTGGTGTTTCCCATTTACCACACCCCCTTGTTATCTTGTTAACCTTGTTTCCCTTTGTGTATATATACCCCAGTAATTCAGTTGTTGTTTGTCGGTCATTGCGCCTGTATGTGTGTTTCTGTTGTTGCGCTCCTGCTTGGTTTTGGATACCCTTGTTCTTGGATCTACTGTTGATATTGTTTGTTATTAAATTGTTCATGCTGCATTTGGATTCTCACTCCGCTTCATCCCTGCTCACACGTTACACTGTGACAGATGTAGGCTCAGTAAACAAACCATCATGCTTTTTCCAATCAGAAAAACTCCCTGCAAATCACTGTGCATGTGGGTGTTTCTTCAACTTTTGGCCCTGTGGAGTTTTAGAAAACAAACTGTCTAAAAACACAGTTCAAGCCTGATTGGAAATAATGCAGAGTGTTTTTTTTTCAATCATACATGTTGCATATTTAATCTCAAGAATGCATTAACACTGTTGTCTCCTTGGTAACCATGTACACCAACTTTAAAAAATAAAAAAAAATTAATTTAGACCTTAAATTTAGTATTAGTGCTGTCAAAATTAACACATTAATGCATGCAATGAATTTTTTTCAGTTTAACGCGTTAAAAATATTTAACGCAGCATCTTTTTTTTTCTGTCATCCTTTGGCTAGCGTTACATTATATGATCACGCTCTTATTCATGCAAATGCTTTTAAACCATTCAAGCGCGACAAGACAAAAGAGAACGCGCTGTCTGAGAATGTCCTGTATCGCGTCATGTTCAGCAGATCTTAAAGTGACAGCAGCCTAATAAACCAGTTGCTGTGATGACTGTCATTAATGTTAATCAAAGAACAAAGGTAACAGAGAAAATTTTAGCTTGAATAAGGATTAATCTATATTAAATTTATAATTGATGGAGTTAAGAAAGGTGTTTGATAACTTTATTCAATTTCTGTATATGTCTAACAGGTAGGAAGGCCACAGGTAAATATGACATTTGTTATAATGGGTTTATGTGAAGATTGTTTGAAGTTCACTTAAATTAAAAGTTATTTTTTTAATGTTAAAAAAAAATCTATTTCATTGAGTCATCAGTAGCAGTAATAGTATCAGTGATACTGGCCTTCATTCATAAAAAGATGCCATTACAACAAATATTTGAAGTATACTGTCTTTAAGTTGTTTCTACATTAATTTGGAGAGTAACTGTGAAATTAATACAATATAAAAATATTAAAAACTCGCAAATAATTACAGAAAATTTGTTTCATTTTTAAAACATATACACTCACCTAAAGGATTATTAGGAACACCTGTTCAATTTCTCATTAATGCAATTATCTAATCAACCAATCACATGGCAGTTGCTTCAATGCATTTAGGGGTGTGGTCCTGGTCAAGACAATCTCCTGAACTCCAAACTGAATGTCAGAATGGGAAAGAAAGGTGATTTAAGCAATTTTGAGCGTGGCATGGTTGTTGGTGCCAGACGGGCCGGTCTGAGTATTTCACAATCTGCTAAATTACTGGGATTTTCACGCACAACCATTTCTAGAGTTTACAAAGAATGGTGTGAAAAGGGAAAAACATCCAGTATGCGGCAGTCCTGTGGGCGAAAATGCCTTGTTGATGCTAGAGGTCAGAGGAGAATGGGCCGACTGATTCAAGCTGATAGAAGAGCAACTTTGACTGAAATAACCACTCGTTACAACCGAGGTATGCAGCAAAGCATTTGTGAAGCCACAACATGCACAACCTTGAGGCGGATGGGCTACAACAGCAGAAGACCCCACCAGGTACCACTCATCTCCACTACAAATAGGAAAAAGAGGCTACAATTTGCACAAGCTCACCAAAATTGGACAGTTAAAGACTGGAAAAATGTTGCCTGGTCTGATGAGTCTCGATTTCTGTTGAGACATTCAGACGGTAGAGTCAGAATTTGGCGTAAACAGAATGAGAGCATGGATCCATCATGCCTTGTTACCACTGTGCAGGCTGGTGGTGGTGGTGTAATGGTGTGGGGGATGTTTTCTTGGCACACTTTAGGCCCCTTAGTGCCAATTGGGCATCGTTTAAATGCCACGGCCTACCTGAGCATTGTTTCTGACCATGTCCATCCCTTTATGACCACCATGTACCCATCCTCTGATGGCTACTTCCAGCAGGATAATGCACCATGTCACAAAGCTCGAATCATTTCAAATTGGTTTCTTGAACATGACAATGAGTTCACTGTACTAAAATGGCCCCCACAGTCACCAGATCTCAACCCAATAGAGCATCTTTGGGATGTGGTGGAACGGGAGCTTCGTGCTCTGGATGTGCATCCCACAAATCTCCATCAACTGCAAGATGCTATCCTATCAATATGGGCCAACATTTCTAAAGAATGCTTTCAGCACCTTGTTGAATCAATGCCACGTAGAATTAAGGCAGTTCTGAAGGCGAAAGGGGGTCAAACACAGTATTAGTATGGTGTTCCTAATAATCCTTTAGGTGAGTGTATATATATATATACACTCACCTAAAGGATTATTAGGAACACCTGTTCAATTTCTCATTAATGCAATTATCTAATCAACCAATCACATGGCAGTTGCTTCAATGCATTTAGGGGTGTGGTCCTGGTCAAGACAATCTCCTGAACTCCAAACTGAATGTCAGAATGGGAAAGAAAGGTGATTTAAGCAATTTTGAGCGTGGCATGGTTGTTGGTGCCAGACGGGCCAGTCTGAGTATTTCACAATCTGCTCAGTTACTGGGATTTTCACGCACAACCATTTCTAGAGTTTACAAAGAATGGTGTGAAAAGGGAAAAACATCCAGTATGCGGCAGTCCTGTGGGCGAAAATGCCTTGTTGATGCTAGAGGTCAGAGGAGAAGGGCCGACTGATTCAAGCTGATAGAAGAGCAACTTTGACTGAAATAACCACTCGTTACAACCGAGGTATGCAGCAAAGCATTTGTGAAGCGACAACACGCACAACCTTGAGGCGGATGGGCTACAACAGCAGAAGACCCCACCGGGTACCACTCATCTCCACTACAAATAGGAAAAAGAGGCTACAATTTGCACGAGCTCACCAAAATTGGACAGTTGAAGACTGGAAAAATGTTGCCTGGTCTGATGAGTCTCGATTTCTGTTGAGACATTCAGATGGTAGAGTCAGAATTTGGCGTAAACAGAATGAGAACATGGATCCATCATGCCTTGTTACCACTGTGCAGGCTGGTGGTGGTGGTGTAATGGTGTGGGGGATGTTTTCTTGGCACACTTTAGGCCCCTTAGTGCCAATTGGGCATCGTTTAAATGCCACGGCCTACCTGAGCATTGTTTCTGACCATGTCCATCCCTTTATGACCACCATGTACCCATCCTCTGATGGCTACTTCCAGCAGGATAATGCACCATGTCACAAAGCTCGAATCATTTCAAATTGGTTTCTTGAACATGACAATGAGTTCACTGTACTAAAATGGCCCCCACAGTCACCAGATCTCAACCCAATAGAGCATCTTTGGGATGTGGTGGAACGGGAGCTTCGTGCCCTGGATGTGCATCCCACAAATCTCCATCAACTGCAAGATGCTATCCTATCAATATGGGCCAACATTTCTAAAGAATGCTTTCAGCACCTTGTTGAATCAATGCCACGTAGAATTAAGGCAGTTCTGAAGGCGAAAGGGGGTCAAACACAGTATTAGTATGGTGTTCCTAATAATCCTTTAGGTGAGTGTATATATATATAGTTTTAAAAAGTGTAATTAAAAAGTTTTTTTTTTGTTTGTTTTAGTATAAAAAAACAAATTTTTAATATGTTTTAATAAGAATCAATCCCTGGGACACAAAAGTGCCCAGAGTTGAAAAAACACCCATGCAGAGGTTTGCTGATGTCTGGCTAAAGCAAAATGCTGGAAGTAATGTAAAAATGCCAAAAATTGTTCCTACGCTCCTGGTTGGTGGTACATTAACAGCCTGTACTATCCTGTTCCAAAAACCTCTGCATTACACCATTAAAAACACTCAAACCTAGTCTGTTCAGAGGCTACTGTGACATATCGGAGCCTTTCCCAAAAATCATCTGTCTCTTATGCGTTATTCACATTACAACTAATGAAAAAAATATTAATGACAATTAAAGACCACTGTCTTCTATTCATTTCTATCCTGAGTTTATTAATACAA
The DNA here is from genome assembly GCA_039654105.1 of Coreius guichenoti. Taxonomy (NCBI): domain Eukaryota; kingdom Metazoa; phylum Chordata; class Actinopteri; order Cypriniformes; family Gobionidae; genus Coreius; species Coreius guichenoti. The sequence continues at coordinate 17,181,329 of CM077176.1, forward strand.
GCTGTAGCTGAGCCATCTAATTTCTAACCATTAGAAAATCATAGAAAACACATTCCCTGCAAAAATCCAGTTAATGTTTAATTAGATGTACTGTATATAAATGTACAGGATCAATGCGTTTACGTAAGCTGTCAGTGACAGATATACTACTGATCTGTCTCTTTTGTTTACTCTGGATTCTCCCCAGACTGCAATGGATCATTTGTTTATGTGCTGCTCGTTAAACTTGGCCTTCAGCCTGTTGTTACAATACACACAAGCATCTACATGTACGAGCAACACACTAGAACAAAGCATGTGTGTGAATAAACAAACATCAAAAGGTCTGAAAATCTGCCACTCTCTGAAACAGGATGGTGTGCGGTCGCTACAGAGCCGTAGATGAAATTAGCTTGACTGTATAGCATCGCATGCACTAGTGTGCGTCTTTGATTCTAATGTCTGAGATTTTCTTGCTCTTTTTTTGTTGTTGTTATGGTTGTTTGATGTTTGACCCCTGTTCTTTACATCCAGACGTTTCTCTCCCATCCCTGTCTGTGTCTGGAGCATAATTAGCATCAGGTTCTTTTTCCATACTCTTTAGCTTTTGAAGCTTCTACATTTCCCCCCCAAAAGACAGTGAAAGGCAGTCTGATCTAGCTTGATTGTTCCCCAGAGTTCACTCAAACCGTGGAAAAACATGTCATTTGGCTGTCTATCAACAAACCTATGAAATCAACCTAAATCAAGATTGAAACATACACAATAGCAAACATAGTTAGTAAAAACCTTGATTGGAATTTAAAATGGCGTCAGCTCCACAGTGGATCGCAATGTGTATATTTGGAGTCACATTGTACAGATGAAACAGCACATTAGCGTTCTTCAAAAATGCATACTACATACTAACTGGCAGCATCCTAACTAAAATTTAACCTCAAAAAGCATTCAGCCTATTTTTTTGAAGATGTTAATTTCCTGTCATCTCTTGGAATATCTGAAAGCCAGTTTTCTCTAATGTCTGTCATTATTAGCAGAACACATTGTACACATGGGGAAAACCAATTGTTTAGTCGATAATTCAAGAAGGTCCAGACTTTAAAGCTCTTGATTCTAAAGCTCTTCTGCACTTCGCCTTATGAAAAAGTAAAAGTAACGTAATTGTTTAACTATAGCATTTGTTAGGATATAATTAAGACCATTGATGGCTCCTCATTACCGCGCTTGGACCTGGTAACGTGATAAATTCTAGTAAAGGTGGTCATGAGTAGTTTAAAAAGGTTTCTAATTTATGTTGGTGCAGGATGATATTTTCTCTTTATCAGTCTTTTTAGTTTATGTGGGTGTTTTAGATCACGTTTGACTTTCTCCATGCGTTTTGAAGTGGTACTAAATTCTCAACAGAATTCAAATGAGTTGCACATTTTATCATCAGTTTCATGATAGGAACAGCTTGTGCAAATCTTATCACGCTTTTGGAGCACGCTGGTGAACGCGCGCAGATATGGTGATTCGCGCAACACGCATCCATAAATAAATAAACCGGGCTTCAGTCATATTGTGCAGATAATTGGTCCGTTCAGTTCGTACGGGAACTTAGTGCTTATAAAAGTTTTGAACGCGCGATGTAGTCTATGGGCCCTATTTTAACAATCTAAGCGCATGGTCTGAAGCGCATGGCGCAGGTGCACTTAGGGCATGTTCGAATCCACTTTTGCTATAGTTCAACGACGGAAAAAATGGTCGGCGGTCCAAAAGGGTTGTACCTAGTCTCATAATGAGTCATGGGTGTGTTTTAGGCGTAACATGTAATAAACCAATCAGAGTCTAATCTCCCATTCCCTTTAAAAGCCAGTTGTGCTTGCACCATGTCGGACTCGCTAATTATATGGCGGAATTTGCAAGCGGAAGGACTGAACACTTCTCCAGAGAGGAATCCTTTTATTTTTAATATTTAAAAATGTTTGTGTGCTGCTGCGCGTCCCTGTGTGTGTAATAATTAGAGTGTACATGCGTTGTGCACCCGCCTATAGGCGCATATTAATAACACACCCTTTAAATAACACAAAAATACTGTGCTATTGACTTTAGACTAGGTTTTTGTTGGTCAAGGGTGCAGTCATTTGCCTCAGACCAGCACGCCCATGGGCGATCAGATGGGCGCAAGCGCATTTGCTATTTAAACAACGTGGCGCTGGACGTGAAAATGATAACTGCGTCAGCCTGAAACTAGCAAAAAACACTTGCATTGCGCCGGGCGTATGATAGGGCCCATGATAATTAATTAATAGTCTGATTCTTCATGGTAGGCTATAAATATTGTGGGGGGGGGGGGGGGGGGGGGGGGGGGTTGAGTGGGTTGTATTTGCTTGTTTTGGTTATTGGGTGGGACATACTACTCTGTTTACATACTGTTTTTCGTCCTATACACTCAAAAAATGAATTCAATACTTTTACTTAATTTAATCGAAGAAAGTTTTTAGAAAATGTAATTTAGTTAATTCAATATAAATCAGTTCAGTTGAGTCAACACAATTTAGTTGGTTTAGGTCAAATTAATTGACTCTAGTAAGTTTAACTTAACTTTATTACATTAGCCAAACTACTTTTTTATGTTAGTCCAACTCAATTTTTTATTAATTTACTGAGACTTAATTTTCTCAAGTTCAATCAAGAAGGTTCATTAATCAATATACAGAATGTATATAATGAACAAATAAGAGGACTGGTGTCAGAAATGACATTGGCATAGATTACTGAGTGCCCAAAGCCTAATTACAGGCGACTCTAAACTACATAATGGTAACCATTCAAATTCAAAAACATTACAGAAACTAAATGTACAACATAACTGAACAACACTACACTGTAAAAAGCGAACAGTTGGATCAACTTAAAAAAATTACTTCAATTGGTTCAATTTCTCAATTTAAAATATTACGTTTTATCAACTTAATTTCACTAGGTCAATCACACTTATATTATTTGAGTTCATTCAATCCTATTATTTACATTAGTCTAACTTAATTTCACTGCATTCCAATTTAAATGTATTAATTTTTCCTACAGTTGGGTCAACTTAAAAAAAATTACTTCAATTGGTAACACCTATTTTAAGTTCTCTCAACTTAAATTATTACATTTTATCAACTTAATTTCACTAGGTCAATCACACAAGACTCAAATTGCTTTAGAAATATTTATTAACATTAATTCATTTTATACGCTAACAGTATTTTCCATTTTACAAACTTTGAGAAATCATTACAAACTGTTCATATTTGTTGTGCCAATGAAACTTAATTTACTGACACACTTAACATCCATTCCATTAACAGTCTTTTTGCAAAGTTGTCTTTGCACTGCATTATGCTAAAAACTGAGCCACTAATATATTTATAAAAAGAAATATAAAAACATAGTGGTTATGCCCTTAAATGAGCCACACAAAACAAAGGGATAGTTCACCCAAAAATGGTTCAAGTTGTTCCAAACCTGTACGAGTTTCTTTCTTCTGCTGAACACAAAAGAAAATGTGTTGAAGAATGTTGGTAACCAGGCAGTTGATGGTACCCACTGACTTCCATATAGCAGGAAAAAAAAAATACTCTGGAAGTCAATGGGTTCCGTCAACTGTCTGGTACCAACATTCTTCAACACATCTTCTTTTGTGTTCAGCAGAAAGAAACTCGTACAGGTTTGGAACAACTTGAACCATTTTTGGATGAACTATCCCTTTAATATATTCTTAAAATAGAACCATATAAGTGTATTATGAGAAGTACTTCAGAATAGCTTACAGGTAATGCCCTAAACTGAGCCATGTTAAAAAATAAATAAATAAATAAATAAATAAACAGATCATGGAAAATGTTTATAACAGCTTAGAGTTATAGGTGATTACCCTTTCACCAATTTAAAGTGAACCAATCAACTACAGATTCGAACATACAACTACACATTCATACTAGACAAACATATGAATAAACAAATGGATAATCTTACAAACATAAGAAAACAAATGAAACATCCAACTAAAACTGAGACATTCTTTCAAACACAGACTAGACATATGCACATTCAAACATTACTGCAAGTTCACTGTAGTCTACTGAAAAGACTACTTGACATCTTGTGCTGATCGAGCTGTAAGAGCACTTTCTGGAATACCTCGAATGTAAGCGCTCCAGCTCACCCTCGCAATCATCTCGCTGGTTATCCTAAAGTAGTGTACATAAAAAATAAAAACATTAAAAAATATATATTTTGCTATCACAAATTTAAACTTTTTCTGAAAAATAAATCAAAATAGAATATGCGGACGTTCAACTCACAAGGTACTCCTTGATAAGGTCTTGAGGATTTTCCCCCAGGAAAACAATGAGGGCCTTCAGGACACACTCTCTTTACATGTGAATGTTTTCAGTCTGTGATAAAGCAATTGTGATTATTTTTCTTTTTTTTTTTAAATTCGGAATAATCTGTAATAGAGGATCAGATTTTGCAGAGGATAGCAAAGGACAAGAAAATATAAAAATTTACGAAACTATAAAAGTTTGTATTAATGACTGGCCAAAGTATATCACAGAAGTATACAAAAGTTTATTATTCAGATATAAACGCTGATGTCTACGTTACCGTTCAAAATAGAACAAATCACCTTTTGAAAGTAACTGAGTGGTTCAAATAACAACTATATTGATTGCATTGTTACACTAGGTTGCAACAAATGACTACTACAAATGTATCTATCACTGAATCATTCTTTCAGAAACAAGTGAAGTCTTTATGAATGCATTTTACAAAAATATTCTGTTTCACCTGTCTGGATCTTACATGTGTTCAAGCATCTTATTTGTGTTGAATTTGTAGTAGCACTTTACAATAAGGTTAATTTGTTAACATTAGTTAATGTATTAACTAACAATGAGCAATACATTTGTTACTGTATTTTCAAATCTTTGTTAATGTTAGTTAAAAATACAGCTGTTCATAGTTTGTTCATTTTATATCAGTGCATTAACTAATGTTAACAAATACAACTCTTGATTTTAATAATGTATTAGTAAATGTTGAAATTAACATTAACAAAGATTAATACGTGCTGTAGAAATGGAGTTCATTATTAGTTCATGTTAGTTAACTAATGTTAACTAATGAACCTTACTGTAAAGTATTAGCGAATTTGTTGAGATTAGCAATCTGTTAAACTCATTTACAAGTATAATAAACACAAAAAGGACTATTTGAGTATTTTGCATTTTTCAATTTTTATTGGTTGTTTAATAAAATAACAACTTTATTCAACAGTTTCTTTTTTTCCCTGTCAGTCTCCTATGCTGTTCATGTAGTAAACTCAGTGCAGAGCTTCCGGATTCCACGTCAGAACGCCGGCTTAGTATTGGCAGACGCTGTACATGTGAGCAGCACAACGCATACGTGTGATGCTGACACAGGAGCTGGCCAATACTAAGCCGGCGTTCTGACGTGGAATCCGGAAGTTCAAAAAAAACACGCAAACAAAACAAAATTAATACCCGTGGCTCCTGACAATACACTGAGTCTTATGAAGTGAAACGATAAGTCTGTGCAAGAAACTGAACATTATTAACATGCAACATTGCCATGAACGCACTCAGGACCGTTTGCTGAGGCTGTTGATTACAGGTAATGATATTGTAAATAATGTTCAGTTTCTTGCATAGGCCGATCTTTTCGCTTCATAAAACCTCAAAGAATTGTCAGGACCCACGTGTATTAATTTTGTTTTGCCTGTATGTTTTTTTTTTATACTCTTTTTGACTTGCATTATATAAATCACCATGGACCACAGTTTTAGCTAAAAAAAAAAAAACTTCTTTACTGTTCTACTGAAGAAAAAAAAGTCACCTACATCTTGGATGGCCTGAGGGTGAGTAAATTAACAGCTTTTTTTTATTTTATGAGTGAACTATCACTTTTAAATTGTCCATTTTGATTGGGTGGTGATGACAATTTCAAATTTCTATGCTATAAAACAAGTATTTAACATTGAAATGTTACTGTTAAACATACTGTGACTAAAATAAGATTGTGTAGTTGATATTAATGTAAAACATAAAACGTACCGGATCCAAAATTTAAAAAATTGCAGCAGTCTTCTCACGGGTTGCTCCTCCTTTTGAACGGATTACTTTGATTAGTTGACTCATGTACACATCTAACTGGGCAAGGAATTTGTCTTTCAGTGGAACAGCCATAAGCCTGTGGAACTCTGCATTGATCTGAAATCAGAAAGAAAAAAAACTGTCAACAGTCAAACTGCACATGCTAAATTGTATTATATCAACTCATAAAATGTATTTAGCCAGTAAAACCAGAACTTTAACTTATTTTTTCAATACCTCGTAATGTCTGAAAAGCGCAGGCCACCTCGCCTTGAAATCCCTGACACTGGGCTCCTGGTTCACTACCTCCTGCCATCTGTAAGCAAACGTGAGAGCCATTTTGTCCTTGACAACCCTTTCATTTTTCCTTTTTTCAGCCTCTGCTAAAAGTTGAAGTCTGCGGCTGCTTTGGCTTTCAGCAAGTTAACAGACACCTCTACACACCCCTACAAGTCAATAACGTTAGACAACATTAGATAAAATTTACTCAAACATATTCAACATTAGTAATTCATATTATCAATTATAGAAGAAATTAGAAATTACTTAAATTAATAGAAATTACTTACCATGTAATGATATAGCAAAGTGGTCGTCAGTCGTCAAACATTAAAAAGCTTTCGGTCCTATGGGGAGAAAAATATTGTAGTATTTAAGTGGTAGAAAATGGTTTGCTACAGGTCAAGTAACTAATTAGTTAGTTGTGAAAATACTACTATTTCTACAAAAAAAAAAAAATAATCATAATTTTCTACTAAAGAAAACCCTAACATTTTTCCCTGGATGAAACACCTCGAGCTAGGCAAATGAACGGCGCTAGCGTCTGACTTTCATCAAAGGCTGAATCCGAAATCGCCCCCTATACCCTCAAAATAGGGCATTATTTGAGGGGACAGCCATTTGTAGTGGTGTCCGAAACCATAGTGGACGTTATTGAGTGCACTCATTCTATCCCACATTGCACCGCAATAACGAGTCGACAGCCGATGTACACTCAACGGCTGTCCGACTTCACGCACTCCTTTTCATTCACTCCTTCAAGTGAACTATATTAGTGGACTAACTTAGGGAATAGTGAATGAGGGTTTAGGGGGCGATCTCGGATTCAGCCACAGACTTTCATCATCATTTCGGGCGAAACAAAGTCGATGAATAAATCAGAGCTAACGTTTCAAAGACAAATAAAAGAACAGACAAACATTACTTTAAAAGCAAACTCAATATTATACTGCAGGAATTCAAATTCGAGTATTTTGTCCCGCTCCCCGAGCACTTCCCGCTCAAAGCATTTCCAATATCTCGCGCGGCACAGACGGTTAAGGAGGCATCAATTTTAAAAATTATTTTATACACATACTCCCAAGATCCAAACTGAACACATTTCTATAAAACAAACGAGTAAACACAATATATTGTATATATAGAACATATTCAGTAAAGCTATATCGCAAACGTGCGTTCAAAAATTTGGTTAATTACGATTCCGTTAGTATACATGTTCACAAACAACATTAACTCATAAACAACTAAAACATACGTCCAAAAGTTGCATTTTCGAGTATATTAATTAAAACAAACTTCCAACCTACCTTTTTCATCCGAGTCCGGAGAGAAAAAGAAAATGGCGGTCGAGCAGAAGTTCAAGACAGGCTTGTACGTCATGACGTCAGAAAAAAAGGTCTGACGAGGGGGTCCTTAAAGGGAAATTATACTTTGGGTGAAAGTGAGATATTTGAGTATGTCTGAATTTCTATGCATTCAAGTTGAAAGAGTGTACAATAATCAATTACAATTAGGAAAGCAGAAATATCAAGTAAATAGACTCAAATAGTTCTAGTAATCCAACTTACACCCATGTTCACTTTTTACAGTGTAACATAAACTAACAATATATTTCCCTTTACTGAAAAAAAAAAACACATAACACTTTAATCCCTAAATTTACTCTCTTAATGCAGTCCCTTGCAAAGCATGCTGCGAACAACAGATCCACTGCCCAGTTAGCTATGTCAACAAAAAGGATTCATGTAGTTTTAACACAAATTAATTAAGTAAACTTTAGTTTTAAATATATTAGGTTGATTGAACACAATTGAATTTGTGACAAATTGTGAAGTTGTGACAAAATGTTAAAAAAAATCATGTTACTAAATTAATTGAACAGAACGAGAGGCAAAAAATCATTTTTTGAGTGTAGGCATATTTGGACCCAGGGTTTGACTTTGTTCAGACAGGTATCTTGTCCAACTCAAACCCAAACAGGAATAAAACAAAATTTGATTTATCAGCCTTATTTTTACATAATAGCGGACACTGCCCTTATTGACTTGAATGTGAAAGACTTCCAGTCTCAGCTGCTTCCAGTTATTTTAACTGTAGGAAAACCACTTGAGCCGCTTGAGATTGCAGACTGGTATTTGTTATCATATTATATTATTATATATTTTAATATATTATCATAATGATAAACATGATGATTTGCAGCGCAAATACTTTTATTATTTACTTTTAGTCTTCTAGTTATTTACCTATATCGGCTAATCAATCGGAAGTCTCGCACATCCCAAAAAAAACAAAAAAAAACTGTGTATATATGGAAAATGATCAAATCAGATTTTGCGTCAATTACTTTTCCTTTTTTAACCATGGCGAGAAAAACAAAAAAAGGAATGGTTGTTGTATTTTTAAAATGGTACAGTATGTATCTTCCATATGGGAAAAAAATACAATGGAAGACAATGGGACCCATCAACTTTTTGGATATCGACATTCTTCAAAATATCTTTTTTTTGTGTTCAGTAGAAGAAAGAAATTCATACAGGTATGGAACTTGAGGGTGAGAAATGACAGCATTTTAATTTTTGGGTGAACTATTGCTTTAAATACATAATCAATGTCATACATCTTTTTAGGCGTGCAAATTTATAAAGATATTTTGAGAAACTAGAAATATTGATGCGAGTCATTATTGACACCAAAGGTTTTTGAAAATTAGTTTGTATCTGCTTATTCTGTTCATTAGTGTTAGAATCAATAACGAAGAAACCGCATCTTCCATATTTCATTTCTGTAAAAAAGGAAAACGGAATGGGCGCAATAGTACACTGACCTTTTTTTTCTTTTTTCTTTATTTTTTGTGCAACAGGTTGGTTGGTTTATATGCTGTTGTCTGCTACAAATGTGAATACTGCCCTCATAAAAAAACATAACCAATGGCATTCATTGCTAGCATATACTTTATATGGTGAGCCTACGCAAGTTTGCGTTGTTACTATGAAAACCATTGTGAAATTGACCTGGCCACATATAACCTGCTGTTTCAAGTCAATTTTAAAAAAATTATTTCATTAAATTAAAAATGTAATCAAAAATCTGATTTTCCCTGCAGTGTAAACCAAGCCTTTGTGCACTATTTATTTTTTCACCAAGCTTGCCGATTTAATTCTCACAGAGCATTCTAGGATTGCATTCTCTGCTTACTGTACATACAATGCTGCTGTAAAATTTAGCCAAAAGAAGGTATCTTAGTAGACAGCATAATTAAGCTGCCTACCTTCAGGAATAACCTTCGCAGACAGTGCACTAGGTTTTGGAACAGAGCTGTATTCTTGGAGGTTTTCACTAACTGTGTCGTTCTCTAAACTACAGTCCAAATGTGAGGAAGTATAAAACTGGTGGCAAAATCTGCATTACCGTAGCTTTTGGACAGTGCAGCACTGTTTTGAGTGAGATGATGCCCGTGTGTGGTAAAGAGAAAGGGAAGTGACTCAACAGCTTCAGGCTGGCTGGCGGAGGGATTTGGGGTGGTGAGGGCGAGGTCAGCCAGCATGGACGGATCTGACAGCAGGCAGTGCCAGCTTGGCATCTCAGGGGCTCGGAACATGCTGCCAGCACTCCCTACAGAAATACAGAGGGACCACTCTCCTCTGGGAGGGAGAAAGAGAGAGAAACAAAGAGAGGGGTAAGGTGAGGAATGTTTGTGTACGTGTGAGAGAAACAGCGAGAGAGAGAAAGCAGGAAGGAACAGAGGCCAAATCTGCTGCCCCAGAGTTTAGCACCATAGGCAATGGAAAGAGGGCAAAGACAAAAGAACAAACAAAGGCAAAGCGGCAGAGCTGCATGGCTGCAGGTTGTTGACATTTAGCTGAGCTCAGTCCTCTATGTTTCCTCTCAGATAATGCATTGGCTTAAGCAACACTCTGGATAGTCAAGCAAAGAGACAGACTACTCAGCTAAATCAAGTTTTTCTGAATAAAGTAATGTCTGAAGGATGCCTTTATTTGCTGCTTAAATACAATTTGCTTTGGCACAGCAGTTTTGAATCTTATACACTCATCCATATGTGATGCTAAAGATCTGGGAACATCAACAGCAAATTACAGAATGTCAGGAGCAAATGGGGAAATGCCAGTCAAGGTTGCGGTTGCGTAGAGTATCATCATACATTTCTGATGACTTCAACTCATTTTCTTCAGGCACATTTATATCTGTTGTTGGATCCCATTACATACTATAAAAGCTGTTACATTAAAGCCTTTTGACAGACACATTGTATTAAATGGATCTTACACTTTTTACTATTGTATTTAACTATTATAGCCTATGTAATCCTGATTATAATATTAGCCAATATTGCACCAAAACAATCATATTTGAATTAACATGACCATTAATCAAACTCTGACCCTTTAAAATTCAAATCATTTTCACACACATGCACAAAAAAGCTTGAACTTCTTTTGTAGAACACAATTTTTTTTTTAAAACAAAAGTATTTTTTCCCCCCAGTCAAAGTCAGTGGGGTCCAATGTTGTTCGCAGCCCAACATTCTCCAAAATGTCTTCAGTCTTGAAAATTTCTTAATAAACCCACTTCAGCTTAGTTTCAATAAATGGTCTCGTTGGGCCGGGGTGTGAGTTTTAAGAAGTTAGACTATGTCTACATATTCTTATAATGAGCACTTTTATTACAAAAGAGCAAGGGGAATCTGGGTTTGCATGCTTTGACCCCTCTATATGATACAGTAGATTTTAGTTCATTAGGAAAAAGTCCATTCTCACTCTACTGGAGTCTCAGAGGAGCATTAAAAAAAAGCTAATTTTTGCTGCTTGGTCACTTCAGTGAAATAATATTATGCTAATTCAACACAATTCTTGAAGATTTTGAACATCACAACTTAATTTCATTGCATGCAAATTCAAATAAAGACCATTTCATTCGTCATAACCAGATGTGCATAAATGATGCAGACGAAGATCATTAAGTTTATTACTGTACTAAATTAAAGTATGGTTATTTCTTTAATTACTTGTTATATGTTGCATATATTAATAGGCAAAACATATAAAATTGTGTGGTATTATTGTTCCTTTCCATTTAGCATAACTAAATAAAGTGCATGGAAAAGTTCTCCTACATTAATTATGTTTATGAAACATTTTTATTTCTTACTGAGTGTGGGTGAACCTGGAGACAGTGATTATGGAATATCAAACTGTAAGGAACCTCAGTGCTCATCCCTAAGGGCCTGGAAATCTGCCAGGTGAACAATGTCTCCATGCATCTGGCTGTACTGTTCTGCCTCTTTCCTGTCCTCTTACAGTTTTCTTTCTTTCTCTCTCTCTCTCTCTCTCTCTCTCTCTCTCTCTCTCTCTCTCTCTCTCTCTCTCTCTCTCTCTCTCTCTCTCTCTCTCTCTCTCTCTCTCTCTCTCTCTCTCTCTCTCTCTCTCTCTCTCTCTCTCTCTCGAAAGCTATATGATTCATTATTAAACCAAGCGTATATCTCAAGCTTGTGGTGAGGTTCTCCAGTACCCCTTCGATCCCCTTGTAATTCCAGGGTGAAGCAAGAATTGGTTTTAAATTAGTTTCACAGTGAACACTTGAATCTCTCTCTCTCCCTCTCAAAGAGTGACCTCATTAAAGATGAGCCACAGGGCCTAAGAGCAAGTACAAAAACATACACACGCACTCATAGGCAGGCATACAAATACACTCATAAACACACAGAGACAAACTGAAATCACAGTCCAAGGTTATATTATTGCTAATGGAAACTATTATGATGAAAACCAATAAGATGAAAAGTGGAAACAATATTACCATTAGCTAAAATATAAATAGAGGTTTAGTTTGCAAACAAACAAAAACTATACCATGAATGCAATGCAAGTTTCTTTCATATGCCAAATGCATACATATAAATTTATATTCAAGATAAACTAAAAAAACTAATTTTCCAAGTCATTTTCAAAATTAAGTTAAATTAAATGATATACTATTTCTGCATCATTAAAACTAACATCAACTAAACTGAAATCAGAATAAAACATTTCTAAACTATACGCCATCAAAGACCCATACAAAATTGTATTTCTGTTTGTTTCACATGTACGCACACCAACACAGAACAAGTTGCCTAAGCATTTTCTGCATAAATGATGCTGATTAGTGTAGCCCAGTTACACATGAGCAGAAACAAGACAAATTGTCAAGACTGTGGAAAATTCCTCTTTTTCCTCTGGGCAGCTGAGAGCTGACGGAGCAAAGGTCCTTAGAAACAATTCTTTGTCATCATTTTTTAAAACATAAAAACTCAAATTCAAAGATTGGCTCGTAATCAAATAAAGACGTTAGTGAAAGTCCATCCATCTTGAGTTCAACAGCATAAAAACCGAAGCCTAATGAACCAGAGGAGAGGGGGGAAAAAAGCTAATTGGCTAGAGCTCTTAATTTTTTTTGCAGCAAGACACCATTCTGTTTAATTTGATGATAAGTTTATTTAAGATGCGCTTATGCTGACTGATATGAGATGCTAACAGGTCAGTGTATAAGCGTTTTTAATTGCAATACCATGTTTTCATTTCAGTTACTCTGCCAGGGTTGCAGTTTTGTGCTCATTTTCTCTCACAGAGAGCAGAAGCTGCAGAATGGAGACAAGAGAATGATTTGTATGCAGTTCACCTTTCAAATGGTGAAATCGAAGTATTATATATAACAGAACTCTCAGAAGCATGTTTATAATGTTCAGTTTAAACACTTGGTGGTTTTGTCCCATATAATGGACATTTTGTCCTAGTTATTGGATGGAGTACTGCTGATCAAATGTCCTGTTATTACTGTAAGTGTTTTAGTTCCTGTTGTCCTGCCCTCTGTACAATGCTCTCCAGATTATAGATTGTTTAAAGGCTCTTGTTAAAAATCTAAATCTAACTGTACGATGTTTGAAATGTTGGTGTTTGCTGGAGTGTAACCAGGGCCCAGTTGTTCAAAAATAATCTGATAGGTTGTTCCAAAAGAAAAAGGGATTATGAAATCAGATTAGATCACAAAATCCAATCTTCATACTCGTCAGTATATGTTGTTCAAAACTTTTTAGTAAGATTGGGATACCTTTGATCCAAAAAAAAAAAAAAAAAAAAAAAAAAAACAGCAGAAGGGTGGATTTCAGGAACAAAAATGTAATAAAACTTTAAAATTGGTTAAAAAAAATACAACATTTGTATCTTGTAATATAGCCTACAGATAGGCCTATTTATATTTCTTTCTTTTATTCTTGATTAGTTTAACCGTTAAAGTAGTAGAAAGGCTAGGCTTATCTATTAAGCCTTTCAGAAAAGTACATTAAAATAAATAAACAACTAAGCCCAGTTCTAACTCATATCTATATCTTTAAAGTCTGATTCATTTCACACATTCTCAATAAACACCAAAAGGCAACACGTCAATTCAACAAAACAAATTCCAACCCGGTGTTGTTGAGTACAGACCCACAATTGCGCCATTTCGAGTGTGATAATTATACAATAGTTCAATTAACAAACTAGTTAATATTATGTAACTTACATTTTAGACACAGTATCAACAGTTACTTTCTGTTCCGCCAACGAAAATAGTTCCAAACGAAGCAGTCAAAATGTTCTGCCGTGCGTCTCCAAGCAACACACAACAGCTGTGTTTCCTTCCTGAATTATTCTGGTTGCGTCCAAAATCGCATACTCTCTTGAGTAGGTACTTATTTTGAATAAGTAATTACTTTTACGACTGCTGAAAAACTATTTTCTATATAGTATGAGTGTGTGTAGTATGAAATCCCGACGTACTACACTCGCCATGTCATTATCATGTGATCTACAAGTGTCAGTTTTGTCACACACAGTTTTTCACCTAATATATAGAAGGAAAGTATGCTATTTCGAATCCAGACATTGTTTTGGAGTGAATCAGTTGAGTGAAAGATTAATTGAATCACTCATAATGACTCACTTTTTTAATGCCTGAATGAATCATTCTGAATTCGGATCGGAACAGCATTCTAATCTATACTATCCCTGGCCATAGAGAGATGAGGTAGAATAGAAAGAGTAGTATTCTAGTATGTTTTTCTGATTTCAGCATCGGTGATTTTGAACAAATCGGCAAAGTTAAGAATTCATTGACTCATTCATAAAGACTTCTTTCATTCCTCATTGATTAGTAAATGACTAAGTAAATAATTCAATGAATCATAATAACAGAAAGAAGCCTTCCTGAATGAATTAGAGTTCAGTTGAATGGTTGAATGAATGAGTCAATGACTCACTCATACAGGCAGACAGTCAATGTCGCCACCTATCAGCGTATCAATATATCTGCAGAAAGAGTCACTGAAATCCCCACCACTAATAAATACACAGACTGGAACTCTCTTAACTTATACAATGCATGGAACTAACTATAGGCCTATAGCCTCTATAATGGCTTCTGCAGTGTGAATTAGCATTAATTCTCTGTCACACAAATTGTTCTGCTCTTTTTCCTGGGGCTTCCTGTCTTTTGTGTCCCCTGCAAGGTGGGGCCCCAGGATGGAGGTTTCGCCATATCCACTGCTTCCCATGTCTCTGCCCTGACTGTTCTGCTTGCTCACTGACATTTGTGTGAGGATCTTTTTGGAGGTTTAGTATCAGCTAATATCCAGATGTGGCTTGTGCCCAACTCTCTCTTTTGCTCGCTCTTTTTCCAGGCTGAATAGTTTGTTCCTCGCTTCAACGCGCTCTCTCTCTCTCTCTCTCTCTATGTATTATTTTTCTACAACTCTTTGCATGTACCCTGAGGCTCCACCCACAGATGCTGTTTTTCTGCTATTGTAGCAGATTAACGCACTTGTCACCGCAGATTATACCGTCAAACAGCCATTTTTTAGCAGCAGGAATCTGACACAGCAGTGAATGAAGAAACTGCAGCGTCGTCATCTCTTCTAGAAATCAATAACGTGTGATCACCGGAGGAGAACGCCGCTGCAGCAGCGCGGTGACACTTGAGTTCCGCAGCAGCCAGACTAGGAAATCTAGATTCAGCTCCATTTATATTCTAAAACTATCAGTCTAATCTAATTTGCTCACTGGGGATTCTGGAATTTAAGTTTTAAAAGTGTCTGACAATTGTGAAGGCCATTATATTTAACAAGAGTTCAAATGGGGACAAGAACTTTCTCAGTGGGTGTTGTAACTCTCTTAAAACACATTTCACACTCTCACTATTTGTCAATTAAAATGTCCAACAGTGTATAAATATGCATCACAGGAGATTTGTGTTATTTTTGCTATTTTTTCCTAAAAGTCCCAACACAGTCATTTCCACCACATATTAAATCATATATTGTTTAAAATCTGTAGTGGAAATTATATGACAGTGAACATTTTTGGAAATGGCTGACACTTTTGTCTTGCTAAGACATATCTCATAGTATGTACATATATTTACTCAGCATAAATACTAGTGCTGTCAAATCGATTAATCACATTCAAAATAAAAGTTTGTGTTTACATAATATATGTGCGTGTACTGTGTATAATTATTATGTATATATAAATACACACACATGCATGTATATGTTTAAAAAATATATATATTTATATATAAAAAATTTATATTATATGTATAATATAAATTATATAAATATATATATATATATATACAGTATACACATGCAAATATTTCCTAAATTTATACATGAATGAGTGTGTATTTATATATACATAATAATTATACACAGTACACACATATAGATTATGTAAACACAAACTTATTTTGGATGCGATTAATCGCGGTTAATCGATTTGACGGCACTAATAAATACATATAATTTTTGCATAATTTGACGAAATTAAAACTTTATTGAAAATAACACACGATAAACATTCTGGTGAACAAGTGTACACTTATTTTTGAAAAAGCTAATTTACATAATTGTAATTAAAAATACAGAGATATTATATTTTCAAATATATAAATATGGTTTATGTTAAAATATGAAAAGTCACCAGAAACTGAACCTTAAAAAAAGGTCTAAACAGGCTATGTAGGCCACAGTAATCAAAAACGGTAAAAAAAAAAGAAGAAAAAAAAAAAAAGTAAAAGTGTGTTAGTTGTGCAGTGCAGAAAGAGGTTTCGTCCAGTAAGGGACGGGGTCCAGATATGTGCTTCCCTCCCGGCTGGCTTATTAAAATCTTATATTGCTACTGTTCCATTTAACTATTTTTTCCTGTTATCTTCTCTTTATCTGTTCTTTAATAATTGAAAAGACCTATTGCACAGATATCTCTTTCTATTTCATTCTATGGCTGACACGTGCTCCCAAACCAGAGTTCACATTCAATCATTTGGAAAAATTACAAATTACTATTGTCTAGTCAGTGTTTTCTGCCCATTCCACCTGCTGCGGTTTGGAAGGGCTGTAAGGCACCGTGTACTTTGTACTTAGAGCTAGAGGTACAGACAGCAAACTTCAAAGGTCTGTGTCTTTCAGCAGCGGTTCAGCTCAGCCCAACCCTGCAGAGTATACTGTGAATTAGTCAAATCTCCTTTTGAAAAACCTTGACCGTTATCACATGACTCAATTTCACAGTAGTGAAGGCTGCTGACGTACATAATTACCATTCTGGGGATTATCCATGCGTTTGCACTTGAACAGTGTTGACCTGTGTTAACACACACACAAATGTGTCAGAACAAAAGTCAAAAATATGGACAAAAGAAAGGACTTTCAAAGCGGCTGATGAATTATTGTTGTTCTGACCAAGCATGTGTTCTTGTGTGATTGGGCATTTCAATGACAATCTAAAACTGCCATGTAAAAATTTTTTTTTAACAGAAAATGATCTACATGTAAAAAAAAAAAAAAAAAAAAAAAAAAAAAAAAAAGATTTAATGTAATATAAATATTTAATGTAATGTAAATATTCTACAATGTCTACAATTCTACAAAATCTAATTCAGTAACAGTGAAAAATTAAATTGGATAAATTGGTAATATACTGTAAAATGCATGTTTTTTAAATAAGTAAAAGGTATGAATTACTTTATAATTTACATTGAAAATCTATATTGTATTCAGCAAGATCATGCATGTAAGATGTACTTTTACAGTAAGAAAAAAAATGCTCAAATGATGGTTTTGTTAGTAAAGAGTATGTCATCTTATGATTTTCCAAGACGTCCATGCATGATGCATTACATTTTATTAGGAGCCATTTAAATGTGTGGTAAATATAAATATATTTTTGTTAAATATTTTAGATTTATATTTGAAAATTTAACCAGATTTTTTTTTTTTTTTTTTGCATTCACCCTTCCCCCTGCAGCCCAATGTTTACGGAACATGCTGGAACCTTGCGTTTTCTCTCAGTTCTCTGAGAGAATTAAACACTAAATCAATACACCTGCACACAGACATCATTCGGTTTTCAATTACAACGACCTTGTGGATTACTTTCCCCAATGATTCTGGCAAACACACACATAACACCTGTGAGACTTTGCTCAGCTTGCTCGGCTTCAAAACATCAGCCACTGCTGGCCGGTTCCAGTGCAAGAAATCCATCGACTGCAAAACAGGAAGACAAAAAACCTCTCCAGATGAAAGTCTTTCCGGAAGTCTTTGTGGCGTGTATGGCTGTCAGAGAGGCGAGTGTAGAGTTTTACGTGCTGTTTATTTCCGAGTGAGAGGGAGGCATAGGAACAGAGAGCCAGCAGCGAGGAGCCTCTTCAGCTGCCAGTGTAAAGAGAGCCTTTGATAACACCGACACACTACCAGCTACAATGACTATACTGAGCCACTAGACACCGAGACACACGTGCCGTCACTGAAAGACCCACAATCCTATTATATTGTAGATATGGTCCAACATCATCTCCATAGAGACACTGGTAATGCGCTTGAGTGCCGTTCAATGGGCCTGTCCTCATGTGGGCGTCTTGCCTCAGTTTTGAGTTTTATCCCTGTCAATGTTCGTCTTAATCATTCCGAAGTCTGACCTCTGTCGCGTCTTACAGTCAGCCACAAAAATCTCCTCTCTTCTCATCATGTCACTTTTCAGTTTTGCTCCTTTAGAGTGCTGATTCTCCATATGTGCATATCTGTCACACATCTCTCTGGGTGGCACCACATCACACCACACCCTGCTGATGCAGCAAGATGAACACAAAGAAATGTTTAATGTTCGTTCTTCTTCTCCCGCTGGAAATGTATACAAGCAATATCAATTAATTGTTACCAAACCACGCTCTTTCACACACTTGGTGTCGCATTTACTCATTCTCCTATACAAGCTGACAGTCTTTTTGTGCACATTCAGGAAATGTAGCTCTCAGCATAAACATGCAAAACCAATTTTTTCCAACGAATGCAGTTTAGTGTTCAAAGGGAGCCTTTCTCTGTGTAAAAAGCTCTATCCCAATGGCAATAATTGGAGAATTTACAAATCCTGACCTCCTGTGGAGTTTTTTTTTTCTTTCTCCAACTAACACTCAGTCTAGGTTACACCTCATTCACATAGATAAAGGAACGTAAATGTAACGTAATGTGGCAATACCTGTTTGGCTATTTAAAGCATTGCAAGTTAACCTGGTGCTGTGATTCAATGTGGCAGCTCAGAGGAGACGAAAATGAGAGGTTTTGTTTTCATGGATTAGATTGTCAGGCCTTATAAAGAAAGATATGCTCGGAGCTCCAGTAACATGGGACCAAGCCCTCAAATGTGCTTTTGATGAAGACAAATGGTGAAAAGGCTCATTTAACCATCAGCATATAAAATAAGGCTCATTTTCGTGTGCAGTGTGGAGAAACATACATATTCAGTAAGTAACTGATAAATATTCAAAATCGCCCCAAAGTCTGCATGTGATTGGCTCATTATATTGAACAGTGTGCACTATACATATTATCATCATTCTGGAGAATAAACAAAAAGAGAAAGAAATACTGGCGATGAAACAATGAGATACAAAAAAAAAAAAAAAAAAACAATTACTGAGGATTGATGCTCTATAATGTATGAAACCAGTCGTATTGATTTTTCTATGTCAACCCTGATTTCGTCTGTTAACAATCTTCACTGTCAAGAGGCGGAAAATAGGGTTCAGTTCTGTTTAAACTGGAACACTGGCACAGTTATCTTGACCTCTGATAAAAACATTCTTATATGATTGTGTTTCGCTCAAATCATTTGATCTGAGAAATAAAACTTTTCTTTTTGAGTATTTTAGATGGTGACAATTTCTAGATGATTGAGTCCAAAGTTTAGTATACAAATATAAAAGAAATGTGAGCCTTTAATGACAAACTCAATTAACTGGTATAACCAAATACATACTGTAGATTAATGTTAGTTTTGATTTTTTTGTTTGTTAATATATTGTGTTTAAGATAATAGCCCACACCTGGTCCATGTTGTGAAAATGAAAATTAGGCTAAGGGATAGTTCCAGCACCATAAATGAACGCATAGTGCTACAGCAAAATAAATCATAATTTACCCAAGGTGTCCATGTATCAATATACAGTGGGGAGAACAAGCATTTGATACACTGCCGATTTTGCAGGTTTTCCTACTTACAAAGCATGTAGAGGTCTGTAATTTTTATCATAGGTACACTTCAACTGTGAGTGATGGAATCTAAAACAAAAATCCAGAAAATCACATTGTATGATTTGCATTTTATTGCATGACATAAGTATTTGATCACCTACCAACCAGTAAGAATTTTGGCTCTCACAGACCTGTTAGTTTTTCTTTAAGAAGCCCTCCTGTTCTCCACTCATTACCTGTATTAACTGCACCTGTTTGAACTCGTTACCTGTATAAAAGACACCTGTCCACACACTCATTTAAACAGACTCCAACCTCTCCACAATGGCCAAGACCAGAGAGCTGTGTAAGGACATCAGGGATAAAATTGTAGACCTGCACAAGGCTGGGATGGGCTACAGGACAATAGGCAAGCAGCTTGGTGAGAAGGCAACAACTGTTGGCGCAATTATTAGAAAATGGAAGAAGTTCAAGATGACGGTCAATCTCCCTCGGTCTGGGGCACCATGCAAGATCTCACCTCGTGGGGCATCAATGATCATGAGGAAGGTGAGGGATCAGCCCAGAACTACACGGCAGGACCTGGTCAATGACCTGAAGAGAGCTGGGACCACAGTCTCAAAGAAAACCATTAGTAACACACTACGCCATTATGGATTAAAATCCTGCAGCGCACGCAAGGTCCCCCTGCTCAAGCCAGCGCATGTCCAGGCCCGTCTGAAGTTTGCCAATGACCATCTGGATGATCCAGAGGAGGAATGGGAGAAGGTCATGTGGTCTGAGACAAAAATAGAGCTTTTTGGTCTAAACTCCACTCGCCGTGTTTGGAGGAAGAAGAAGGATGAGTACAACCACAAGAACACCATCCCAACCGTGAAGCATGGAGGTGGAAACATTATTCTTTGGGGATGCTTTTCTGCAAAGGGGACAGGACGACTGCACTGTATTGAGGGGAGGATGGATGGGGCCATGTATCGCGAGATCTTGGCCAACAACCTCCTTCCCTCAGTAAGAGCATTGGGTCGTGGCTGGGTCTTCCAGCATGACAACGACCCGAAACACACAGCCAAGGCAACTAAGGAGTGGCTCCGTAAGAAGCATCTCAAGGTCCTGGAGTGGCCTAGCCAGTCTCCAGACCTGAACCCAATAGAAAATCTTTGGAGGGAGCTGAAAGTCCGTATTGCCCAGCGACAGTTCCGAAACCTGAAGGATCTGGAGAAGGTCTGTATGGAGGAGTGGGCCAAAATTCCTGCTGCAGTGTGTGCAAACCTGGTCAAGAACTACAGGAAACGTATGATCTCTGTAATTGCAAACAAAGGTTTCTGTACCAAATATTAAGTTCTGCTTTTCTGATGTATCAAATACTTATGTCATGCAATAAAATGCAAATTAATTACTTAAAAATCATACAATGTGATTTTCTGGATTTTTGCAGAAATCGGCAGTGTATCAAATACTTGTTCTCCCCACTGTAATACCAAGAAAGTGTGTCTAAGGAGTTGTCCTCGTGGTACTGTCTCTACTCTGCATGCAAAAACAAACATACAGCGTGCCCAGTGTTGTCCAATTTATAAGTAAGAGACTCTTATGAGCATGTTCTTTTAATGATTTTGTGGCAAGCAGGGAGGGGCAGAGGGGCCGTCTCAAGTCCCACAGAGGAGATCCGGAAGGATAAAAGGAGGAGTGATGACAGTGAAGGTCGAGAGAGGACCAGGCCTGGGACATTTATGCTGTATTTTATGCGGCAGTTGTCCATGAGGGGCTGCCACTTTGCTTTCATTTTGTTGTTTATGTTTATTATTGTTATTAAAACATGTCCTGGCTAATCCAAGCTTTATAATGGGAGTGAATGGGAGCCCAAAATTTGAAGCCAAAACAAAGTGCATCTATCCATTGTAAAAGTAATCCACATGGCTCCAGGGGGTTAATAAAGGCCTTCTGAAGCGAAGAGATGCATTTTTGTAAGAAAAATATCCATATTTAAAACTTTATAAAGTAAAATATCTAGCTTCCGCCGGACCGCCTTCCGTATTCAACTTACGAAGAAAGTGTAACGCCTCTCGCAGTCCAAAACGCTTTTGCTGCGTCCTAGTCATACGGCGCATCATTTGTGCTTTTTTCGTAAGTTGAATACAGAAGGCGGTCTGGGGGAAGCTAGATATTTTACTTTATAACATGTTAAATATGGATATTTTTCTTACAAAGACCCATCGATTCGCTTCAGAAGGGATTTATTAACCCCCCGGAGCTGTGTGGATTACTTTTATAATGGATGGATGCACTTTTTTGGGCTTAAAATGTTGGGCTCCCATTACTGCCATTATAAAGCTTGGAAGAGCCAGTACATTTTTTAATATAGCTCTGCTTGTATTCGTCTGAAAGAAGAATGTCATATACACCTAGGATGGCTTGAGGGTGAGTAAATAATGGGGTAATTTTCATTTTTGGGTGAACTATCCCTTTAACGTTGGCCGTTTCGCGCCTCCTTCTTCGCTGAACTTGAACATTGTTTACAGACTCATGCATTCAGTAGTTACAGGATTTTACGGGTTTGAAAAATTAACTCATTGAATCCGTCAAACCGGTTATACTTCATATGAATTACTTATTTAACCGCAAAGTTATTCTTGGGCTGTGCAATTAATCGTAATTGATTTTCGTCTTCCAACTATTATGAAAACAAGATAATCGACGTAAAACGATTATTGTGCTGCTGCTGCTGCATTCCGTCCCGCACACCTTCCTTTCCTTCACAGTGGTGCACTTTCGTTCCTCAATAAAAGACCAAAATTGACATCCAAATCAACTGAATAAGTGAATGTTGTAAAATGCAGTCTATTGTTGCTAAACTGATATTAAACAGTGTTATTAAAAGCGCATTAAGCCGCGACAGAGATACTGTTCCCTAGGTGGCCTCCTGTGCACGCTTTTCGACACGGGGCGCATAAGCAAAGTATTCTGTGGGCTTCAGATATGCGCCTAAATCGTCAAATAGCCTACACACAAATATGTCGAAATGCGGTTTTGGTAAGTATCCTCGTAAACACAGTCGGTTATGTCTAATGTGAATGTAAACACTGAAAAAGCGTGCATGTAGTATATTGGGTCCGTGCGTTAAAATGACAGCAGCCTAATAAATCTAATGCAGTCATTATTGTTAATCAAACAACAAAAGACAAAGATAAAATCACTCACTGCTCTTGAATGAATAAACTGTAGTTTTAATAAGGATTAGTCTATATTTAATGTATACAGCAGTGCTATTTTACATTTGATTACTTTATTTGATTTCTGTTGTAGGCTATTATCTGAAAGCGTCTCGGTTACGTATGTAACCCTCGTTCCCTGAAAGAGGGAACGGAGACGTACGTCAGACGTCACCGACTGAAAGGGAACCACTGTTAGTACATCTTACTGAAAAACCTAAAGCACTGTTTATTTAATTTGTATTTTTGTTCTGTTGTATTTTTTGTCAGTTTTGTTTATTGTATTGCTGACTGTTTACTTGTCTTCTGTAACTGTTTTGAGGACTTTTACTTACATTAATTTACCTAGTATTAGTTTTTGCTGAAGTATTGATAATTGTGAAATTTCACTGACATTTAAAATTACTCATATCATGAAATGCGACTTTAATCATATCACCCACCTATAATCGTGATTTCAATATTGAGCAAAATAATTGTGATTATGATTTTTGCCATAATCGAGCAGCCCTAATCTTTACTTTCAGTGATCTCAAATTGCAGCAAATTTTGGGTACTGAAGGATTTTAAAACTTAAATCACTGGCCAGTTGTTTAATTGTATGTATTTAATTATTATTTTGTGTACCTATGTAGGACGTGTATAAGGGAAACAGGTCTATTTAGCTCAAAGTAAATTATTAATTAATTCATAGGGAATTTTGAAAGAGTCACTTTTTTTACGGCCGAACAAATGACTCGTCCAGCGTTCATTTGAATAGGCCGTAACTATCAACTCTGCAGCGGATATTACTATCCACACAATCGTGAAACACTATTTAATAGCCAGGTAACATAGATCAGCAGTTTAATTCGTAAGCACATAACACAAGAACACTTATCTTTAAATACAAACGAAACTTTATTGATTACTCTAACACATAAAACTAATATCTAACACAAACACGCACACATACATTCACACGAGTTGCAGAAAGAAGGAAAGTGAGGAAAGAATGAGTTTTAAGAGAGTGAAATGATGAAATCCCAAGTTTCTAGCAATATATGCAGTTATAACACATGACCTGAACGAACCATCGATCATAAATTTAACCCTCCTGTCGTTTCTTAGGCGGGGTTATTAAATTTGATATCAATGCACCAGTTCAGTTAGAATCTGGAGGTTACTTGTGTTTGTGTCTCGTATCTTCTTTGAATGGGGATTCCCTCCTTCTTGGTCCTGGCTTGCGAGGGGTTTCCCAGGTTCTTTGATTCGCTGACGGTCTTGTCGTGTCTTTGATCGACGTCTTGGGAAGCCAATTACGTGGCGTGTTGGCAGATGGATGGAAATTCTTCTGGAGGTTTGAAGTTAAAGCGCGCTTTGCTGTAGATCGTTGGTCGAAACTTTGCGGCAAAACTTAACTTAGAACACGAGACTCAACGGAAAGAAAAGAAACTAAGTAAAAGAAAGTGAGGCGAGAGTATTTAGATGGCTTGAATGAAATTGTTAACCCATTTTCTCTGATCTTGGTCTGCCTCGATCATCTTCGTCCGATCATCTATTCGTCATGTCGTCTCTGTTTTCTTTGTCTTGTCTAAACTCTGTCTGATTCTTTGTTCGTGTTCTGAGATTTTAAACTCAAATGTGTGCCCATCCTCCTGGATGGGTTCTGACCAATTAGGTATCATCTTTGGTTCCGAGGTGACTGCTTTCCCACCCCTCCCATAAATTACCTGTTATCTGTTGTCTCCTAACTTCCCGCTCTAAGCAGAGAGTGCATTTAGATATGATTTCTTATTATAAGAACACGATACATTCTACACAGATTTCAATCAAGCCATCTTCTGAATTATGAGCATACAATCATACTGATACCAAGTAAGGCACACTTTCAGTCAACCATTCAATAGTTATAACAATTACATGAATTGTGAGTGATATATATATACACACATAATGGTCACGTGTATTGGTTATAGACATGATATAGAATTGTGCAGTAGAAGGATGTTTGAATGTAAATCCGGCTATCATCCTTTTTGAATGATTTGATGCAGTTTATATGTAACAACAGTCTCTGTGGGTTTTCCTGTGGGTTTTAAGCGTGTCACTCAGAGTTCATTTAAAGGTCGTTGAGAAGGGGATCTGTTTTAGCTCTTTGTCTTGAGGATCAAACAACCTCTGCCGTTATCTTGGTGTGGCCCAAAGCTTGCAAGGCCATAAAGTACTTAGCTGGGGGGGTTTGTTAGTTGGCGCAGACAGAATATAGCCCACTTCTTTTACGGCCAAAGATTGTTGATTTGTTAAGTTGAGTTTTGTGTGGAATTATGTTTGAACGAATCATCTGGAAGATTCATTTGTGTCTGGTGTGCCCTCAAACCCTACACTAATTACATGTATTTCATATAAACAATATAATCCATTGAACAGACATTGTACAATCCATTGTACATCAGTCCCTCACAACATTATTTAATTTTTCGCAAATGAAAACAAAGTGTCTATCTTGAAAATGGTTATCAGCTTCAAATAAAGCATCTCTTTCCAAAAACAAAGCAAATGTAGTTTTATCAAATACAGGCAATTTAACAGTTTAGATTTAGTACTTGCCCAGAATTTCTAATGTGTGTGAAATGCCAACAGGGAGCATTTTCATGGCAGTACCCATGAACTAGTCCTCTGCACTGGCACAGTGTTTGCTGACTACACTAACTCTCGCGCTGTGGGCCAGATGGCAACACATGTTTGCAGAATACCGCAATCATGTTGCTTGGTCACAGTGGCCATGGAGACATGCAGACCACCAGCTGGTAATCAACCAGATGCCCAATCACATCATGGAATAATGGTTAGATGTTGGGAATTTGCGTACAGCTCTGATGATTACATTTTGTTTGTTTAGCAAGTAGTTTATTGACAAAGTTGATTTTTGGTGTCCCCCTTTTTTTGTAATGCATTAGGGGTGTAGTTAACTATATCCAAACAGTTTGTTTAAACTGGATTTCCTGTGGCCTTTGTCTTGATTAACACGGTCACATAAGGTTTGTGAGGCTCATCCAAGCTCTGCAAGCCATCTCTCAATCCATCATTTCTCCCAACACCTGTTCGTTGTTCCTCCATGTTCATGATAAATCTTTCTGTCTTTCTCGCTCACTGCTGCTCATCCATCCATCTCTCCGTTTCTGCTCCCTCACTCGCGTTCCCCATGCTGGGTCAGGTCTGAGAGGTCTGAGTGTGCGGTTGTTAGCTGATGCCCTTTGCAGAGCAGCGGGGTTCTGGCCCATCTGCCCGTTTCAGCTCTTTTACCCCATCTACTATCAGAAAGCAATGCACTCCAGATGCAACTGCTGTGACTGCTGAGCCCTCTGAGCCAAAATGGCTGCCAAGGCTCAGAGCCCTTTGTGGAAGTTGATTCAGAAAATTATCCAAGACCAGATTACTCTATGCAAACTCCAAACCTACAGATGCACAAAACGGATCTAACCCAACGGAGAAGGTGGTTTTGTCTTCATTTGGATGTGGAAGCTGTGACAACTTTGGCAGTTGCACGAGGATACGATTATAAATCATGTTCTTTGAGGTTAGAGACCCAAAAAGTACACATTTTTATCTCAGCTTTTTGAAATGCAACAATGACATATGATGACAGGATAGCCTGGGGTTTGTTTTCTAATGTTGTGCTAGCACCTGATGGCTAAATGCCATGTGCATCCAAGCCTGGATCTTAAAAGCATACCAATTTATGAGGGAGAGCAAGGATTTTAGTGTGTGTGTGTACGGTATGTGTGTCATCGTCCGGTATGAGCTTGGAAACGCAGCGGTGTAATTGCTCCATTCACTTGAGTACATGCGAGATGACACATAAGCTCCGATGATTAAAAGATAAGATTTCAAAGACAACTGTTTCCCGCTCAGGCAGCTATTAACTGCAGGTGCCAGTGAACTCATCTGAGCCAAATGTCCTTCCTTTTTACTCTCTCCATTCCAACAAAATCTACTGCCAAGAATAGACATAAAACACCCATCTTATTTACCCAGCTATATTTACATCCTGAAGGCAGGTCCATATTATTACAATGCACGGTTGATAGTATACAATAAGCAGCATCGTTCCACCTCCTCAAATTGAAAAAGTTTTAAGTCGTGCATAAATCTTTGGAAGTCACTTGTAAAACGAATAAGTATTTATAAATCAACTTGTCCATGACCCTTCCACTTTCTCTTTTCCATCTATCTCTTCTCACTGGAAGCATGTTTTTGCCTCAGAGAAAAAGGAGTAAAAAGGATATCTTACATTTGGGATGTTTTATCTCAGAATAATTTTATATATCATTATCATAATTGCACCTCTAGATCTCACAATTGTAATTTTTTTTTTTTTTTAATCTCAGAATATTACTTTATATCTCATCTCACAATTGTGACTTTTTCATAATTCGTAATTGAGTTTTTTTTAATCTCACAATATCTTAAAATTGTCACTTTATATCTCACTATTGTGATTTTTTTTCATAACTCTGACTTCACAAAATAGCCACTTTGCTAGTTTTTTTATCTCTTATTTAGACTTTTTATCTAACAATATAGCTATATTTTTATATATCCTATAATTGTCACAATTCATATCTCACACTTGTGACCATTTATTGTAATTGCATCTTTATTCCTCACAATAGCAACTTTGTATCTCACAATTGCATGTTTATTTCTTCAAAATTGTAACTTTTTATCTCACATACTATATTTTATATATCTCAGAACTCACAACTGTGACTATTTTTCATAGTTGCGACTTTATTTTTCATAATTTTGACTTTATGTCTCATAATAGTTACTTTGTACATCTCATTTGCAAGTTCAGTCAGGTCCACTTAAGTCAAAAGCACCACAGACAAACTTTTAGTCAACTTTATATTGGCATATTTTGCAAAATTTACATTTGGCGATATGGCTCTGTTCTAAATTCCCCATCCTTTTCATGAGCTCCATAAAAAGACAAGACAGGGAACAGCAGCAGCTTCTGGGGACAACCTCCCATTTTTAAACTGGGAGGGCATTGTAAATCCCCCATTGAGAACAGAGCATGCATCAATGACAACAGAATGACAGTGATTAAGTTAAACACAGTTTAAGGAGGAGCTGGGGTGGAGGTGGGTTGCAAAGCAGCATGCAGTGGAAGCAGCCAAGCAGGCAGACTGAACTGAAGCTACGCTTAAGTAAGGCGCCCTGTTTGAGAGTTGCCAATTGAGTGCATAGGAATCGGATCAGCTGATATGGGCGGAGTTGGAATTTTTCCAATCAGCTGATAGCGGAGATTGACTACGTGGCCTGCCTGAACTAATGCAGAATGCTTGATTTCATGTATCAAAATTGTGACTTTATGTCTCACAATATGACTATTTCTTGTATTGAAAGTTATCTCATGATTTCCTTTTTTTATTTTTACCTGTGAATTGGAAACAGGCTTTCATAAATATTTAATTCCTGCTGTGTCAGTTCACCCCATTCTTTTTCACATCACACACTCTTACCATAATAACAGGTATAAGTCAATAGAGCTCTCTCCCAACAATCAGTGTGTTCGACCAATATAAAGAGCCCTGATATAATGAGACAGCGATTTTAATAATTCAGAGTATTTCCCTAGTGGGACACCTGGTTTGTTCGCTTAATTTCATACACCTGACATTCATTCCACATTAACACTCTAGAATACTGTTGCCTGATTTCTGAGTTAAGCCAGTGCTGACAGCCGTTTAATTTGCCCTGGGAAAGCTCTTGGAGAAACCGTCTATTAATTATAGGAATCAATCAGAGAGCTCTTGGCCAATTGGCTATGCCCAATCCAGACTGATGAGAGGACCGATCGATGGGTCCACAACGCTGCCTCCTTCAGACCCCATGAATCAGCACCTGTTTGAAAGCTGGAATAAAACATTAGGATGTTTTTCGTGAAGAAGACAGAGTGCTGGAGTGTACAGAAACAGTGACTAACAGTCTGTTCTGTGAACGATTGTCTAAATGACATAAGGAAGACGAAACTTCCCAGATTTAAAACAAAGGATTTATAATACCAGATGGAAGCCCGTTGGCGGTACAGGAGGTTATCAGTAGGGCTGCTTTATAGGTTTCACTGCCTCTGAACTGATTTAACTCGTTCCCATGAGGCTGTGTGACACTCTACTGCACAAAACCTCTCATTTCTATCAGTTTCCTTCTAGATTACATTAAATCTGAGTCTATGTTTTTGCAAATGAAGTT
The DNA here is from genome assembly GCA_039654105.1 of Coreius guichenoti. Lineage (NCBI taxonomy): Eukaryota > Metazoa > Chordata > Actinopteri > Cypriniformes > Gobionidae > Coreius > Coreius guichenoti. Next base: position 17,210,743 of record CM077176.1, read on the forward strand.
TATCTTTATTATTGAGAAATTTTGCTGCATGTTAACCAGGAAGGACTCACAGTATGTCCTCTCTGTGCAGGTTTTTGATTCATTGTTCTTGGTTTTTACATATATTTATGCAAGGAAGGTTTTTTCAAGGCCATTATGCTAAGTCCCATAATGTAGGTCCCCTGTAGTATCCCAGGGTTAAGTGCCTTCCCCAAAGCTCAGCCAATGGTCAAACGAAGGGCAGGGACATTAAAACAGGCGCTCATTTTGAGTTAAGTCAGCATGATGGGATGCCCTGCAGGGAGTTTGAACCCACAACCTTCCTTTTACTGCTTTTGAAATGTTACCCACTTCATTTAACATCTTTTTACATGTACACGCTCACATCTATTTATGCGAGCACACTCTTCATTGAGTTCCCACTGCAAGGTTCTCAAATGTAGACAGTCACTTTTAGTGTCCAAGAAGAGAAAAACATGTCAGAAAAAAACCTTACTGTTGCACAAAGGAGTCCTGTTATACAGTCTGAGTGTTCTCTAAGCCTAAAGGAGCTCTCACTTTTATCTCAGCATGTGGAGACTTTCATGGTGATGCCTTTTTAAAGCATTACAGGTGCTGCTATAGGCAGGATTGTAGAATTGCAGAAAAACATCAAATTATGACACATGTAATGGAAAAGGGAAATGCATACTTTACAGACATTTCCTAAACTCTGGTTTCTACAGACTTTAAAAGTCAGCATGAATGCCGTCTGCAGCTCACTTTACTTCTGTAATCTGACATATAGCTGAATTAAACAGGATATTGAATAAGTAAAAAAGAATTTCAGGTCAAATGTGAGTTTGCTGAAACAATATCTAAATAGCTTTGGCTATTGGTTAACAGTACCCATTTGAAAAGAAAAGTTGTTTGTGTTGGCATATTGCAACCTATTTTCCTTCAGTTTTTCATATTCAGAAAAAAACTACGACAAACTGCACTGTTGGAATTAGTTAAAATTCTAATAATATCCTGTTATTGAGTCACATGCCAATTATTTTTTTCTCCCAAGATGTTGAAAATTAGCCCTGTTACCATATGGCAGTTCTGTACCACAGTAGAACAGCAAAAGATTTACTCTCTTAAATGTACATTTCTTGTTTTATTGTTAATGAATCAGTCCATGTTATTACGAAGAAAAAAAATAGTTTGTCTTCATCATCTTTAACCCTATTATTTTCTCCATTAGTTAAAGTATATATATATATATATATATATATATATATACACACACACATATACATATATATATGTATGTATATATGTGTGTGTGTATGTATATATATATATATATATATATATATATATACACATACATACATACATACTGTATATATACACATACATTTCTTTGAAATTACATGCACTGATGATTCATTAACAATAAGACAAGAAATGTACATTAAGAGAGTAAATAGAGCAATTTTGATTTTATGTTGACTTTAAGTGGCTTTAAATAAACCATTAGCAGGATGTCCTGAGCCAAGTAAAGTTCTGCTGCTGTACAGGGTATTTTTGGCTCTCTGCCCAGTGCCACCCTGAGTGTGTGTGTGAGTGTGTGTGTGTGTGTGTGTGTGTGTGTGTGTGTACAGGTTTATATGACATTGTGGGGACCAAACATACCCACAGGGATAGTAAATGGTCCCCATGAGGGAAATTGATTAATAAACATACTAAATTATGTTTTTTGAACATGTAAAAATGCAGAACATTTTCTGTGATGGGTAGGTTTAGGGTATAGCGTTTAGTGTAAGGGGATAGAATATACAGTTTGTACAGTAGAAAAACCATTATGCCTATAAATAGTTCCCACAAAGATAGCGAAACAGAGTGTGTGTGTGTGTGTTCGTGATACTGGAACATGAAACAGCAGTTCCCTTTCAGTCGGTCACGTTCGACGTACGTCGGAACTGACCGACGAATTGGGGATCATTTTCAGAGACCAATCTACTTCGAGTGTATAAAAAAACGAGCCAATAACGTTGGCATGCGGTCCACGCACCGCCCCGCAGCGCGGGTATAAATACGGAAGTGGAATACCGCATCCTCGCTTTCAACTTCGGAGCCAAACGGTCTACAATCAGTCTGTTGCTGTTTATACGAAGAGTGTTCTGTGAAGACGAGCCTTTTGAGGAAGATCGCTCTCTTGCTGGTGCTGGCGTGATGGTGCGATTCAGCGAGTGGCCGCTGCAACGTACACTGTGTTGTGTTGGTTGGCTGGGCGTTCCATTTATTGAGTGCTCACACGCGGGCTTGCACTATCGGACCGCTGTGAGCCGCGGCCATCTCCCTGAGTGTCTCAGCACTCCTAAAAAGAGCATTTTTCCCTTCCTAAAAGAGCAACACGGTTTGACCCTGCATCGGAGGACGAGCTAATGGGCTCTGGAGATGAGGATTCGGCTGCGTTACCTACTTCGGGTGTGGTAGCGTTGCCCGAGTCAGATCCAGAGCTTACGGCTATGCTTTCCCAGGCCGCCACGAGTGTCGGACTCGAGTGGAACCCTCCACCGTGTCCCAAACCCTCGCGGCTGGACGATTGGTTTCGTCGGGCAAGGCTTACGGGCAAGGCTTACACAGCCTGCGGGGAAGCCGCATGTACAGGGTATTTTTGGCTCTCTGCCCAGTGCCACCCTGAGTGTGTGTGTGAGTGTGTGTGTGTGTGTGTGTGTGTGTGTGTGTGTGTGTGTGTGTGTGTACAGGTTTATATGACATTGTGGGGACCAAACATACCCACAGGGATAGTAAATGGTCCCCATGAGGGAAATTGATTAATAAACATACTAAATTATGTTTTTTGAACATGTAAAAATGCAGAACATTTTCTGTGATGGGTAGGTTTAGGGTATAGCGTTTAGTGTAAGGGGATAGAATATACAGTTTGTACAGTAGAAAAACCATTATGCCTATAAATAGTTCCCACAAAGATAGCGAAACAGAGTGTGTGTGTGTGTGTTCGTGATACTGGAACATGAAACAGCAGTTCCCTTTCAGTCGGTCACGTTCGACGTACGTCGGAACTGACCGACGAATTGGGGATCATTTTCAGAGACCAATCTACTTCGAGTGTATAAAAAAACGAGCCAATAACGTTGGCATGCGGTCCACGCACCGCCCCGCAGCGCGGGTATAAATACGGAAGTGGAATACCGCATCCTCGCTTTCAACTTCGGAGCCAAACGGTCTACAATCAGTCTGTTGCTGTTTATACGAAGAGTGTTCTGTGAAGACGAGCCTTTTGAGGAAGATCGCTCTCTTGCTGGTGCTGGCGTGATGGTGCGATTCAGCGAGTGGCCGCTGCAACGTACACTGTGTTGTGTTGGTTGGCTGGGCGTTCCATTTATTGAGTGCTCACACGCGGGCTTGCACTATCGGACCGCTGTGAGCCGCGGCCATCTCCCTGAGTGTCTCAGCACTCCTAAAAAGAGCATTTTTCCCTTCCTAAAAGAGCAACACGGTTTGACCCTGCATCGGAGGACGAGCTAATGGGCTCTGGAGATGAGGATTCGGCTGCGTTACCTACTTCGGGTGTGGTAGCGTTGCCCGAGTCAGATCCAGAGCTTACGGCTATGCTTTCCCAGGCCGCCACGAGTGTCGGACTCGAGTGGAACCCTCCACCGTGTCCCAAACCCTCGCGGCTGGACGATTGGTTTCGTCGGGCAAGGCTTACGGGCAAGGCTTACACAGCCTGCGGGGAAGCCGCATCATCTCTGCATGCCATGGCGCTCCTGCAGGTCTACCAGGCCAAAGCGCTAAAGGATCTGCACGAGGGTAGTTCCGACCCAGGTGTGATGCAGGAACTGCGCACAGCGACGGACCTTGCCCTCCGGGCGACGAAAGTCACTGCGCGCTCCCTGGGTCGGGCGATGTCCACTCTGGTGGTCCAGGAGCGCCAACTGTGTCTGAATCAGGCCGGCCTTTTCGGCGACGCCATCGAGAGCTTCGCCCAGCAGTTCTCGGTGGCCCAGAAGCAGACGGAGGCGATTAAAAATATCCTGCCCCGGCGACCAGCTGCTGCCTCCACCCCGTCGCCGGCTGCAGCGCCTCCGCCTGCTCGTCACCAAGGGCGTCCCCCTGCATCTGCCTCCGCCCCTGCCAAGCCCAAGCAGCAGCCTCCACCCGGGAAGCAGGGCGCCGGACGCAAGGGGGCCGCCCAACCCACTCAGGGTCCCGCGAAGTAGGCCGGTAAACGGAAGGGTAAGCGGCCCTGAGACGGGCAGCCCAGGGATGGATGGGTCTGCTCGGAGGGAGATGGTGTCAACATCACTCTGCCGCTGGCTCTTCGGAGTGCAGCGGTACCCACATTTTCAATAAAAGAGCAGTTTCCGTTGTCCCTGGGCCCCAAGAGGGCCAAGCCGGCTGTGTGCGATGCCCCCGGGCCTTGCCACTCCTGGCTCCCCCTCTTTTCGCCAGGGGGCGGTGTGAGGCTAGAGGACGCCCTCGGGCCTTCTCTCCCACACACTGCCCCACCCTGGAATGGTCAGACAACACTCCGGGTCACCTCCGGGCCGTCCGGGTCGGGTCTGAACGTTCCACCTCGCTGCCCCACCCCGGGTACGTCTGTGGTGCCGTTGGTCCCGCTTGCACGGTCTCTGGGGGCCTGGCTAGCGCTCCCCGGCTCGGCTACGCGATTCAGTCTGCAGCTGCGGTAACGCCGCTCGGATTGCTTCATATGAGACCGCTTCAGCACTGGCTTCATGGCCGGGTCCCGAGATGGGCGTGGCAGAGCGGCAAGTACCAGGTCCCAGTTACTCTGTACTGTCGCCAAACCTTCAGCCAGTGGTCAGACCCTTCGTTTCTACGGGCGGGAGTGCCTTTAGAACAAGTGTCCAGGCATGATGTGGTCTTCACGGATGCTTCATCCACCGGCTGGGGGGCCACGTACAACGGGCATGCAGTCTCGGGTCTGTGGACGGGGCCCCAGCTGCACTGGCATATCAATTGCCTGGAGTTGCTAGCAGTACGTCTTGCCCTAAGCCGCCTCAAAAAGCCGCTTCAGAGCAAGCACGTACTGGTCCGTACGGACAGCACTGCGGCCGTTGCGTACATCAACTGCCAGGGTGGTCTATGCTCCCGTCGCATGATGCAACTCGCCCACCATCTCCTCCTGTGGAGTCAGAAGCATCTGAGGTCGCTTCGGGACATTCACATCCACGGTGCGCTGAACCAGACAGCCGACGAGCTCTCTCGTCAGTCGACACCTCCGGGAGAGTGGCGACTCCACCCCCGGAGCGTCCAGCTGATATTAGACCTTTTCGGAGCCGCGCAGGTAGACCTGTTCGCCTCTCCGGACTCGACCCATTGCCAGTTGTACTATTCCCTGACCGGGGGCACCCTCGGCACGGATGCACTGGCGCACAGCTGGCCCCGGGACCTACGCAAATATGCGTTTCCCCCAGTGAGCCTCCTCGTCCACACTCGATACCCTCTTGGGATTTAACTCTGGTGCTCAGAGCACTTCAGAGCCCTCCCTTTGAGCCTTTGCAGTCTGTAGAGTTAGAAATTCTGTCCATAAAGACAGTACTCCTGACTGCATTGGCCTCCATCAAGAGGGTAGGGGACCTGCACGCACTTTCGGTCAACGAATCGTGCCTAGAGTTCGGGCCGGCTAACTCTCACGTCGTTCCTGAGACCCCGGCCCGGATACGTGCCCAAGGTTCTGACCACTCCCTTCCGGGACCAGGTGGTGAACCTGCAAGCGCTGCCCTCGGAGGAGGCAGACCCAGCCCTGGCTTTGTTATGTCCCGTCCGCGCTCTTCGCGCTTACGTTGACCGGACTCAAAGCTTTAGGACCTCAGAACAGCTCTTCGTCTGTTACGGAGGCCAGCAGAAGGGAAAGGCTGTCTCCAAGCAGAGGTTAGCCCACTGGATAGTGGATGCTATCGTCTTAGCGTACCAACTGCAAGACGTGCCTTGCCCGTTCGGGTTGCGTGCACACTCAACCAGGAGTGTGGCTTCCTCCTGGGCGCTGGCTCAAGGCGCCTCGCTGACAGATATATGTAGAGCTGCGAGCTGGGCGACACCTAACACGTTCGCTAGATTTTATAGCCTCCGTGTAGAGCCGGTTTCTTCCCGTGTACTCGCCCCCAGTGGCCGGTAGGCGCGAAGTGCCCGTTCTTGTGTCGGCTTGCAACGCCGGATACGTGCGTCTATTGTCTCCAGTTGTGTTCCCCAGAAATGGCTAACCCTGTCGAGCTCCTCCGTCACCCCTTCGGTGTCAGATGTTGCGGCCGTCTGACTCCAGGCCTGCACCCGTATGCTTGTGGAACGTGTGTGTAGGCTGGGTTCCATATGTAGCGGTCCCTACGGCGACCCCATATGTGTATTCTCCACGGTACCCGCTACCCTACTCGGCTAGCCCCGTGTCTTTCCCTTGACAGAGCTCGCTCTGTCGTCTCTGGTGGTGTTCTTTCCCCCCTGGGACCAGGTTGGATCCACCCCAGGGACTGCCATATGTTGCACTACCCTGCTAGGTTAGGCCTTATGAGTATTCCACCTCTCCTGCCCTGGAGGACGTGGCTCCGCAGCGTTCCGTCTCCCAGAGACAGGCACACTTTCTCAGCGTTATCCAATAGTCACACTGAGTGGGTCTTGCAGAAACAGCAGTGACGAACCTTCCCTGCTTGGAGCCCTGACTCCTGCTCCAACCTAGGAGCACTCCAGTGAGCTCAAGCAGGGCTCTGGAAGGGCCAGCCTCCCTGGCGTGTTGGTAGGGATCCCCCAATTCGTCGGTCAGTTCCGACATACGTCGAACGTGACCGACTGAAAGGGAACGTCTCGGTTACATATGTAACCCTCGTTCCCTGAAGGAGGGAACGGAGACGTACGTCCCGTCGCCATGTGCTGTGCTTCCGCTGAAGGGCCAAGTCACTTTTCGGCTCCTCAGTTGGAAAAGCGAGGATGCGGTATTCCACTTCCGTATTTACACCCGCGCTGCAGGCCGGTGCGTGGACCGCATGCCAACGTTATTGGCTCGTTTTTATACACTCGAAGTAGATTGGTCTTTGAAAATGATCCCCAATTCGTCGGTCAGTTCCGACATACGTCTCCGTTCCCTCCTTCAGGGAACGAGGGTTACATGCTTAACCGAGACGGTATTTAATGTGGCACTGTAACACTGTAACTGATGGTCATTTGCACTGATTATCCCATCATGATCTGAAGACACTCATGTGATGACAGGTGATTTCTGAAAACCGAGTGTCACCATTGATTATAATCCAGCACTAAAGACCGGTAGCGTAAGAGTCAAAGCACTGTCCCTCTCCCAGACCTGTCATTTAAATAATAAGATGAGAGCGGTGGGCGTTGTGAAGTACAATTCCAAGGAAAGAATATTCACATATTCTTTGACCTTGACTGCAAGCACCTAATGCATTCTGAGGATAGAATGCATTTTTCACTTAAAACAATAATGCGATTCCATGTCATGCATCCTGAATGTCATTCAGTATAATAATTCACTTTCACACCAAAAGATCTCAGCGCCCTTGATATTTTGACTGATGGGTGTCAGTGTGAGTCTCCATGTTAGTGGTAACTGATGATTTGATCATAAAGGTTTCAGCTAACAGGGACAGTTTAAGCACCACAAAACAACTTAAAGGTACCGTGTGAATTTTGCAGGCCCTATGTTTAGTCACCATGAAATCAAAAATTGTTTTTTTTTTTTAAATATTGCAGTGCTTATTACAAATGATTTATCCATGCACATAATTTGTTTATTTTTATTTTTTTAAATTGTGCCCTTGTAACATTTAATCAAAAACATTAACGTCCCCTCCCTCTCGCAACGACATCTCTTTTCTGATGATGCGTACACCAGTGAAGGTGGAACAATAATCTCACCCCTCCAGCAACCTGTCAGTCACATGAGATCGTAGCAATTAGCGAACAAAAACAATCCAAACAATTCCTGATGGACAAAATCAAGACCCATCCTACATTTTTTCCATTCAAGAAGCCAGTTCACTCAGATTTATGTCACAATAGGGAAGAAAAGATATTCACAATTTCCATTGTATGCCAATTTTAATATTAATCTTCTTGACAATATTATTGAAGAAAATTGTGGTTAAAGACTTTTACAATTGTTTCAAATAAATTCTGTTCCTTTGAACTTTATTCATCAAAGAATTCTGGAAAATTATATATATACACACACAGTACTGTGCAAAAGTCTTAGGCACCTTAGTATTTTCACCCCAAAATGCTTTTAAGCAAATCATTTATATATTTTGCTGTAGTGTGTCAGGAAATATCCAAACATTCCTTTTGCTATTAATTGTAATAATCCAGTGAGATTTTTGTCTGCACAAGGAGTCTGACAACAGCCGGTATGATCCACACGGAGATCTGATCTCACCATCATCGAGTCTGTCTGGGATTACATGAAGAAACTAAGACAGACTAAATCCAAAAGAAATGGAACTACGGCAACGTCTCCAAGATGCATGAAGAAACCTACCTCCAAAGCTACCTGAAAAACTGCAGGTGTACCTGGACAAAGCTGTTTTAAACACAAAGGGTGGTCACACCAAATATTGATTTAGTTAATAGAAGTTGATTGATAAATAAAATTCTATTTATTACATTATTTTTTGAAAGCATCCTCACTTTACACAATTGCCTAAAACTTTTCACAGTAGCTTTGCAGGAAGGTTTCTTCAAGCGTCTTGGAGACGCAGTTCTTGTGGATTTAGTCTGTCTCAGTTTTTTTCAGTTTCTTTCTGATGGTGAGATCAGATCTCAGTGTGGACCAGCTGTTGTCAGACTCATTGTGCATACAAAAATCTCACTGGATTATAACAATTAATAGCAAAAGGAATGTTTGGAAATACTGACACACTACAGCAAAATATATAAATTACTGGCTTAAATTTTTTTTTGTGGAAACACTAACGTTCCTAAGAGACTTTTGCACAGTACTGTATATATAATCACAGTTTTCACAAAAATATGAAGCAAAACAACTGTGATAAAAACATAATTTTTCATAATTTTGCACCAAATCAGCATCAGAATGATTTCTAAAGGATCATGTGACACTGAAGACTGGAGAAATGGCAGCTGAAAATGATCTTTGCCATGACAGAAATAAGTTAAATTTTAAAATGTATTAAAATAGAAAACAGTTATTTTAACTTGTAATAATATTTCACAGTATTACCATTTTACTGTATTTTTGATCAAATAAATGTAGCCTTGCTAGTCAGAATGTGTGAGTCGTGCTCTTTCTATTACAACGTACTAAAACAAGAATAATGAAATAATTTACAGTAATTTAATATTATAATAATGACAGTACAAATGATCTAAAATTAGTGAATCTGACATAAATTATTGACTAAAATCCTATATGTTCTTGTTTTTGTCTCATCAAAAGACAAAACTATCTATACTAAAACAAAGAAACTGTAGAATTTGGTGTAAATAATTTTGAACAGAGGGAGAGTGTGACAGTAGGCAGGAAAAGTGCAGGGAGGGTTTGATGGAATCAGTAGGGGGTTCAATATCAATGTATGTGTGTGTGTGTGTGTGTGTGTGTGTGTGTGTGTGTGTGTGTGTGTGTGTGTGTGTGTGTGTGTGAGTGTGAGTGTGAGTGTATGAGTGTATGAGTGTGTGTGTGAGAGCACCTCTATGTGCACCTCTAGAGGTATGGTTTTCTACTTTGATCTGCTCACTTGGCCCACATTATAAGGTGGAGAAAGAGGTTAAAGCTTTGTTCATGGTGTTTTTTCAAGATAAACACACACATACGCACTGTTTCTAAGGTCTCAGCATATCCCTTAAAGTTTGAATGTTTGTGTGCTTGTGTATGTAATTTATATAGAATTAGGCAAGCATGTAATCACTAAGGAGACATGATACCGTATTTATGACAAACAATAAAACCCTCCCCATCCTCCACCCCCTGCAAAAACATAAAGCACTCCCCCCGGAAGCGAAAGAACAATAGGACCCCCTTTCATGTACTTGCGTATGTGTCTGAGCCCCTGAGATACGGGATAGTTTCATAGTATACAGTAACTCCCACGTGAGAGAGGAGGAGATATTGATTGCTCTGAACTGCAGAAATTTTCTCCCTGGTATCTTTCATCCCTCTCTCTCTTTTTCTCTTTGCCTATTGTTGACCTTGTAAAAACACTTTTTCCCCAGGCTGGAAATGAGATGTCCAAATTCAATCTGGGTGCTGACAGGCAGTGTTTGGATATAACAGAGTAGGATGGAGGCAGGCAGGCCAAGGCATTGTTGCATCACAATGGCTTCTCAGGCTTTTGAGTGCACTGTGGGGGAGATGCCACTCTAAACATTGCCATCTGCTGGCAGTCATATCCTTAAGACTTTCATATTATTAAAGTTACCATGAAATCAAAATTGACAATTCTTATTGTTTTTATGGAATATTTGGTATTTATAATAAATTAATTAATGTGCCCTCATTATGTAACTTCCCCTTTCTCTCTTGCAATGACATCCTTTCTTTTCTTTGATGACGTGTTTACTGGCGCAAGGGCGGGACAACCTGTCACTCATGAGATTGCAGCAATACCAAACCACAACGATCCAATCAATTCTCAAATGGACCAAATCCCACCCTACATTGTTTCTTGTTCAAGAAGCCGTTTCACTTGGATATACATCACAATAGGGAAGAAAAGACTATCGTAGCTTCCGTTTCATGCCAACTTTAAGAGAGAGACACTCCTCAAGAGAGACACTCCTCTAGATTCAGGTATATACAACATATTTTTGGTTAACCAAGCAGTGTCTCTCTTGAGGAGTATATACAACATATTTTTTGGTTAACCAAGCAGCTTTCTATGCTGTAAATTCGTGTGACCAACTTGAACACTGCGTGTGGAACTTTTTCGCCCTCACATGAAACTCCTGATCACATGGATTCCTATAGAAATGACTGGATTAATTTTGCCAGCTATATTTTGCAGAGCAGCGGTAAATGTGACCACACCTTAACCCAGGGGTGTCCGATCCTGCTCCTGGAGGGCCACTCACCTGCAGAGTTTAGCTCCAACCCCAATTAAACTCCTCAAGAGAGACACTCCTCAAGATTCATGTATATACAACATATTTTTTGGTTAATTAAACTACAGAGTTGTTGGTCACAAAGAGGTATATAATACCTGGAGAAAGCTATCCGTCACTGGTAAAATATCTATATTAACAGTTAGTTCTGATCCTTGAATTTTTTGACTGTTCCGTATCATTCCGGTTGTGTTTGCGTATTCCAGACATTCTATCGATCTGTCATTATAGTGTTAAGGATTTTTATGGTGATTTTTTCTCTAGGTTAAGGCAAGGGTGTCCAAACCTGCTTCTGGAGGGCCATTGTCCTGCAGAGTTTAGCTCCAACTTGCCTCAACACACCTGTTTGTAAGTTTCTAGTATGCCTAGTAAGACCTTTATTAGCTGGATCAGTTGTGTTTAATTGGGGTTGGAGCAAAACTCTGCAGGACAGTGGCCCTCCAGGAGCAGATCAGTAACCCCTAGGTTAAGGTGTGGTCACATTTACAGCTGCTCTTCGAAATATAAGATAGCTAAATCCAGTCATTTCAATAGGAATTCGTGTGATCAGGAGTTTTATGTGAGGGCAAAAAAGTTCCCCACACAGATTTCGCTCCTGTTCAAGTTTGTCATGCAAATTCACAGCGTTTACCAATAGAAGGCTGCTTAGTGAGCTTTGTGAGCTTCATACATTGCTACACTACTGACAATAGATTACAATGTCATTGTCACTACTGACAATAGATTACATTGGCCTTTTTTGCCCACGAAATCTTGCCGAAAGTTCGCTAACGGGACTGCACCTTTACATTGATACACCAATAGGTGGCGACAAGCGACCATATATTTATAGTGAGTGAGTGATTCATTAATTCAGAAATGATTCATTTGAATCATTCACTTAACAGATTCCTTTAAACTGCATCCGAAATTGTATACTCTCAAGTAGGATTCTATAAAGTATGAATGTGTGTAATCCAGACATACTACATCCGCCATGTTGTCATTATCATGTGACCTATACCAATATCAGTTGCGTCGCTTCACTGACATTAACAAATCCGTGGCCTCATGGAATAGTAAAGTGTCCATCGTATGTACATTTCAGAATCTCGCCGGAAAAAGTAGGTTATCCGGGTACTTTTTGTCTACTCTTATGAGTACTGTGAGTTTGAACATACTACTTTTGTCACATACTTTTTTCATCTACTATATAGTAGGGAAGTATGCGATTTCGGATGCAGCCTGATTCATTCAGGAGCGAGACAATAAGTCACTGAATCATTCACTCAAGCAATTCATTCAAACACATTGATTCAATCAGGAACAAAGCACCATTATTACTGTGTGTTGCGCATAGATGTGCGATTCAGCTTGGAATTATTTTCGATGGCAGTGCAAAAGTAGAGGGTAACTGGCAATATTGAGTCTAAAATGTAAGTTACAAAATAGAAACCTTTGGTTTAATTGATAAAAACAGTAGGCCTATGTATAATGAACTTGCAGTGTGTATTTACAGTTTATACCAGCAGGGGCTAACAAGGCCAGCGAAAATCTGACCCTTGATTGATTGCATCATAAATTTATCTTTTCATGTCACTGTTTTCATGAACAAAACCCTATCATTTCACTCTCTGTCTCTTCCATTCTATTTATCTACCTCGCTGGACTAGAGCGATCTGTATGGCTTCTCTGGGCTTTGAATGATTCTGTCTGAATCAGTCGTGCTCAGCTGTGTAATCCCTCTCTCCGTTGAGCAATGCATCTTTATCTCACTCCTCCAGTGTGTGTGTGTATGGGTGTATGCTCTTGCAGGTTCCTGCAGCATCTGTCAGCATGTGCTAGCCTTTCCGCTGAACAGAGCACTTTGAGCTGCCTTTGTAAGACAATATGCAGCCATATAGCCAAGGCATATGCATTATAGATTACCTCTCATAAATAGACAGGCAGAAAGAGTGAATAATTTTTTAGGAGTTCATAAAACTTCACATTTTCCCTTTATTTGCATTAGGTATTGAAAGTTGTGTGAAAGACAGATGAATGGAATCTATTGGAAATAATGAGCTGATTATGAAATTTTCATTTAAAATGTCTGCTCTGAATTATCTCGAAATGGAAATTTGAGATACTGCAGTATTTTGATACCATGTATATAAGTAAACAAGGAAAGGATTCACTGAATTATTTAATAAATGAACGAACAAATAAACACCTTAAATTAACTGTATGAATCTTTTTAATTACTCAGTGTGCTCATTTTTCTCAACCTCAATAACTCAGAATGTTAAACTGGGGCAACAGACCGTCATGATACATGATGATACAGAAGAAGCTTCTTTTGTTTTTATCTATTTATTTATTCAGGTGGGAAGACAGAACAGGAAATTATGGAGTAAAGAGGTGGAACAGAACTGGGAAATCTTGCATACCAGACTCAAACTGGCATTGCCCACATCAGTGCCACAGCTCAATGATCTCTAGCAGATCTATAGGCAGGTGGTGCTGGGGAGGCAGAGGGCTAGAATAGGAATTTGCATATCTCGCATTCGTTTGGATGCGTCATGGTTATAAAGGGAAATGGTAATGGATATGTGGAATCGTTTGGCTGGGAACTTTACATTAAACAAACCGATCAGAACACAAATTAAAGTTTCATGGCTGAACTGTTAATTTCAGTGCTACTTAATGATTAAGCAGACAACACAACTCCATATTTACATATTTTAAATTGCATTGCCAGGCAAAACTCAGTGCTGAACTCGAAGACCTCAAACAAACTGACCAAATGTGAAACCCTAGGTAACACCTTATTTTAGGGTTCAATTCTCGCTACTAACTAGTTGCTTATTAGCATGCATATTACTAGGATATTGGCTGTTTATTAGTACTTATAAAGCACATATTAATGCCTTGTTCTGCATCCTTAATCCTACTCAATACCTAAACATAAACACTTCAAAAACTACCTTACTAACTATTAATAAGCAGTAAATTAGGAGTTTATTGAGGCAAAAGTCATAGTTAATAGTGAACACGTGTTCCCCATAATAAATTAGTAAAGAGATGGAACAGAACTGGGAAATCTTGCATATCAGACTCAAACTGGCATTGCGCACATCAGTGCCACATCTCAATGATCTCTAGCAGATCTAGGCAGGTGGTGCTGGGGAGGGAGAGGGCTAAAATAGGAATTTGCATAGCTCGCAGAGATAGTGCATTCGTTTGGATGCGTCATGGTTATAAAGGGAAATGGTAATGGATATGTGAAATCGATTGGCTGAGAACGTTACATTGAACAAACCAATCAGAACGCAGAATTAAAGTTTCATATTCATTTCAGTGCTACTTAATGATTAAGCAGACAACACAACTCCATATTCACATATTTTAAATTCCATTGCCAGGAAAAACTCTATGCTGAACTCGAAGACCTTAAACAAACTGACCAAATGTGAAACCCTCTGTAACACTTTTTTAGGGTTCAATTCTCGCTATTAACTAGTTGCTTATTAGCATGCATATTACTAGGATATTGGCTGTTTATTAGTACTTATAAAGCACATATTCCTAAATAAGAGCCTTATTCTGCATGACCATATTCTACTTCCCTTAATCCTACCCAATACCTAAACACTACAAAAACTACCTTACTAACTATTAATAAGCAGTAAGTTAGGAGTTTAATGAGGCAAAAGTCATCATTAATAATGAATATGTGTTCCCCATACTAAAGTGTTACCAAACCCTCTAATTTGGAGCTCTAAAATGTGCAAGTAACATGTAATTACCAGCACGAAAATAGATTCAGTTTTGATTTTGTTGTGGTGTGTCACCATTTGCTCAAAATTCTGGAAGTTAAATGGCGGTGAGGGCCTCAGGTGGAACAAGCCAATCCACAGGTGGATAAACAGAAATCGTATTACTATTCATGAGGCAACATGCATGCTTTCTCTGCCTAGAGACCTGTCCATCTCATCTCTGCTCAACAAAACACAAACTGTGACAACACAATTATCAGTTTTTAATTAAACAAACATCAACAGAGCGTACACCGTGAGCGCTGAAGAAAGACAAAGTATGCCTGAGAGAGTTTGTACATGAATGTGCGTGTGCATGTATTTTGGCAACCAGATACTTGTGGGTGAGATGAACCCATAAGAAAGGAAAATAAAAAAGTGGTTTCTTTAAAGTATCAATTGTCTCTACTAGACAGCTATGCAATGCAAATTGAGGGATTATTCATCTACAAATGAAAATTCTGTTATCATTTATTCACCACCATGTCATTACAAACCTGTATGACTTCTTTCTATTGTGGAGCACAAAGATATTTTGAAGTTTTTTAAAAGTCAATGTAATTTTGGACCCCATATGTACAAAAATGGTTATTTTGTGTTCCACGGAAGAAAGAGAGGTTTTGAATGACATGAGGATGAGTAAATGATTCTCATGATTCAGAATTTTCATTTTTGGGTGAAATATTCCTTTAAGTCTCATCTTTCTCAGATTCTTCTCTGGAAAAAAGATATTTTCCATTTTCAATTTAATTTTAGTTAAAGTTTTATTAATTAGTTTTTTTTTTTTTTTTTAACCTCTACGGTTTTTTCAGTTTTAGTTTTATTTATTTTAATACATAAAATGAGAATTTAATAAATACAAATTTGAAATGTTTCCTTGGCAACTATCTAAAATAAGTTACGTTTTTTTTAATAAGTTAATTCAGTTAACATTTATTTTTTTTGAAGTAACAAATATAACTAACTATAACTAGTCTTTTTTATGTATTTTTACGAATTTTATCTGAAACATCTGAGACAATGGATACTTCAAAGAAATATATCTAAGGCATCATGCGTCTTTAGTGGGTGGCATAATGACGTTAATCTAATAATTTGTCCTTTGTCATAATGAGCAGACATTATTTCAAAGAATCAACCTGTCAGATGATGCATGGGAGTGAGCAAGCATGAGAAAGACAGAGACGTATAGAGAATGACAGCGATATCGGGAGTCAAGTCCTTGACTGAACCGCAAAAGTGCTGACACCCATGCCACCCGTGAAGTGTCTATCAGTCTGCCTGGATCGCAACTGAGATAAACTAGCTTTCGGTCCCTAATGACTGAGTAAATGTGGCATCCCTGTGATAAAACACGACGTGCCACTACGCCACGCAGGATCGAGTGATTTCTGCCTCACAACTTCATTACAAATCCAAGGACACGCTTGCAGCCGGGCACATTCCTCCTCACCTCAGGCCTACACAACCAAACACCCATGCCAGCTTGCTCTGACAGCCCTGACAGAAGAGAGGGTCACAAGTCATGCGGCCAGGCATAAAATACAATCAACCTGCCAGTGAAATGTATAGAATTAATCTTTCTCAGGCCCCTATTTCATACGGGGGCTCGCAGCCAAGTGAAACAAGCGGCAGTATCTTTACTGAGGAAGCTGAGAACGAATGCAGCATATACAAACTCTTGAGTCACATTTTGCTCCTGCTGTCCTAGCCAGATTTTGAGTGTCTGAACTTACATTGATGCTGCTGACGCAAAATGATCAATTATTAATTAAACCTTTTTCTTTAATTTTAGATGCACTGGAATCAAAGAATAACCTACCTTCATTCACCAAAAACTGGATAGCTGCACGCAACACAGTCGGATACAGCATCCAAAAAGTTGTTTCCAAAATGTCTTTCTCACTCTGATTTACTGCAGAATGTTTTCTTGTAGTTTACTTTGCAACTTTGATAAGAGGGGAAGTGAAATGTTCTGCCTCGATGAGCACTGAGCATCTTAGGTAGCGGTTGTCTGCACACTGCACATTTTCGAGCTTATTTCCACCTGTTTTTGTAACTCCTAGAATAAACTGGGAATCAAATATTTTGGAATCACACAAAAATCCTAAATTCAACCATTACTTCCAATACCAAATTTAATAAGGTTGTGGTATTTGTTATTAGCTCTGTCCTTAAAAAAAAAAAAAAAATATAATAATAATAATAATATATATATATATATATATATATATATATATATATATATATATATATATATATATATATATATATATATAAACAAGCAGATAAAAAGAAAATCTTATACTGTTTGAAGATCCCAGATTTAGTATTTTTAACATCCAGTAGATTATAGTAGGCTAGTGCAATAACTTATAGTGAAACTGGTTATGTTAAAGGGACAGACAAAAAAGTTGTCATATCATTAACTCGCATGTTGTTCCAAATCAGGATGACTTTCTTATGTGAAACACAAAATTAGATGCTAGACAGAGACTGGGAGTCTCAGTCACTATTCACTTTCATTGTATTGAAAAAAGACCCAAATGAAGTGAATGGGGACTGGCTTACAGTCCACAACATCTTTTTTTTTTTTTTTCCAGAAAAGAAAGTCATACGAGTTTCAAATTTTGACGAAATGTTCTCTTTTTTGTTTAACTTATGCTTTATATTATTTATAAAGGTCATGTTTTTTTGTGTGAAATATCACAAAGTGACCCTTATGACAGCTTAGAGTTACAGTATTATACACTACTGACTCCTATTGGCTTAGACGAGTCGTTTTACATGCCACAATGAACGCGGAACTAGATCCGGGGGAAAGTCGTAAACTTGCCTGCGACTCATTTTATTAACAAACGTGCTAAAGTCCACACACATTTATTTGAGTCAGACAGCATGATTACAAATCTTGCGTCAGCCTAATAGCTTGCAAAACAGGGGCTTTACGCAAAAGCTTGTTTTTCCGGTCGCAGAGCCAAATGGAACTCCTGCGTGGACTTAAATTTTTTTGCTGAAGGCTTGCTGTAAATTTGCTGGAATCATGATTGACAAGGATGATTTTCGGCCCATCACACGGAGCCGTAGGCGCGCGACCATCACGAACGCAAAGAGCGAGACTGTGAAACTCAGAAACGGCGCGACTGCAGCAGCCAGTGATCCCAAGGCACGGGAGTCTCTCACCAAAAACTTACAGGCACCGCTGAACGAAGACAACAAACGAAAATGCGAGCCCTACGACAAAATGAGGTGAGATGTACTCTACGCCAAGACGTCAAAAACGTAGGTTGTTGTCGTTTTGTGGGCAGTTATATGTGACAACGGTGACAAAGAGATGGTCACTGCGCGCACACACACACACACACAGAGAGAGAGAGAGAGAGAGAGAGAGAGAGAGAGAGAATGAGAATGAGAGAGAATATTCTCCAGTGTGCGTGTGGCACAGTACAGGACATTTAACCCCTTTTAACCCCAAATACCATCATGTAATTTATTCGACAGTTACTGAAAAACTAGGCTATACCATTGAGCAAGACTGAAAATAACAAACTACAAATGTATGTGATGATTTCAGGATTCTCATTAGGCTACATAATTCTGCAACACTTTTAAAATGGCTATGTTAGGGATGTAACCACACATTCCAGATTATGGGGAGACGAAATGTAATAAATGAAAAATATAGGGTGAATGCAGGTAAAGTGGGCCATACGTTGAGAAAAAAAACCGGTTGACCAATGACCTGCAATATCGTGGGTGGAGGGGCGTGTCCCCTATTATGTGAGTGCAACAGTCGCAAAGTAACAATTCAATGTAGGCTATTTACTCCATATGGGAAATGGTTTTGAACAATAACTTTAAGAAAAACGTTAAAGACAGACCTACTGCGAGCAATGAAGTTGTTAATCAATGGAATATGGTTTTGTGAAAGTAATCAGCCCCCTATATTTCAACTTATTTTTTAAATAACCATGCTATCAGCGTAATTCTTGGTGAAAAACTACATTACCCATGATTCTGCAAAGAAATCTCCACCAATCAGAGAATCACAAGTGAATCGCCCCAAAAGAATCGTGCTCACTCCCATGAAGCACTGTGAATGAGTAGTAGAGTCTCTTTTTTTTTTACTATTTGAAGAAACATAGATACCAAACAGATTTCCAAAAGACAAAGCTTAATACAATTACAAGAAATCCAAATAGCAGCAAAACCTACAGAAACGTTAAAAAAAAAAAAAACCAAGGGGAAAAAAGTAAATAAATACTTAAATAAGATATTACACAAGGGGGTTATCGTAAAAAAAAATATTTTTGTTACTTTTTTGTTACGCATGAGTCAAAGATTTGAAGAAGATCATTAAATCTTTATGGAAAAGTACGATTGTGGGAGGGTTCTTAAAGAATCTTCATTTATGTATGAAGTAATTGGCCAACAGCACAATATTGTTAATCAAAAATTCCCCATCATAATTCAAAGAAAAATAAATATTTTACGTAGAAGAGTCAGTCTCCCTACCCTATCAAACTACTTAAGAAATCTTTAGTTTTATATTTATCTGTTTTTAAATCAGTTGTCATTCGCAATGATTTATGAAATTCTAGTTCTTTCTCTTATTAAAACTGTTAAATACAGTCTTATACCTGTTTTTTTTGCTTCAAATCAAAGTTTGTAATGTTGTGATTCACATCATAGCCAGTTAGTTTGATTCATGGCTCTTAAATAAAGACTTTAAAGGGGTCATGAATTGAGAAATCAACTTTTCATTCAGCCTTTGATATATAAAAGTTCATTGTGATATGAGAATATCCTGTAAGTTTCGGAGCTGAAAACTTCCTTGTTAGTCAAAGAAAAGCTTTTATTGACACCAGGCCCAGCAAACGCTCGATCTCAGAATATGCCAAGCTGTGACGTCAGAGTGTGGTGAAACACCGCCTTAACTGAAGAAGAAGAACGCCTGATTCTGTAGCCCCGCCCACCGATTTGTGCATGGTATGTTATAGATAAATAACATAGGCCTACGTGGAGCTAAACCGGATCGAACTTCCAAGCAATAAACATGCTGCATAAGCTTCGTTCGGATTCCAATATTACGAATGCATGGATGAACTTTATTTTTAATGAATATCCAGCTCACGTGGGTAAGACATTGCGCGTTTGTTCCTTCATTTCACCATGGATTCGTTTGTAAACAAGAGACTGGATTTGCAGACAGGATGAGATTACATGAATGAATGAAGCAACACACTTATGTGTGTAAAAAATGTTTTTTATATGTGATAGTATTGCATTGTTACAGATCGTTTGATATCAATTGATTATGTGTACGTGTCTAACTGAACATAACTTAGCACGCTGTCACAGGCTGGAGAATCCTTTATTTGAGGTGTTGTTGGTTCATTGTGCTGCGATTCGTGATCAGACTCGGACATGTAACGTTATGGGCCAGAGCTCGCAAAGCCCAACGTCCCGGGGCTATGTGTTTTCGAGACGGGCTTCCAAAACGTTTAATCTTAAATAGTGAAATAACATTCCTTTCTTGATGTGCGTTGTTCACTCTCTTGACTTGATATTTGAAGTAAAAAAATTTGTCTGACTCTGCAGTGAGGCTTGTGCGTGCGTGCGTGCGTGTGTGTGTGTGTGTGTTAGTGATGCACGGTTTGCAGTTATATCCACCGATCGGGCGGGCCAAGTAATAAAAAATAACATTCCAATTAATTGCGGGTGGATAAGAGATAAATCACTGTGTTTGTTTGATAAAGACATTTTGCGAGCCCTGTGGGCGAATCATTCCGGTTGCCGTTTTCCCACACGCTTTCAAAACAATTCCTCACGTGTACTCACGGGGGAGCCAAAGCTCATTGTAATATGCAAAGCTTATCCAATCATAGCAGTGGGCGTTTACTTCCAAGAGAGAGGCTCAAAACCAGGGTAGAAAATAGCCTATTACTTATTCATTATGATGTTTTTGAATGTAAAAACCACGCGAACGTCATAAGTTGACCTCAGACAACAGTACAAAAAAAATTAAAAAAGCCAGTTCATGACCCCTTTAAAAAAATCCGTATGGGAAATAATACTTCAGCAACCAAGGCAGCTGAAAAAGTGGGCGGGCACTGTTGCACTCTATAGGCTGATTTCATGCAGTGACCACCATTTTGAAAATAAATCCCCAGGCAAGTAAAGGTAAACAATAAAGTCATGGGCAGAGGAGAAACAACAGCAGGATAAACATAAGAATCTTACGAGGTAGAGGAGTGCCTCTTCCAAACTTTAATGCTTTTAAATAGGTTGCTGCTATTTGGAGCCACACATTCTCCATACCAAAGATCTTATATTTACAGGTATAATTATACTACCTACTGCAAAATGTTCACACCCCATTTAAAAAAAACAAACTATGAAATTATGTATTGTTATTTACAGGGACAAGCACAAACCAGTATTCATGTCATACTGACAATTACTTAAGTGTCTCAAGAGCAAACATTTTTGTGATGTTTTTCCATTAGCATGGCACCTTGCATGAATAATCAATAAAAAAACACTGTCTTACCTAAAGCAGCAAAATCTAATGTTTGAACCTGCCGTCATATCCATCAAAGTGCCAACTTGAAAAACGGTGTGCTTACCAATCTTGGTTCTCTCACCTCAACCTCATTTTCATTCCAAAATGGCGGATTGCAAATAAGCAAATCAGCCCTAATTAGATCCAACCAAAATCTTGTTTAGATCAACCTTGGACTCTGAACATTTTAAACTGCTTGATCAGGACAGTTTTGCATTGCATTAGCAACAAATATATTTTGGAAATTACTATGGTGGTGTTTAATGCTAATTAGTGTTTAAGGGGAAAAATCAAAAAGGCCCTTTTAGCCTTGTTATACTCTATGGATTTTAGTTAGAGTGTCCTGTAATTGGCTGAGCAGTCATTTGGGTGGCTTGCCAATGAATTAGATTTCTCTAATACATAAAATAAGTAAGTTGACCAGAATTCTTGTGGGGAGAAGAATTTATTGAAGTAGTGTAGCACAGTTCTTCAGCAGAGATGTTAGCGTGTCTGCCTACAAAAAATCTTAACCCAGAGTTTTGGGAACAGAACTTTATACATGAAGACAAAAGGGCTACAAACAAATAGATACTTTGAGAACATTCCACTGGTGATCCTGCAATCTACCCTGAGAAATGCTGTTCCTTTGTTATTCTAATGGTACAATTTGGTTCACGCCTTTACAGGCACCAGAAATCCACACAATCTTTCAATACCAATATAGAAAAAATCCTATATCTAAATAAAGAACAATAATATTACATTGTAAATAGTTTAACCATTATTACTGTTTTTATTTCATGTCTTCTTTTTTTCCCCCTATAGTTGCCACAAGTTGCAGGAGTCAATGCTGAGTTCTGCCAGCAGCTTCAAAAATTACAGAGGAATCCTGAACTGGTGTGTTGTAATGCTGGTGAGTCTGAAACAGTCACATAAGCTGATCCCTGTTGGACTATGCTTTGACTTGCCTACTCATTCTTCTAGTTGAACTGTCACACATATCAATGTGGATTGTAAATATTTCCTCTCACTGCCAAAGATTAGTACTAATAATGTTTACTGCCTCACATAAGTCAGTTACAGAGATTGAAAACGGTTAAATGTTATTTTATGGTAGAAGCCAACTTGTTGCTCAGATGTCCACTTCCAGATCATTGTTTGTTTCTGAAAGTATATGTTCATATAATGTATGAGCCACATGAAAACGTTTGTCTTTTTGTCTGAAATGGATAAGCACATGCATTAGGCCTATAGAAGCTAAAATATCTCAATTTGGACTTAACAGGCTTATTTTTTACATAGGGAAACCCACACTAGTGACAGAATTGTAATGCAATGACACATTTTAAGTAACATCGGATGGTGTGTGTGGCAGTCATGTGGCATGTGAAGAATCGTTGATCAGTATGTCTGTTTATGGAAACACACTTAATGCCAAGTGACACCCAAAAATAAACGGCCCAAAACAGCTTGTCTGTCTAAACACTAGCTGAACATGGAGGACAGCCAGCCAAGTCCTTGTCTTCAAAACTGTGAAGAATGCATTCACGCTTTTCAACTTACTGTTAATGTAAGCTTTGAGACGGCTCAATTTTGTCCTCTGCATATTTTTTCAGCCAGAATTTTTTTCTTTCATCCATTGTTCTTTCTCATTCTATACATAATGAATAAGTGTGTCTGTCTTCTGTATAGATTTATGGACATGGATTTCAATATATCTCTGCAAACTGTGTACAGACAGTGAATAAAGATCTTTGGATGACTTTGTTCTGGTTGTTCCGACATGTTTAGCTAGCATTAGTGATGTATTCGTGTGTTGGTTTTCATTTGTTTTCTTCATGAATGTGTGTTGCTGCTCTTTTGCAGGTTTTGAGCAATGCACGCCTGTTCTTGGAAAACCTTCTCAGGTATGAACAGTATGCATACAGTATTTTTTTTTTTTTTGTGAAACAGCCATAACATACCGTTTGAATGCCTAAAGTCAGCATGATATGAAAATTCACCCTATCAATTGAATGATTCATTCATGATTTTTTTTTTTTTTTATTTGACCTTGTAATTTTTTTATCAGAATATCATAACTCAAATCTGCTCTCTGGTGACATATGCCAGACTTCTCTAATCATTTAGGCCGTGTGTCCACCAAAGCGTTTTTTCACGTGGCTGGCGTATCCAATTGTTTTCAATGGGAGTGCCGCGTTTTTAGAATGCCATGAGTGTAACGAGGCGTTGAGCGTCTATTTCACGCTCTATCACTTAGCGCTCAGTTTTTTACCGGTCGCAGAGAGTTGAAGAATGTTCAACTTTGAGTAAAACTTAGCTCTCATTACTGTCACTTTTTACCCAACCGACCAATCACAGTGGAGGAGGGGCGGGACAAACACAACACCGACCAACCGCCACATTCTGCGTATACAACGTCAACAGATGACAACAACAAGCATAAAACAAGAGCCAGAGCAAATACTTTACATTGTATCAGTATTTATATATACAGAAACCAACTATCTATGAAATGAGATACTAGTAACACTTCCGCGGATATTCAGTATCATAGCAAGCAAAGCCTCTCAACTAAAAAAACTTTGGCTGTGTTGCCAAAATGCTCTCAAGTGCCCACAGCTAGGCTAAAAACGCTTTGGTGGACACGCGGCCTTAGTCTGCTTAAACCCCGCCCCTTTCTTACAACCGACTGTAGGCTCGCATTCAGATCTTTCCTCAAGGCCCTGCTTTACATTTTTTTCTTTTTCGTTAATCTGTTTTATTCAGATTTACGTCACAAATATGGAAGAAAGGGTATGTCACTTACTTCCATTTCATCGTGACTTCGATAAAATAAAAATGGGAGATTTGTGGCTTTTGGTCCAATTATTTTATCTTAAAATTGACACTATCAATATACATACTTGAATATCAATCACTCATCTTGCACAAAAGGGCATATACAAATCAAATCAGATTGTCCAATCAAATACAAATGAAAAAGTTCAATGTCTCTAAGAATAGGAACAGTAGAATCTGGTCCTCAGACGTTTACAACTGACCTTTACCTCCAACTTCCCCATTGAGCAGGTGTCGAATGAACACAAAAGTGTTAAAACACATTTTCCGCAGTTCTGCTCTCTCTGTGTTTTGAGTGTCATGTGGATGAAGATGAGTCTATAGGGTTTGTTTGATAAGTTTACAGGCCTTCCTCTCCCTGAGTGGAATGAAACACTAAACCCCATGCTGAGGGAACCATATGCTGTCATCATGTTGCACACTGCTGCTTGCAGACAGTATGTATACAGCTGCCCGCTGAAACTGTGGCAAATAATCTGAGATTCAGAACAAGGGACGAATGCAGGAATTAAAAAATATGTTGCGTCAGATGTGTAAAGGTTTGGGGAACATGTCTGGTTTGTAATTCACATCTATTCTTTTTGTCGTAGGTATGGCATTTTAGTGGACCCCATTCAAGTGGTGTCATTGTTCCTCAAGGACCCTTATAGCTGGCCTGCTGCATGCCTGGTCATTGGTATGTATTTTAAGGGGATGCTTAGCATATATTTCCCCCTTTGATCTATTCTTTTGTTTTCCAGACAGCGACAGGCTGGCAGAGGACACTCCCACATATTCAGATAATGCCTGTTTGATTTGCAGATTGCCAAAATACTGCTTTTGTTAATCTACTTATATGTAGATTTTGTGTATAATTTTGCATGTTATCAAAGACAGAGAAGTATGTAATTGTTTTTTAACCCTTAGTCTTTATAGAGTGGCAGGTAATTTTATCTTGTTTGTAGCATGTGGTGTGATTCATTGTACAATGTATGACTGCTGTGTGACTGCTGTGTGTGTGTGTGTGTGTGTGTGTGTGTGTGTGTGTGTGTGTGTGTGTGTGTGTGTGTGCTGGCCGTCTGCCCTGTTGTAAGGTTCATCTTGAGGGTATTTGTTTTTTGAAATATGATAATATTTGACATTATAACAATTTGTTTCTTGCAGTTTCTAATGTTTTTATAATTGTGGCGTTGTACACAGAGAGAAAACTAGCCATGGTGAGTTCAAAAGCCATTCACATTTCTACGTTTAATCTGTTTATCATAATGAATAAAGCTATTGTCATAAAAATGCAAGGGTTCAGTCACTTCACACAGTATAATTTGGCGTTTGAAATTACATTGAGGGGTTGTGAAGAGTTCAATTTAGAGGGTGAATTTGATTCATTGCGTTTTTAAAAGCCTGACATATTTGAGAGAGCTTGCAAATGTGAACCGAGTATCAGCACATTTACTCAAATGGCTGAATTGAAACTGAATGAACTTATAAACAGTTCAGGCATTTTGCTGATGTTGTGTAAGACTTGCATAAAAAATAAAGTGTAGGGCATTTAGGGAGGAGATGCATTTTTATGTGCAATTTCTGTTTTATGCCATTTCTTAATTTGTAATGTTGATTTTGTTCATTTGTCTGAATATGTTATTATCTAGGCGTTGTTTGTGTTTTGATAGTTTTTTTTATTATAGTTCTTTATGGTGTTCTTGGCTGTGTGTGATTTTGTTGTTTGGTCTGATTGTGTTGTCATCAGACATGTTGTAAATGTTTCTTTGGTGTGTTTTCCAGGGGTCATTCAGTGAGAAGGTCGGCCTGCTGATCTACATCTTTAATTTAACAGTTGTCTTATGTTTTCCGATGGTTGTTGTGTTGAAGATGCCATCTATTACACCAGGTGAGACTGTACATTATACACACACTTTCATGATGCATTGTGTACATGATACAACACAAACACATATACAGTGGGGAGAACAAGTATTTGATACACTGCCGATTTTGCAGGTTTTCCTACTTACAAAGCATGTAGAGGTCTGTAATTTTTATCATAGGCACTCTTCAACTGTGAGAGACGGAATCTAAAACAAAAATCCAGAAAATCACATTGTATGATTTTTAAATAATTAATTTGCATTTTATTGCATGACATAAGTATTTGATCACCTACCAACCAGTAAGAATTCCGGCTCTCACAGACCTGTTAGTTTTTCTTTAAGAAGCCCTCCTGTTCTCCACTCATTACCTGTATTAACTGCACCTGTTTGAACTCGTTACCTGTATAAAAGACACCTGTCCACACACTCAATCAAACAGACTCCAACCTCTCCACAATGGCCAAGACCAGAGAGCTGTGTAAGGACATCAGGGATAAAATTGTAGACCTGCACAAGGCTGGGATGGGCTACAGGACAATAGGCAAGCAACTTGGTGAGAAGGCAACAACTGTTGGCGCAATTATTAGAAAATGGAAGAAGTTCAAGATGACGGTCAATCTCCCTCGGTCTGGGGCACCATGCAAGATCTCACCTCGTGGGGCATCAGTGATCATGAGGAAGGTGAGGGATCAGCACAGAACTACACGGCAGGACCTGGTCAATGACCTGAAGAGAGCTGGGACCACAGTCTCAAAGAAAACCATTAGTAACACACTACGCCGTCATGGATTAAAATCCTGCAGCGCACGCAAGGTCCCCCTGCTCAAGCCAGCGCATGTCCAGGCCCATCTGAAGTTTGCCAATGACCATCTGGATGATCCAGAGGAGCAATGGGAGAAGGTCATGTGGTCTGATGAGACAAAAATAGAGCTTTTTGGTCTAAACTCCACTCGCCGTGTTTGGAGGAAGAAGAAGGATGATTACAACCCCAAGAACACCATCCCAACCGTGAAGCATGGAGGTGGAAACATCATTCTTTGGGGATGCTTTTCTGCAAAGGGGACAGGACGACTGCACCGTATTGAGGGGAGGATGGATGGGGCCATGTATCGCGAGATCTTGACCAACAACCTCCTTCCCTCAGTAAGAGCATTGAAGATGGGTCGTGGCTGGGTCTTCCAGCATGACAACGACCCGAAACACACAGCCAGGGCAACTAAGGAGTGGCTCCGTAAGAAGCATCTCAAGGTCCTAGAGGGGTCTAGCTAGTCTCCAGACCTGAACCCAATAGAAAATCTTTGGAGGGAGCTGAAAGTCCGTATTGCCCAGCGACAGCCCTGAAACCTGAAGGATCTGGAGAAGGTCTGTATGGAGGAGTGGGCCAAAATCCCTGCTGCAGTGTGTGCAAACCTGGTCAAGAACTACAGGAAACGTATGATCTCTGTAATTGCAAACAAAGGTTTCTGTACCAAATATTAAGTTCTGCTTTTCTGATGTATCAAATACTTATGTCATGCAATAAAATGCAAATTAATTACTTAAAAATCATACAATGTGATTTTCTGGATTTTTGTTTTAGATTCCGTCAATCACAGTTGAAGAGTAGCTATGATAAAAATTACAGACTTCTACATGCTTTTTAAGTGGGCAAACCTGCAAAATCGGCAGTGTATCAAATACTTGTTCTCCCCACTGTATACAGTGCATCCGGAAAGTACTCACAGTTCTTCACTTTTTCCACATTTTGTTGTTACAGCTTTATTCCAAAATGGATTAAATTCATTATTTTTTTCCTCAGTTCTACAAACAATACCCCATAATGACAACGTGAAAGAAGTTTGTTTGAAATCTTTGCAAATTTATTAAAAATAAAAAACGCAAAAAATCACATGTACATAAGTATTCACAGCCTTTGCTCAATACTTTGTTGAAGCACCTTTGGCACCAATTACAGCCTCAAGTCTTTTTGAGTATGATGCTACAAGCTTGGCACACCTTTTTTTGGGCAGTTTCTCCCATTCTTCTTAGGAGGACCTCTCAAGGTCCATCAGGTTGGATGGAGAGCGTCGGTGCACAGCCATTTTCAGATCTCTCCAGAGATGTTCAATCGGGTTCAAGTCTTGGCTCTGGCTGGGCCACTCAAGGACATTCACAGAGTTGTCCCGTAGCCACTCCTTTGTTATCTTGGCTGTGTGCTTAGGGTCGTTGTCCTGTTGGAAGATGAACCTTCGCCCCAGTCTGAGGTCCAGAGAGCTCTGGAGCAGGTTTTCATCAAGGATGTCTCTGTACATTGCTGCATTCATCTTTCTGTCGATCCTGACTAGTCTCCCAGTTCCTGCCGCTGAAAAACATCCCCACAGCATGATGCTGCCACCACCATACTTCACTGTAGAGATGGTATTGGCCAGGTGATGAGCGGTGCCTGGTTTCCTCCAGACATGACGCTTGCCATTCAGGCCAAAGAGTTCAATCTTTGTTTCATCAGACCAGAGAATTTTATTTCTCGTAGTCTGAGAGTCCTTCAGGTGCCTTTTGGCAAACTCCAGGCGGCCTTTTACTGAGGAGTGGCTTCCGTCTGGCCACTCTACCATACAGGCCTGATTGGTGGAGTGCTGCAGAGATGGTTGTTCTTCTGGAAGGTTCTCCTCACTCCACAGAGAAATGCTGGAGCTCTGTCAGAGTGACCATCGGGTTCTTGGTCACCTCCCTGACTAAGGCCCTTCTCCCCCGATCGCTCAGTTTGGCCGGGCGGCCAGCTCTAGGAAGAGTCCTGGTGGTTCCAAACTTCTTCCATTTACGGATGATGGAGGCCACTGTGCTCATTGGGACCTTCAATGTTGCAGAAATGTTTCTGTACCCTTCCCCAGATCTGTGCCTCGATACAGTCCTGTCTCGGAGTTCTACAGACAATTCCTTGGACTTCATGGCTGGGTTTGTGCTCTGACATGCACTGTTAACTGTGGGACCTTATATAGACAGGTGTGTGCCTTTCCAAATCATGTCCAATCAACTGAATTTACCACAGGTGGACTCCAATCAAGTTGCAGAAACATCTCAAGGATGATCAGTGGAAACAGGATGCGCCTGAGCTCAATTTTGAGTGTCATGGCAAAGGCTATGAATACTTATGTACATGTGATTTTTGGCGTTTTTTTATTTTTAATAAATTTGCAAAGATTTCAAACAAACTTCTTTCACGTTGTCATTATGGGGTATTGTTTGTAGAATTGAGGAAAAAAATAATGAATTTAATCAAAAAATTAGAATTTAAACAAAAATGTGGAAAAAGTGAAGCGCTGTGAATACTTTCCGGATGCACTGTACATGGGAGGTTAATATCATATTTGAGATCTTTAGCAGAATGCAAAATTAAATACTGTAATATACTGTATACTGAAATACAGTATACTGTAAATGATAATATTGTGCTTATTATTATTTTAAAAAATATAAATGAATATAACTTCAATTATATCATTTTAAATGATTGCTTGTAGTTTTTAGTGTTTTATTTGTTTTATTTATTTATTGAAAATAGTGTAGAATTCAAATATTAGCCATTCATTGGTCATAACATGAAAATATTGTGGTATATTATTGTTTTAAAATATATAAATTAATACTATAAATTAAATTGTATCATTTACAATTTTTATTTACAAAATATTTTTGTAGTTTATACACTGCCGTTCAAAAGCTTTTGATCGGTAAGATTTTTAATGTTTTTAGAAGTCTCTTATGCTCACCAAGGCTGCATTTATTTTATTAAAAATACAAAAAAAAAAACAGTAATATTGTGAAATATTATTAAAATGTAAAATAACTTTTCTATTTGAATATATTTTAAACTGTAATTTATTTCTGTGATGCAAAGCTGAATTACTCCAGTCTTCAGTGTCACATGATCCTTCTAATATAATGATTTGCTGCTCAAGAAACATTTATGATTATTATCAATGTTGAAAACAGTTGTGTAAATGCAGCCTTGGTGAGCATAACAGACTTCTTCTAAAAACATTCAAATCTTACCAATCAAAAACTTTTGAACGGCAGCCGATCAGGAATAACATTATGACCAACTTACTAATATTGTGTTGGTCCCCCTAGACCCCTGAAGGTGTGCTGTGGTATCTGGCACCAAGATGTTAGCAGCAGATCCTTTAAGTCCTGTAAGTTGCGAGGTGGGGCCTCCATGGATCGGACTTGTTTGTTCAGCACATCCCACAGATGCTCGATTGGATTGAGATCTGGGGAATTTGGAGGCCAAGTCAACACCTCAAACTTGTTGTTGTGCTCCTCAAACCATTCATGAACCATTTTTGCTTTGTGGCAGGGCGCATTATCCTGCTGAAAGAGGCCACAGCCACCAGGGAATACCGTTTCCATAAAAGGGTTTACATGGTCTGCAACAATGCTTAGGTAGGTCCACATAAATGGCAGGACCCAAGGTTTCCCAGCAGAACATTGCCCAAAGCATCACACTGCCTCCGCCGGCTTGCCTTCTTCCCATAGTGCATCCTGGTGCCATGTGTTCCCTAGGTAAGCTACGCACACGCACCCGGCCATCCACGTGATGTAAAGAAAACGTGATTCATCAGACCAGGCCACCTTCTTCCATTGCTCCGTGGTCCAGTTCTGATGCCCACGTGCCCACTGTTGGCGCTTTCGGCGGTGGACAGGGGTCAGCATTGGCACCCTGACTGGTCTGCTGCTATGCAGCCCCATACACAACAAATGCACGATGCACTGTGTATTCTGACACCTTTCTATCAGAACCAGCATTAACTTCTTGAGCAATTTGAGCTACAGTAGCTCATCTGTTTGATCGGACCAAACGGGCCAGCCTTCGCTCCCCACGTGCATCAATGAGCCTTGGCCGTCCATGACCCTGTCGCCGGTTCACCACTGTTCCTTCCTTGGACCACTTTTGATAGATACTGACCACTGCAGACCGGGAACACCCCACAAGAGCTGCAGTTTTGGAGATGCTCTGACCCAGTCGTCTAGCCATCACAATTTGGCCCTTGTCAAACTCGCTCAAATCCTTATGCTTGCCCATTTTTCCAGCTTCTAACACATCAACTTTGAGGACAAAATGTTCACTTGCTGCCTAATATATCCCACCCACTAACAGGTGCCATGATGAAGAGATAATCAGTGTTATTCACTTCACCTGTCAGTGGTCATAATGTTATGCCTGATCGGTGTGTGTGTGTATATATATATATATATATATATAAGAAATGCATCCCTAATGTATTCATTCACTTTTTTTTCTGGACAATCATAAGCACAAAAAAGATCATAAGCTTTGTTTGCTGTTGCATTAATATGCCTATCATGTGATCAGATGATCCAGCAGAAAGGATTGGGCACAACAAAATTATAAATTACAGACCGAACTAATTTACCTTTATACCAGCATTCAGATCTTATGTGCTCAGCTGGGATGTGAATTCTATTTTTATTCACAATAGAATATAGAGCAGTAATTTGCATTATCAAAGCATTGTTGGATCAGAGCCACAGCCTAATCTGTGGTGCTCATGCAGTGGATGCAGGTTTGATTCTGACCTTCATTGTACCCTGCTTAGTGATAGACTGATTTAGCCATTTAAAATTTTTAAACCTAAATTCAGGGACAATATAATGATGCATTTTTGTAGGAAATACACTCCCTCATTTCCTCCTCTCCATACCACAACTTTCACTGGCTCTTCTGTCCGCTCTCATCTGTTTGCACCACGGGAGGTGAAAATGTGCCTCCATCTGTCAGCCTAGTGCTGCACACACTGCTCCTGTACCAGACAGCCAGGTCATTTCAGGGGCCGTCGGGGCCTTTGCTGGTCCTACAGCCCTTGAGTCCATCTCTCTAGGGCATATACGCACTCCAGAGCCCCTGCATGGACCATTTCCACCCAACATATGGCTGCTATTGATAAAGCAGTAGTGGAGGGAGCATATGAATGTGAGCCAGGTCTGTGCACACTAGAGTGGTGATGGGCTATGAGTCTGGACATGCTTGGTCATGTGACTGTAAGTTATGAACCACTAAAAGGGGGCATGCTGCGGTGTTGTGATGGAAGTGCATTTGCATTACAAACCACTTGTGTTCCTATATCCAGGTATTAAAAGGAAGAAGTGAGTTCTATGCCGAATAGGTCTTTCTAATAGCGTGTTTCTGTCATTGTGTCCTCTTTATGCAGTCGGAGGGGCTTTCGCCTTAGGAATCTACACCATCCTGTTTTTGAAACTGTACTCGTATAAAGATGTTAACAGGTGGTGCAGAGAAAAAACGCAAGCCAAGGCCCGCAGCCTTTCCAGATCTCTTTCCTGTGAGTAAATACATCCACTCCTTATCAAACATTACGTGCAGGCTCTTCTGCACTGAAAAAGGCTGAAGAAAAATGTGTTGTGCAAACAAAAAAACATTGTTATTAAAGGGATAGTTCACCCAAAAATGAAAATTCTGTCATCATTCTCACCCTCAAGTTGTTCCAAACTATTTTCATTTTTGGGTGAACTATCCCTTTAATACTTAAACTTGATCGTATGATATTAATACATCAAATAAAGTTTAACAGGTTGTTCATGAAGGAATTATACAGTCCCATCAGAATTTCACAGGACTTTTTTACATTTTTTTGCAGCCCAAAATAACCAAAATAACCTAAAATTGCACCTTTTCTCAAAAAATATGGTAATATTTAAGGCTTTATTTTGAGTTGTTGTTCAGTCAAAACCCACAATTAATCATTATGTATTTATATATTAAATGCACAATGCAAAGTGACACCAGTATAGAAACTTTAATAATTCTGCTAATATAAGAAGATATTTTGAAGAATGTTGGTAACCAAACATTGTATTCTTTGTGAAGTCAATGGGACCAACATTCTTCAAAATACCATCTTTTATGTTCCACAGAAGAAAGTCATACAGGTTTGGAACGAGTTTGAGTAAATGATAACAGAATTTTCCATTTTTGGGTGGACTATCCCTTTAATTCTTGCAGTTGCAAGACTGCAAAATCCTGGAGTGACTGGTTATAGGATCATTAGTAATCTTTTTAGTGATTTCTTTGGTGTTTGGTCGATAGATCAATGTTTTTCAATAAATGATTGTGCAGTGCGAGTTGCAGAATCCTGTTTTCTTGACAGTTCTTGTGTTCTTAGGTCCATCATCTCAATCTGCGTCCAGTGGTATGCAGTCGTATGTGTCTTACCCAGGAAATCTCTCTCTCAGAGGTAAGCTACAGTATAAAATTTCATAAAAGACAATAAAATTTCATAATTCTGCTTTGCTGAAATACAGAATACTGTAACACACAGATGCTTACACAGTCATTCCAATCATAATTAAAGATTTTCTTTTATTTTCATGATATCTAGCAATAATTTTGTCAGTGTCAAATACTATGAACTTCTTTTTCTTTTTTTTTCAGATATGTATTATTTTGTTTTTGCTCCAACCCTGTGCTATGAGCTTAATTTCCCCCGCTCTGAATCCATCCGAATGGGATTTCTGTTCAGGAGACTCTTTGAGATGGTAGGCGATTGGCTTGGACATATTTCCTGACATTATTGACATTTCTATACATTGATAAGTTGTGCTACAAGATTTGTTCACAGTATATTATGGCTTGTTTATTTTGCGAATATTGCATTCTTGCCTAAATCTGCAAATGGCAATAAATCATAGGAATTAGCTTATTGTTTGCACACAATTGCCGGGAGTCATGGCAGGAATATATGAGGGTCATTTTTATTTATGAAAGTGCTTCTTGTTAGACTATTACTTTCAGTTATAGCTGCTGCAAATTACAAATTTAATCCACACACACAGACGTCTATTGTTCACATTTTAGTTTTATATTTAGTGAGAAATTAAAATAATTTTTGCTTTTCTGTTGCAGCTGCTCCTCACTCAGTTATTGGTTGGTTTAACACAGCAGGTAAGCATCACAGTGCATTTGGAAATCACATCAAACCTGCCATTTTCATGTCTTTGAGACATATTTCATATCTAATGTTCTTTCTATTGTCTTTTAGTGGATGGTGCCAATCATTCGAAGTTCAATGAAGCCATTGCAGGTGTGTTCATGTGCTTTATCTTCTGTTTTTCAGTGCTTTAAGAATAAGCACGCTTTAATTCTATAAAACCATTTTTCATTTTTTCAGGAAATGGACTTCTCTAGAATGACAGAGCGTCTGCTTAGACTGGCAGTAAGTAAAATTAACTTTCCTCCTCAGAATAGAAACACAATCCTGTGTTCAGATTTTTGCTTACATCTCTGTTGTTTTGATGGAAGATTTGAAACATGAAACAAATTATGGAGTAAATACTGATGTCTATTTTTATACTAGGTGCCCAACCATCTCCTCTGGTTGATTTTCTTCTACTCATTTTTCCATTCCTCAATGAACTTTGTGGCTGAGCTGTTGAGGTTTGGAGATCGGGAATTCTACCGTGACTGGTGGTGAGTGATGTTATCTTTTTTGGATGTCTTTACAGTTATTTCTCTTTGTAAAAGCTTTATTTGAGCGGCTAGAGGTACCCATTCCACACCTTACTGCGTTTGATGGGCTTTGAATGCAGTCAATCTGGTTTATATGCGCCATCTCTGCCTCTCTCACTTCTATTTCCTACTGTACGTAGAGTTTTAGTCTCAGATGGATTGTGACACTGTGTTTCTTTTAGGAACTCCGAGACGATAACGTACTTCTGGCAAAACTGGAATATTCCTGTGCACAAGTGGTGTCTCCGGTGAGTGAACGGGGGTTTTGAAAGAGACCGCAGACAGCTGTTGGGAGGCGAGATGAAATATGACACAGTAAAACTCACAGAGACTATAATGAAGAGAGACTATAATGCGATCTGTCCACAAGAAATATATGGTTATTTACAGTTCACATTGGCTGTGAGTTTATGTGCTTCTCTCTCCTGTTTTCAAAGACACTTTTACAAGCCGTTGCTGCGAAGAGGTGCTGGCAAGTTACTGAGCCAATCAGCTGTATTTTTCGCCTCTGCTTTTTTTCACGAGGTGAGATATGCATAAATCACACACTGTTTTAAATATTCTGTCGGGTCATGGCAAATGAAAGTTAACAGTCTGAGCAGGGTAACAACCTGTGTGAATTATTCTCATTTTAGAAATGTGCTACTTCTCATAAGCAACAGCAATACACTAATATTTCAGAAGCTAGCTTGTTTACTTTGAATATTTCACTATTAATGCCATTAAAATACCGAAAAAAATAACAAAATAACAAAATTGTATAAAATGAAACCATCATGTACTGCTCACTTAAAGTTAATCTTTAAAAACACTATTTAATGATATTGTTAAATGTAATCTTGAAAATTCACTTGTAATATTTAAAAAGATTTTAGTTGATAGGGTTTTAAATGTTATCGAATTGTAATATCAGCCATTTGTCAGTTATATGAAGCTGGTTTAGAAGAAAGCGTTTTAAAACTGAAATATTACACACTTTATTCCAAACAAAAAAGAAATGAACACAAATGTACTAAAATTTATAAAAAAATAAATAAA
The DNA here is from genome assembly GCA_039654105.1 of Coreius guichenoti. Taxonomy (NCBI): domain Eukaryota; kingdom Metazoa; phylum Chordata; class Actinopteri; order Cypriniformes; family Gobionidae; genus Coreius; species Coreius guichenoti. The sequence goes on from CM077176.1 coordinate 17,246,371, forward strand.
ATAAAATCAGAGACCTTTTGAGCATTGCGGGAAGCAGCTGTTCTTTGAAGCAGCTGTGGATTCTAGAATAATTTGTAAAATTCTAGATGTTCACCACTCCCGAGGCGTCGTCTCATTTCCCTGACTCAGAAGCAGGTGCCCAGCATTTGGCTGGCAGCCACACTTCTTCAGAGGAGATGAAGGTCAGAACGGAGGGATGAGGAAGACTAAGAACAGGCTCCTATCAGGCTGCTGTTCTCTGTGATAAGCTGTGAGCTGAGCTGGGGGAAGGGAGAGAGAGAGCGAAATCAGGGAGGAAGATGTGTCCAGTCCGCAGGTGCAGGCAGATAGTATTCTTAACCGTCTTATTAAAAAACATTGACCTTCACAGGGCACCTCAGAACCGGACCCTGGATCACAGTAATGACTCAGAAAGCTCAGATGGAGAGTGAAGTTTCATCTCAGGAATATCTAAAACTTGAGCTGTAAAGATACGTTGAAATTTTAAAAAGGCTTTATTTATTTAGGGGTGATGTGCTGAGGGTGCAATCTAGCCCTGATTTAGTGAGGGGTAACAGGAAGGCCAGTGTTCCAAGACCCCTGGAGTTAAATAGAGGTTAAGAACCTAGTTAAAGGACGTAACAGCAGTGCTCAAGCCTTCAGTGCTTAATCAATATTTTGTGGTGTGATTATGGGGAGTTACCAGCTTCATATAACCTGACATATTATGCGCTTTTACAAAGTCTTGATTTAGTTTTTGGGGTCAACTAGAATGTTTTCATGCTTCAAATGTTCCAAAAACACATTATTTTTCACATATTTTACATTGTTGCAGCACTTCTTTTTCCAGTCTGCCAGTAACGCTCTGTTTAGTTCCTGTCTCTATTCTCTGTCTCTTTCCGAAATGCGCAATATGCTCTGATTGGTCGACTTGACCCAATGTGTTGTGATTGGTCAACTGCTTCGAGCGCGTTTCGGAAATGTCACGCCTCTTACCATAACCGCGAGTTTCAACACACTACTAACGCAACTCAACCAGGCCTCACCCTTTTTTGCATATGCCTTGGGCATGAATTATTTAAATTAAAAATATTGTGACGTGTATGTTTTTTTTTAAGGAAAACTCAAGTGTACACACTGTTAGGGGTGTCACGATTCTCCAAATCCTCGATTCGATTAAATTTTCGATTCTAAGGTCACGGTTCGATTCGATTCTCGATTTTACTTTTTTTTTTTTTTTAAAGCACAGGTTGCTATGCCATTTTTAGACTTAGACTTTTATGCAATATAATATCTGACCTTTGTTCGCAATGTACCACACTACATTGTCAAATTTAAAACATTTATTAACAACATAATGTAACAATAACTTATATCTTCAGTCAATTGAAAACTTAAGCAAAATAACCTGCCATCTAGTTTCTCTTTTGTAAGTGCAGTCTTCTTCACAGAAGATGACATTCAAGTTCACAACAAAACAAACAAAAACAATAAAACAGCCATGTCCATAGTCTTCTCTGAACAATTAAGTGTCTTAAACTATTTCCGAGCAGTTGAACATTTACCACACTGATAACTACTTTTTATCCCCTGAGAATGATGACTGTATTTTTTCATTCTTTCATGTTCTTCCTAAAACTTTCTCCTTTACATTATTGTACATGGAGGGAATCACCGTAGCTGTGAGATGCGTTCTACTTGGGATTTCGTAGCGCTAATTAAATGCCTAAAACCGGAGTTTTCCACCACCGAATAAGGTCGCATGTCTGCGGCTATGAATACTCCTAACGCGCGCGTAATTGCATTTGCACGAGTTGAGTTACTTGGAAGTTTAATTCCAAATGAAGACGGAAGAGTAGTTTGTGTTTTTTTCCGCTTGGCAAGCAACCGGACGTGACATGGGGGCGTGGCAGCATCGACGATTCCATTTTTTAATTCGAGATTGTGACTTAATTTCGGTCGATTTCGATTTTAAAATCGAAATCGTGACACCCTTACACACTGTATATATACAGTTGTGCTCAAAAGTTCACATATCCCTTGCAGAGTCTGCAAAAATGTTAATGATTTTAACAAAATAAGAGGGATCATACAAAATGCATGTTAATTTTTATTTAGTACTGTCCTGAATAAGATATTTTACATAAAAGATGTTTACATATAGTCCACAAGACAAAAAAATTAATAACTGAATTTATAAAAATTGCCCAGTTCAAAAGTTTACATACCCTTGATTCTTAATACTGTGTGTCGTTATCTGGATGGTCCATGACAGTTATTTTTTGTTTTGTGATGGTTGTTCTTGAGTCCCTTGTTTGTCCTAAACAGTTAAAATGCCCAATGTTGGCTCTTAATGCATCTGATGCAATTGAGTCCCTCAATTGTCCTCCGTGTGAAAAGATGGATCTCAAAATCATAGTCACTGCTGGAAAGGGTTCAAATATGCAAAAGGTGCTGGAAAACGGAAGAATTTTTGGGACCGCTCAGGACAAACAAAGGACTCATGAACAACCATCACAAAACAAAAAACAGCTGTGGATTATCCAGGTAACGAAACACAGTATTAAGAATCAAGGGTACATAAAGTAGTGTTCGATGAAACCAAACACAGATTTGGATTGACAAAGAGGGAGAGTAAATAATAATATAATTTTTTTTTTGTTAGGTGAGTAAATCATTTGAACTGATTTGTTGAATCAGACTCAGTTGAACACAGGACTCATCATTCTCAATAATGAACTTAATCAGTGAGTTAGCTTTGATAACTTGCTCGTTCTCTAAACCGCACGTTTAAAATGCACAAATGTAAAAAATTAAAAATGTGCAAAACTAAAAACTGAATCCTTTTAGAAACATTTACCTGACCATCACTCAGGAGTTTAAGGTGTTTAGTGCGCTATATTTATATTTATGAGTCACATATTTGAGGTCTAAATAACTACATTCTCGCCTAAAAAAACTCTTAAAATTACATACCGTGACACAACAACCGTAGTATTTGTAAAAATAAATAAATAAAAAATGGTGGATTTGCTTGACCGGTCTCCGGTCACATGGCTGGATCACATGGCTGGAAAAGTCTCTCAGCCAATCAGATTCGAGAATCAGAAAGTACTGTTGTATAAATATATATATATATATATATCTATCTCTGTCTGCAGTACCTGGTCAGTGTCCCACTCAGGATGTTCAGACTGTGGGCATTTATGGGCATGATGGCACAGGTATAAATCTTTAATCTTTACATAGAAAAATTACATTTGCATTTATGTTAATGCATTAGAAAACGATATATATTATGTTTGTGATAATCATCTAAGCAGGTTGCTGAGCTATAGAATGAATGCAATCTTTTTTTAATGTCAATACATAGTAGCTTTTTCAGTTTAAAATACTTTTTTTCAGCTCCCACTGGCATGGTTTGTGGCCAGGTTTCTTCGGGGTAACTATGGAAATGCTGCTGTGTGGCTCTCACTCATTATTGGTCAACCTATCGCAGTTCTGATGTATGTTCATGACTACTATGTCACCCACTACCAGGACGACCCGACAGTCACTGAAGCTCTGTAATCACACTGTAAAGCCCAATCGGCTGAATTTGATCGTGGACTCGGCTAAGCAGCTACACTTCGAAATATTGCTGTAAGACCATAGACTACATACTGCAGAGGTACTGTTTGGAGTACATTGATACAGTTGAAGATTACCAGAACAGTCAGATTTCCATTAAGTTTTCAAATAAATTCACAGCTCTAGGCTATGTTTAAACCTTTATGAACAATTACAACAGCCAATCTATGCAAATCTTGCCTAGAACTTCCAATAGAAATGCACAAGAATCTTTAAGCTTCTGAATGTGACTCTACAGGTGTCAAGTGCTTTTAACTTCACTAAATGAAACTGGACATATTTTTGTGGGTATGTTACATGCATTACTAGTAGGACTTTCTCGCACTCAGGTCCGTGTTCTGTCACTTTATTAGTCTTTTAAAATTTTCTTACAGTTCAAATATTGTGAAAACTCCTTAAACGGACATTACTATAGAAATATATGTTGTTGTTGTTGTTGTTTATTATGTGCCAGTCCATAAATCTACATAATGCGGTACAATATGCAAAGAGATTATGTACAGGCAGAAATGTGTCCTTTTTTTAATTAATAGGCTATATTTTTTGAAGCAATATGTGGGGAGACGCTTTAATTGTTTACTGTTTGACTTTTTGCAAAGGGATAAGAGAGAGAATGTTTGTTAAATCCAAAATGTTACGTCCATATTTTTTAATCCATATTTTATTTGTTAAAATTAAATTGAATTGCATTTTTGTGTATCTAAACTGTTGTACAGTACACTGTTGAGATGCCATCTGCGCTCCATTATCGGCATTATGGGACGTACTCATCAAAAGTGCGCCACCCTGTGGGGACTGTTGAGAATAAACAACCCTGCAAATGATGCTACTGTGGCACCGTTATTTGTTTTTGTGGAGGCATTTATCAAGCATAATTGTATTCAACTGGAGAGAGCCGGATGCACTGTAATCTCGCAGTGTGTTATTTTTCACAGATCATGCCCTTCCAGTGCAATTTGTCCTCACATGATGAGGGTGCCAGATCCTCACAATCAGTGCAAGTTTGTGATAAATGGCTTTGGAGATAAGTCTTATAATAGCCTTGGGTCATATTGTATGAACATCCTATTGCGTGTGCCGCAGTGCAACAGACGCACTTCAAGAGCCTTTGCTATCTAATAGGCTGATAGTGCTTTGCTGTGTTAAGTATACATTGCCATACATACAAAAGATTGGAATGGCAAAAGAATGATTACGGCACAGAAAATCAATGCTGTATATGTCACTGTTTATTTGGTTCAACTAATATCAAGTTTAAAACATTCCCACTTTGGACTAAAGTTTACTACAATAAACTTAGCTATTACAGGTATGCTATCGTTCAAAAGTTTGGGGTCAGTAAGATTTTTTTTTAAAAGAAATTAATACTTTTATTCAGCTAGGATGCATTAAATTGATTAAAAGTGACAGCAAAGACATTTATAATATTACAAAAGATTTCTATTTTAAATAAATGCTGTCATTTTGAACTTGAAACATTGAAAATGTTTCTGAAGGATCATGTGACCCTGAAGATTCAAAATGTTCACGCAATGTCGTAATTACCGTAATTTTGAGATTACAACGTCACGTCCTCGTAGAACTCCTAATTGCAATTTGCAAACTGGGAATTTTCTGAGCTCTCCGACTTGACCACATGATCACTGTACCACCTGGTTAATTAATTACAGTAATTACAACATGGCATGAACGCAACATCATATTGGCGTTGATAGTGTTACGACATGGCGTGAACACAGCATATGGCTGCTTAAAAATTAGTTTTGCCAAGAATAAATACATTTGAACATTACATTAGAAAACAGTTATACTGTTGTTGTTGTTTTTTTTTAATGAAATAAATGTAGCTTCATTTGGTGAGCTATATCTTGCTCTATGTTCTGGAATTTTAGTCAAACATACTATTTTCACTGTGTATAAAACATACAATTAAATTCAAATGCTTGTTCATATAGTAGGGCTAAATATGCTCTACTTTAACAACAAGACAAGGCGATGTAGATGTTGTGGAAAAAATTAATAAAACCTACCTGTCACAGCAGCAATCATTCTGCCCTCCACCCTATTAGACTCACTTAGACATCAAGAATCAGTGTATGGATCTCAATAATCGTTACATGCTGCAGTGCGTTCTGGGTGCATCATACAAAACTCATCCATGGCTCCTAGAATGCACTGCAGCATGAAGCATGTCACCATTGATTCATACACTGATTATTGATGTCTATGTGAGTCTAAGAGACACAGGAATTCAAAATGTTTAGTGTACAATGTGTTTTCAAAATCCTTCAGATTTTCTGATTAAACATATTAATAACACATCACACATCTGATCAAAGTTTAGATGAGATCAGTGAATCAGACAACTAGATGATGTTTGTCACCATCATTAACTAGCCAAACCACCAGATCACATTTTCTCTTGGCTTTTTTGTCATAACGAATGTGTCTTATAAGCACACAGTTGCAGCAGCCAGAGAAAAACTAATATTAAGAAGTCAAGGGTCAAGAGCCCAATTAAAGTAAACACTGATCACCATAATGGTGACTTCAAATGAAACATTTTCAATAAATCATCAACATCTAAACCTCTGTTAATACTCAATAAGAAATAAAGTCAATCTGGTTAGTAAGTGAAGCTGGTAATGCTGTTTGTGGAGTTATCCATGTCCAGTGCCCGCTGGGAAAGTTCCTGCTAAAAACTATAAGAATTTTAAGGGATAATGTTCTAACAATGTTATCACTAAACATATTTTAAAGAACCCCTGTGGTAAAACAAGTTTTTAATGTTGTTTATATGTATATGTGGGTTTTTTAATATGCTTTCAGACAAACCATGTGCAAATTCATAAGTCAACACCGTTGCTGAGTACTTTCTCTCTTTAAAAGTCCAGTAAACCAAAGACAGTCTCAAAAACGGTTTGAAATCGCTGGTGTTTCTGACGTCACAAACTAGGCTACCTTGTAACCAATCACATCAACGTGCGCCTATTCTGCGAAGCAGAGGAGTCTCAAGAGAAGTCAGGTTATCCCGGTATATTTTTCTGTTGATATGAAAAATCGTGTACATTTAGCAATATAGTGGGTGAATTATGTATATGATATATATTATGATGTTATGATGAACTATATGAATTTCTCCACTGACATTCTATGATGTTCAAAGCGTTTCTAAGGATGCTCGTTTTTAGAAGGAAGGCCGAGATGGCGAACGGGAACATGGTTTGTGTAACATTAGCAACACATTATTAGCTGTTTGATAATGTAGTCAAGCAAAAGGCTAATCATGTTAATTACCTTTATGTGTCAGACGTTGTAAAGAGCGATACCTGCAGCATTTACTACAGTAACTTGAGTAAAAGTTGGCAGAGTGGATCTCTGAGCTGGTGTGAGTGAGTGGAGGCGGCGCTTATTTGCATAGTCATGGATCCGCATATACTAAATGAAGCAAGGGTGTAGCGTTACATTCAAGCTATTTTAAGGCATAAAGAAATTTTTTCACAGGAAAAATCGTTTAAATATGTCATTTTGGTGATCAAAGAAGTTTTAAGGGATAAAATGACAGGGGGACTTTAAATGTTTTTAGAGAATGTTATACCTTTTAGGAAAACGTTCTAGGAACAAAAATAAAACTTGCCACTAAAAACATTAGAAGAACAAAAAAATTCTTGCTGGGTCAAGAGGTTCATGTCCAATTTTCAACTAGGAAACTCATATTTACGATAAGCATGTGAAGGAAGGACTATTATTTGTTAACAAACAATGTTACGACGTGGTGAATGCTGGTTGGACTGTTAATATCTAATGTTTATTCGTATCTGGTAAGATGACTTGAGGATCGTGGGTCATTTGCAGGGCACTGACGGAACTGTCCATTCTTTTGCTGCAACTGCACCAGAAGAGAAACAGAGACACTGGACATTGATGTATTATCCAGCAGGGAGGAGATGACGTTTTTTCCGCTCTGAAAAAGGTACCCAGTGTTCAGCTATATGTTATACGGTATATTTCAGCACTCAGCAGATAATTGGCCTGTATTCAAGCTGTTCACTCCCAGTGTAATTCTGTCAGGCAGCCAAAACGGTAGTTAAAAAATAAAGCACTATAAAGTTTTAAACCACTCATTCTTTCATCTTTCTATAACCAAGCAACTGAGACGCTATGAATTGTCCTTTAATAAGAGTGTTTATCTTTTTGAGAGTGTTTTTGGACCCATTCAGTGCCTATTATCTCAAAAGGGGTTATTATGTTTAAAGATAAATGTGGTGTATATGTCCACAGTGTGTTTCATTTTCAATGGAAACCTCATTTCACCAATGGGCACCTCATTTCTAATTACTATTTTGATGCATTGACTGGGCACAGGTAGTTGTCACACTTTTTACTCCAGTGATTTTTCTCTACTGTAAGGCTGGAAGTTTACGCTAGCTTTGAATCAATAATCAGAAAAAAGAGCAGTTGAAGAATGACGTGCATAATTCAGTTATTTATCTGACTCCATATAATTAATCTGACTCCATTATAGTTGTTGTTATTCTTAAAATAACTATATTAACCTCTTATTCTTGAAAAGTAAAAGTCTTTCTTAGAACTGATAAGAAAACATAGGATTTAACCTGAACATTTAGATAACGTCTCAGTTACGTATGTAACCCTCGTTCCCTGAAGGAGGGAATGGAGATGTACGTAGGAACTGACCGACAAATTGGGGATCGTTTTCAGAGACCAATCTACTTCGAGTGTTTTAAAACGAGCCAATGAACATTGGCATGCGGTTCACGCATTCCACGCTCCTCCCGCAGCGCGGGTATAAATAAGGAAGTGGAAGCACCGCATCTTTGCTTTTCTGCTGAGGAGCCGAACTAGTGACTCGGCCGTTCAGCGGAGGTACAGCACCTGTGGCGACGGGACGTACGTCTCCGTTCGCTCCTTCAGGGAACTAGGTTACATATTTAACCGAGACGTTCCCTTTCAGTCGGTCACGTACGTCGGAACTGACCGACGAATTGGGGATCCTACCAACACGCCACAGGCGCTGGCCCTTCCAGCGCTCTGCGTGAGCTCCCTGGGCCGCCCCTATGTTGGAGCGGCAAGTCAGGGCTCTAGCAGAGAAGGTCAGTCACTGCTGTGACTGCACTGCTGCAAGACCCACTCAGTGTGACTATTGGATAACGCTGGGAAAGCGTGCTGTCTCGGAGATGGAACGCTGCGGAGCCACATCCTTCAATGGAAGGAGAGGTGGCAATTACACATAAGGACCAACCTAGCAGGGTAGTGCAACATATGGCAGTCTCTGAGGTGGTTCCAAGACAATAGTATCCGTATCCGTATCCGTATCCGGCCCAGGGGGCAGGAATGGCGCTGCAAGCCGACACTAGAACGGGCACTTAGCGCTACTGGGAAGATACTGGCTCTACACAGAGGCTATAGAATCTAGCGAACGTGTTAGATGTCGCCCAGCCCGCAGCTCTACATATATCTATCAGCGAGGCGCCTTGAGCCAGCACCCAGGAGGAAGCCACACTCCTAGATGAGTGTGCTCGCAACCCGAACAGGCAAGGCACGTCTTGGGACTGGTAGGCCAAGACGATAGCACCCACTATCCAGTGGGCTAACCTCTGCTTGGAGACAGCCTTTCCCTTCTGCTGGCCTCTGTAACAGACGAAGAGCTGCTCTGAGGTCCTAAAGCTTTGAGTTCGGTCCACGTAGGCGCGAAGAGCGCGGACGGGACAGAGCAAAGCTAGGGCTGGGTCTGCCTCCTCCGAAGGCAGCGCTTGCAGGTTCATCACCTGGTCCCAGAAGGGAGTGGTGGGAACCTTGGGCACGTATCCAGGCCGGGGTCTCAGGAGGACGTGAGAGTTAGCCGGCCCGAATTCTAGGCACGATTCGCTGACCGAAAGTGCATGCAGGTCCCCTACCCTCTTGATAGAGGCCAATGCAGTCAAGATTACTGTCTTCATGGACAGGATTTTTAGCTCTATGGACTGCAAAAGCTCAAAGGGAGGGCTCTGAAGTGCTCTGAGCACCAGCGCTAAATCCCAAGAGGGTACCGAGTTTGGACGAGGAGGATTTAGCCTCCTCGCACCTCTGAGGAACCTAACGATTAGGTCGTGCTTCCCTAAGGACTTACCTTCAACTGCGTCGTGATACGCCGCTATTGCTGCAACGTACACTTTGAGGGTGGAGGGAGACAGCCTTCGCTCCAGCACATCTTGCAGGAAAGAAAGCACGACACTAACCGAACACCTTCGGGGGTCTTCCTGGCGGGAAGAGCACCACTCAACGAACAGGTTCCACTTAGAGGCGCCTCGTAGAGGGGGCTCTAGCAGAAGAGATGGTGTCTACCACAGCTTGTGGCAGGTCACCTAGAACCTCCGCGTCCCGTCCAGGGACCAGACATGGAGTTTCCAGAGGTCTGGACGCGGGTGCCATAGAGTGCCCCGTCCCTGAGAAAGCAGGTCCTTCCTCAGAGGAATGGGCCAGGGAGGGGCTGCCGCAAGGAGTGTTAGTTCAGGGAACCAGGTCCGGTTGGGCCAGTAGGGCGCAACTAACAAGACCTGCTCCTCGTCCTCCGTGACTTTGCACAGAGTCTGTGCAAGAAGGCTCACTGGGGAAAACGCATACTTGCATAGGTCCCGGGCCAGCTGTGCGCCAGTGCATCCGTGTCGAGGGTGCCCCCGGTCAGGGAATAGTACAACTGGCAATGGGTCGAGTCCGGAGAGGCAAACAGGTCTGCCTGTGCAGCTCCGAAGAGGTCCCATATCAGCTGGACCACCTGGGGATGGAGTCGCCACTCTCCCGGAGGTGTCGGCTGTCATGAGAGCTCGTCGGCTGTCCGATTGAGCGCACCAGGGATGTGAATGGCCCAAAGCGACCTCAGATGCTTCTGACTCCAAAGGAGGAGATGGCGGGCGAGTTGCAGCATGCGGCGGGAGCGTAGACCACCCTGTCGGTTGATGTACGCAACGGTCGCAGTGCTGTCCGTACGGACCAGTACGTGCTTGCCCTGTAGCGGCTTTTTGAGGCGACCCAGCGCAAGACGTACTGCTAGCAACTCTAGGCAGTTGATGTGCCAATGCAGTTAGGGCCCCGTCCACAGACCCAAAACTGCACGAGGCATCCGTGAAGACCACAGCATGCTTGGATACCTATTCTAAGGGCACTCCCGCCCGTAGAAATGAAGGGTCCAACCACGGGCTGAAGGTTTGGCGGCAGTAAGGAGTAACTGGGACCCGGTACTTGCCGCTCTGCCACGCCCATCTCGGGACTCGGCCGTGGAGCCAGTGCTGAAACGGTCTCATATGAGGCAATCCGAGCGGTGTTACCGCGGCTGCAGATGCCATATGCCCCAGGAGCCTCTGAAAAAATTTCAGTGGGACCGCTGTTCTGCCATTGAACGTATTCAAGCAGTTCAACACTGACCGGACTCGTTTCTCTGTGAGGTGCATCGCTGCTTCGCACGGAGGTGAAGTGGATGCCCTTGTACTTGGGAGGCCGGTAGGTGAACTGAATCGCATAGCCGAGTCTGGTGGTACGGACGAGCCAGCAAGACGGCCTGGGGAGAGCTAGCCAGGCCCCCAGAGACCAAACAAGCGGGACCAACGGCACCACAGACGTACCCGGGGTGGGGCAGCGAGGTGGAACACACAGACCCGACTCGGGAGGCCCGGAGGCGGCCCGGAGTGTTGTCTGAGTATTCCAGGGTGGGGCAGAGTGTGGGTGAGAAGGCCTGGTGGTGTCTTCGAGCCACACACTGCTGCCCCCTGCGAAAGGAGAGGAGGAAGGGAGTGGCAAGGCCCTGGGGCGTCACGCACTGCCGACCTCACCCTCTTGGGGCCCAGGGAGGGAGGAAACTGCTCTGAGAATGTGGGTACCGCTGGCTGCCAGCGGCAGAACGGGAACCAAACAAAAAAAAAAATATTCTCCCCCCCGGACCTCCTCCAGGGGAGGGAGGAGTGCGGACACCATCTCCCCGAGAGCAGCTCCTCTTCTCCCCGGGCTACCCGTCTCAGGGCCGCTTGCCCTTGCGCTTGCGAGCGGACTTCGCAGGACCCTTGACGGATTGGGTACCTCCCTTACGCCCGACCACCTGCTGCCCAGGTGGAGGCTCCTGCTTGGGCTTAGCAGGGGCGGAGGCGGACGCAGGGGGACACCCTCGGCGACGAGCAGGCAGAGGCGTTGCGGCCGACGACTGGGTGGAGACAGCAGCTGGTCGTCGGGGCAGGATGTTTTTAATTGCCTCTGTCTGCTTCTGGGCCACCGAGAACTGCTGGGCGAAGTTCTCGATGGTGTCGCCGAAGAGGCCCACCTGACAGACAGGGGAGTTGAGGAACCGACTTGTCGGGCTCACACATACCTGCCAGGTTAGCCCCAAGTGGCATTCCTGGACCACTAGTGTGGACGTCGCCCGACCCAGGGAGAAATTTTCGTCACCCGGAGAGCGAGGTCCGTCGCCGCACGCAGTTCCTGCACAACCCCTGGGTCGGAACTACCCTTGTGTATTAAGAGTGCAGGACAGAGGTGGCCTGCCAGTGGAACTGCCACCCCACCAATGAGGGTAGTGAGAGAGGGGAAAACTTATACAGATTATGGCCCTTTTGGTGTTCCATATTTTTGGCAGCAAATAGTTCCACACTGCTAATTTTTCCCAATGCACATCCGGGAAAAAAGGCATGGGGGCAGGCAAGGCGATTTACGCGTTGCACTACGCTTCAGCCACCCGGGAAAACATGGCTGTCAACTCTGAATCTGATTCAGCATGAGCACACTATTATAGTGGGAAACTCAGCCTCATCTTCATTTCCAGCGCATAACAGCCCTCTCTCCGATGCAGCAATTGACATCTGTCCTCTGCCAGAGCCCCAAATAAAACGCTAGGTCCCCTTTTTAAAAGGATCAGAAATCCCATCTGTAAGCTACCAGCAGGCATGTGAGACAGTGAGCGTGGCCGTCAGACTCAACGGCACACGGCGCGCTGAACGCTCGAGCCCTTATGCAAAAGGCAAGACGAACAACGCGCCGACGTGGTCATGTTCTCATGAGAGAACATAGACCACCCACGAACACAATCTCACATGTTTATATGTGAGAGAGATCGTGGCCGTCAAATGAGGACAGGAAACAACCACATCCAGACGGTTTGAATGACATCTTGAAAAAGACGCAGGGTCAAACCGTGTAAGCTCTTTTAGAGGAAAACGCTCTGACAGTGCTGAAGCACACAGGGGAACGGCCGCGGCTCACAGCAGTTCAAAAGTGCAAGCCTGCTGTGAGCACTCAATCTCATTGAAGACACCCAGCTCTGAGCTGTGAAAACAGCTGTTTGTTCGTCAAATGTGACGCGACCACCGCTGAACGTGCAATATCACCCGCACCAGCTCCAGAGACTTCAACTCCAAAGGCAGACTCGTAGTAACACTCTTCGTAGGAAACAACACTGGAAACCACAGCAATTGTTCAGCTCCGAAGCAGAAAGCAAAGATGCAGTGCTTCCACTTCCTTATTTATACCCGCGCTGCGGGAGGAGCGTGGAATGCGTGAACCGCATGCCAATGTTCATTGGCTCGTTTTAAAACACTTGAAGTAGATTGGTCTCTGAAAATGATCCCCAATTCGTCGGTCAGTTCCGACGTATGTCGAATGTGACCGACTGAAAGGGAACAAAAGTTACAATCACTTTAGCTTTCAACATTATCAGTGGTAAAGGGAAATATTTCAAAAGCCTTTAAAGCAGGCAAAGTCGTTTATTATGTTACATGTTTAAATATACAGTCAGTAAAATGGAAGAACATAGAAAAACGGCAGTGCTGTGCAGAAGAGAAAGAGTAATTGCCTTTTTTGTGAGTTTACACACCAGTGTGCTGGAGCGGCATGAGTGGCAGCCTTTCTCCTAGATTAACAGTTACCTTTCCTTCTTACACCCTGAGCGAAGCATTATTAAACATGAGTGGAATACCAACACCAAAACTAACTGACAGGAAACCAAAGACCATAAACCTGAAGGCAAATGGGTGCTGATCAATAGGTTCAATCTATAATGTACATTAGTATACTTTAATATGTCTGTTAAGTTCACCACTATTGAATTAAGTTTATAAGCTGTCAGATGACACCAAACATGATATAGTTACATGTTAGAACACACAAGTAGGTATGTAGTGGGAAGCATGTGTGTCCTGTGCTGTGTAACAAATGGCACAGATGTGTTTTAGGGGTGCAAGCCACTCTGCCTCCCCACAGAACCATCCTGTGCCTGGATTGTTCCAAAAGTCTTGAATTAGCATACTGACGAGTTCCTTGTATCAGATAGGCATTAGCATACTGTGATGATGAAAGGCACTGTCCCACGTTCAATTTACATGTATACCTTTAAAGGGAATACTGATGTATTAGGGCAGTAAAGAGTTCCACCCAAATTTGCTCAGCCTTACACTACATTCCAGTCTAGGTTTATTTTTAAGTCAATTTCTGTATAGGCACATTAAAGTCTGGGCTACAAAAAAAAAAAAAGCTGAATTGGATGTTTCTACTGTTATTACCCAGGAAAAAAAATCCATGTTGAATTTATGACCAAAATGTTTGTCACACTATATGGAGTAAGTTGTCATGATGTAAAGTTTTTTTTAAACAGTAAAATAGTTATCAAATGAAACTATTTATGAAACAGAAACAATGTAAATTGTAACAAAAACATATCAAACCAACTCAATTAATATACACAGATGAGCCAAAACATTATGGCCATCTGCCTAATATGCTGTTGGTCCTCCTCGTGCTGCCAGAACAGCGCCAACCTGACGAGGCATGGACTCTACAAGACCCCTGAACGTGTCCTGTGGTACCTGGCACCACAACGTTAGCAGCAGATCCTTCAAGTCCTGTAGGTTGTAAGGTGGAGCCGCTGTGGATCGAACTTGTTGGTCCAGCAAATCCCACAGATGCTCAATTGGATTGAGATCTGAGGAATTCGGAGGCCAGGGCAACACCTTGAACTCTTCATCATGTTCCTCAAACCATTCCTGAACAACGTGTAAGGCCGCCCAATCGTCCCAAAGAAGGCTTACGATTGGTGGGTGAAGGTTTCTTGCGCGTTCGGTCTTTTCAGCTGGGCAAAGGGATTTAATTCCAATTTAGTTTTATCTGACTCCATTTTATCAATGACCTCAAATTTAGGTTAGAATGCCAATTGGTTATTTGGTCATTTATATTTAATAGTTTAACTACACATTTAATTATTCAGTTTAACCCTTTGTTGAAATTATACCTGTTCATAATCTACTAGAGATAGTTAATAATTCCAGAGTAAATCAGAATAAATTAGTGTAACAATTTATTATTAGTCAGGTAAATGTATCATGCCAATTACATAATCAATTCAAAGAAAATCCATACATAACATCAAATGCTCTGAAGTAAAGAATAAAATATGGATACCTGACTTCTAAAAATTACATAACGCTGAGCATCTAGTAGACACTCAGCGTTACAGGCTGACCGATGTAAAGGTTTGTGCCCTGACCTCTTTGCAACATCTCCTTAAATACCAGACCAAGATGCAAAACTCTTTCAAATGTAAACGTGTTAACAATGGGAATTTGCATTAATCAAGTCCTATAGACCTGTATTGACAACAGGAGGTAAAGACCAATTGGCCGAAGACACACCCATCACACATTAAGCAAAATATCTCTCAACTCTTAAAACCTTTATTACCTTTTGGTTTACTTTTGTGGAGATGAGACCTTTTTACCAGTCGCACTGAGACATTTCCAATTATATCAAACATGTATAATACTGTATCATACTTGTTCACATTAAACCATATAGATTTTGGGTGAATTCTGGAGGAGAGATGGGGGTAGAGGCAGTGAAAGGAAAGACATGTAAATTAAGGTGATCTTTCGATGATTAACTTGTTGTGATGTCGTCTCGGATGGAGACGCTAAATGCACAAGAGTGAGTTCAGATGTTAATTTCCTTTGTTTTCTCAGGGAGTCCTCGTTCCTCAATCAGACAGTCTGGCATCTGCTAGTTATTCTAGCCTTACAAATGTGTACAGTGTGGCAGGGTGCATTATCCTGATGAAAGTCCACCAGGGAACACCATTGTCATGAAGAGGTGTACCTGGTCTGCAACAATGTTTAGGTAGGTAGAAATGTGTCAAATTTATGTCCACATGAATGGCTGGATCCAGGGTTTCCCAGCAGAACATTGCCCAGAGCATCACACTTCCTCCATGGGCTTGTCGTCTTCCCACAGTGCATCCTGGTGCCATCACTTCCCCAGGTAAATGGCACACATTTACACGGCCATCCACGTGATGTAAAAGAAAACGGGACTCATCGGACCAGGCGACCTTCTTCCACTGCTCCAAGGTCTAGTTCCAACTAGTTTGTGTGCCCGTTGTAGGCGCTTTCAATGGTGGACAGGGGTCATCATAGGCACTCTGATTGGTCTGCGGCTACACAGCCCCATACGCAGCAGAGTGTGATGCACTGTGTTGTGACACATTCCTCCCATAACCATCATTAAAATTTTGTGTGATTTGTACCACAGTAGACCTTATGTTGGCTCGGACCAGACGGGATAGTCTTCATATATTATCTACGATATTGGCTTCACCTGTGACTGGTCATAATGTTCCCTTTTGAGGGAACATCGACACCGCGTCATGGTGTTGATGCAATGGGAACGCCTTCAGAGTGTGCCGGTTTCTGAGTCACGTGTAGTACACGCCAAATCATTGGCCAATGACACAGCATCACACTGACGTCCTCGCTCATTTAAAATATTAAGTTTGTGTAAATCACAAGTAAGTGTGCTATCTCCAAGTTAGAGAACTACATTATCTGGGTGGTTTGGGATTCCACCACGATGTGGGCACAACTGTCCCCGGCTCGGGTGGATTCCGTTTGCACCATGGTAGGCAGTCTAAGGTTAGGACAGGAGATTTCCGTCCGTCATGTCATGGTGGCTAAAAACCACCAGGGTCTTTAGGGAAGGCTCTCATCTCTCTTGGCACATCAACCGCCTAAAGATGAGGGCTGTGATTTTAGCACTAAGACACTTCTTCCCAGATCTCAGGGGCTATCATGTGTTAATGCGGATGGACAACACATCAGTAGTTGCCTACATTATCACCAGGGTGGGTTGCAATGCGCCCCCTGTTCAGGCTGGTGCAGCAGATCCTGCTCTGTGCGGATGCAAACTGCTCTCCCTGAGGGCAGTTTACATCCCAGGACACCTCAATATGGGAGCAGACATCCTGTCGAGGCAGGGGCTGAGGCCTGGGGATTGGCGACTTCACCCTCAAGTAGTGGAGTCTATATGGCAGAATTCGGCCAGGTGGAAGTGGACTTGTTTGCCTCCGAGGACTCAACCCACTGACCCCTTTGGTTCTCTTTCAATCCTCCAGCTCCTCTGGGGCTGGATGCCATGGTATAGATGTGGCAGAGGTTGCATCTGTACGTCTTTCCCCCGATTGTTATGCTCCTGGGAGTTCTGGCGAGGGTCCGTCAGGAGAGTTTGGTGGGGAAACATGTCCTGGTGTGCCGTTTCTTGTGCGGTGCCAGACTGCTGGGGCCTATCTGCAGACTGCGGGTTCCTTCAAGAGATCTCTCAATTGTATTAGAAGGGTTGTCAGATACTCCCATTTGAATCATTAGAGTTAGCCTCAGAGAAGCTTCTGACTCTGAAGGTAGCTTTGCTGATTACCTCTCTAAGGTAGGGGACTTGTAGGCCCTATCTGTCACCTCCTCCTACCTGGATCTGCCCCTGGACTGATCAATGTGATGCTGCACCCTAGGCCAGATTTCGTCCCAAAGGTGCATTTCACCCTGTGGTTTTTCAAGCCTTCTCTCCTCTGCAGTTGGAAACTCAGGAGCAGGATTATGTTATGTCTAGTCAGGGCTCTTAGGATTTACGTCTCTTTACTCTGATTGGCATAAATCTGATTAGCTTTTTGCCTACATTGGGGGGCGCAACTGAGGTTCCGCTGCTTTAAAGCAAACTATATCTCACTGGGTTTTGAATGCAGTTCTTTGGCCTATGAGGTTGCATGGGGTCGCTTCGCCTCTAGGAGTCAGGGCCCATTCTACCTGAATCATTGCCTCTTCTAAGGTGCTAACAAGAGGTCCTCATTGTGGGATGTTTGTGCTGCGGCAGGCTGGTCCTCTCCGCAGATCAGGTTTTATAGTGTGGATGTGGACTCAGCCCCAGGGTCTCAGGACCTTCGAGGCATCCTCTCAGCATGGCAACTTGGGTATTGTCATTCCCATTGCATCAACGCCATGACGCAACATTGATGTTTTCCCGAAAGGGAACATCTCTGGGTTATGTATATAACCCGGTTCCCTGAGAATGGTAACGAGACGCTGCGTCGCGGTGCCAAACTTTGAGTACGCCTCCGCAGCTTCTTCAGACAGGTGAATCTGGTGACGCTCTCGCACCGGTGTTATTTATAGAATTGATTATGCACTTTGTTGCTTCACCTGACTTCGTCCTATAGAAAAATGATTTGCCGTGTATTACACGTGGCTCAGATACCGGCACGCTCTGAAGGCATTCCCATTGCGTCAACACCATGATTGTGCGTCTCATTCCCATTCTCAGAGAACGGGGTTATATACATAACCCAGAGACATCTTGCTCATCAGTGTACATTTGTAACATTTAAAACTTGTGAGAACTTGCCACATCTTGATATTTATGTAAAATACAAAGTACAGAATTCCCAAAATTTCGAATTAGGTGTTTGTGTAATTGGCCTTTTTTCTCAAAACATTTTAGCAACTGAGATATAACCTTAGTGAGAACTAGCCTTTTTAAAGTTATTATTTGATTTTTAAAACTAAATTTTGATAGTTACAAAATGTAATGGTTGACATCTGCACACAGTTATTCAGTTACCATGAGGGCTCAGAATCTTATTGAATAATGTGTATGACTTTCAAGAGTTTATGGGCATATTGTAAATGCCACATACAAATATGATTCACATGCTTCCAATGCTATTAAACCATGTTGAGACAAAGGACAGCACACAGTTCCAATGATTTAAACTCACTCTCAGTCACATTTGAACTTAACTTACCGACTTCATATCTTTGGTTGGAGAAATTTCGGAAACATCAGGACGGAGACTTGGCAGATGGTGATGGATGAGTTTCCAGACAGGAAATGTGGAAAAAGTGTCGACACATCCAGCAGTATTAATACATCCTGTTCTTTTATTTTAGCTATCTTGCTGGCACTCTGACACCTTAAAAAATCTTTTAGAGGACTTATGGAGTTTATGACATTTTATGACATTTCAAGTTTATCGAATTAGAACTTTGCATTATGTGCTGATTTATTGTTTTTCCAGCCCCAAAATGCTACTGTAAAATTTAGGGCTACATTTTCATTCAAATAATCCTAAAATTGTATTTAACGTATGCTGAATTTTATTTCAGTAAACCAAATAATCAAAATGAAGAGTAGCCTATCATATCCCAGAATCCACTGATTGTAATGTCAGGGTTTATCCAAACTAACTCAAACTTCCTGTGAGCCAGAGGATGAAGGGAGGGAAGGAAAAAACAAGAGAGGGACAGAAAAAAAGAGACATGCAGCACAGACAAGGAGGAGAGACTTTCTCCTTTTTGCCCCTTCAAGCTGAAGATGTTCAACATGTTTATAGCACAGGGCATTTGGTTTTCATCATTTAAGGCTCTTTAAGAGGTTTAGGTGGTGTTTTATGGTCTAATTTGAGTGTCAAGTCTGTGGCCTTCATTACAACGTTTCTGTTTCACACTCCAGATCAACTTCTCATCCTTCTGTATGTGCAGGTAAGCAATTACTTTTTTGTGTGCTTTTATTGATACAAAAGTTGCATGCCATGCCATTGTTTGCCATGCCAACATTAAATTTTTAAAATCTTAAATATTGTGTGAACAGTTTTTTTAAGTAGTAAAAATAATTCATCACCAGTTTAATAACTTTAATAAATTTACTTAGCCATTTATCAACATAGTTATTAGTACAATTTAGACAATTGGATCATAAAAATAAATCCTTTAATAAAATAATAAAATAAGTCCTTAGCAATGCATATTTCTACTAATAATACATTTTTATATATATTTACGGTAGGAAATTTACAAAATATCTTCATGTAACATGATCTTTACTTAATATCCTAAAGATTTTTGGCATAAAAGTAAAATGGGTCATTTTGACCCATACAATGTATTGTTGGCTATTGCCACAAATATACCCATGCGACTTATGTGTTCCAGGGTCACATATAATTTTTAAATTTTATTTTATTTTTTATATTTGCAGTTATTTTATGGATTTTCGTTCTTTTGTCACAATTTAATGTGCCAAAGCAGTATTTTGCTACAGTGAGGGATCATCCTCAAGCCAAAGACAACCAGCCTACATCAAAAGCTCTGATGGCGACTCACACAGAGATATTTATTTGGACATCATTAATGCATCACTGTCTCTCAGAGAGGGCCATTAGTTTTGTTGTTGTCTTGGAGAAACGCATCCCCTCTTTATATTTGAGAGTCTGCTTTTCGGTGATGATTAGCTAATATACTTTGTAGACAGAAGGAATAGTTCTATAGAGGTCACCACCTCTCTCACAAACAGTTGATTGGCTTGTCAATCTTCTGTCTTTTTTATACTTTCAGGTATAAAAAACCTTATACTTTAATTTTTTACTGTCAGTGTAAAACTGCCATAAAATCAGTGTTTTAAAGAAAAGAGTCAAAAGTTATTCATTTTAGAGGAGTGTATCTTAATTTCAATTATGCAACAGTGCATGACGTTGTTCAAATATTTAAATTAATTCTGTGGAGTTTCGTCTCTCATGTCTAAACAACTTTATTTTGGTCAATAAATATTGTATATTGTTCTGTCTTTCCAATTAAGATGTAAATTGAGCAGAGGCCCGAGTAAATAAACACACAAAAGAGTCAGAAGTCTGATGCCTTTAGACCCTGCTCAGAATTCATTTGCGTAATAGTGGGATAGACGTCTATTCCCACGAATCTCAGTATCCAAACAAATCCTTCCCATTAGTCTTAATTATTATCTCATTCAGAACACCATCTGAACTATGCCAGACCGTAGGTACCTCTTCGTCAGAGGCTTCCAGGCTGTTTGTTTATCAGGCTCATTCTTCCTGCAATGGAAGGAGAGCATATTTGTTTTTGCAGGCAATTTTCCATTA
Source organism: Coreius guichenoti (assembly GCA_039654105.1). Taxonomy (NCBI): domain Eukaryota; kingdom Metazoa; phylum Chordata; class Actinopteri; order Cypriniformes; family Gobionidae; genus Coreius; species Coreius guichenoti. Next base: position 17,267,201 of record CM077176.1, read on the forward strand.
TGCCACAATGTACCATGTGACATGGGTTTGAGATGTAGACACACGCAGTCTTAAAACTGTCAATTATTTTTATGTCCTGACATACCAAACCTAAGTAAAACATGACCAGAGAAACTGACAGTATGTTTGAAATAGCCTATATCATATAGCATACTGTCTACTGCAAGAGTATATACTGTCTATACACCAGACAGTTTGCAACTATACTTTTTTTTATGTAGTATACTAAAATAGATGGTACATTCAAGAATTACTTGTTTTTTTAAAGATATAAATTAACTAACTTTTAAAAAAATGAAATACCCATCAGAGCCACTGAACTATAGTTTGTAGTCCTACAAAGTTACAATCTTACAGTCTTATTAATAAAAAATATATATATTTTTTATATTTTACTTATATTGTACTACATACATATTGTGCTGTACCTCAACTTTTATTTATTTATTTTGATTTGTCTGTTTATTTATACATTTTTAATTATTTGTGACCCTAGACCGCACAAAACCAGTCATAAGTCGCACGGGTATATTTGTGGCAATAGCCAACAATACATTTTTTTATGGGTCAAAATTATCGATTTTTCTTTTATGCCGAAAATCATTAGGATATTAAGTAAAGATCATGTTCCATGAAGATATTTTGTAAATTTCCTACCGTAAATATATCAAAAATGTATTATTAGTAGTAATATGCATTGCTAAGGACTTCATTTGGACAACTTTAAAGGCGATTTTCTCAATATTTAGATTTTTTTGCACCCTCAGATTCCAGATTTTCAAATAGTTGTATCTCGGCCAAATACAAACCATACATCAATGGAAAGCTTATTTATTCAGCTTTCAGATTATGTATAAATCACAATTTCAAAAACTTGACCCTTATGACTGGTTTTGTGGTCCAGGGTCACATTTATTATCAGCACTGAGACCGCTCTTGTCCGGGTCACAAATGACCTCACTTCTGCTCACAAGGGTGCTTGCAGCATTTTAGTTTTGTTAGACATTAGTGCTGCTTTTGACACTGTATGTCATTCCATCCTCCTTGAAAGGATGTGTGGGTGTTTAGGCATTGCTGATGTTGTGTTTGATTGGTTTAAATCCCATCTCACTGATCGTTTCCAGTATGTATGTTTGGGGAAAAATAAATCCGAACCAATATTGGTACAGCAGGGTGTCCCACAGGGGTCTGTGTTAGGGCCCATTCTGTTTAGTATATATGTTGCCTCTTGGAAAGATCATTCGAAAGTTGATGCACCTCTTGATGGAAATAAATGTTGTGATGTTATTTCCATCAAGAGGTGCATCCATTTTTGGTCAAGATATTGTATTGATAATGCAAGAGTCGAGCACTCTGTAAAGTCTAATCCAGTACATCCCAAAGACTTTCAATGAATTTAAGGTCTGGACTCAGAGGTGCCAATTCATGTGCGAAAATGATTCTTCATGCTCCCTTCCAATGAAAAGCTACACACTCCATCAATTAGGGTTAGAAGAACGGTTGCCAAGCATATAACATGCTAGAAATATAATAATCACTGCAATAATGATATAATCATAGACTCTTAAAGGGGTCCTTGATTATGATTGAACTTTTTTAACTTTAGTTAGTGTGTAATGTTGCTGTTTGAGCATAAACAACATCTGCAGAGTTACGATGCTCAAAGTTCAATGCAAAGGGAGATATTTTCTTTTACAGAAATCGCTTTTTAAGGACTACAACAAACGGCTGGTATAGGGACTACAACGAGCTTCTTCCCGGGTTGGTGACATCACAAACCCTAAAATTTACATAAACCATGCCCCCGGGAACACGCAACAAAGGGGGTGAGGCCATGTTGGGCTGCTTTAGAGAAAAAAAAGAGTTGTTGTAGTAGAGCACATTTAGGAATCTGCTCAAACTGTTGCATCAGTCTTTTTACCTTTATTGCAATACAGTACACAAGTGGGTAACGCTTTAGATTACAGCCCGGGAAGTACTGCGCAAGTAAAGCAAATTTACAGTGCAACTTTCGGTAATTATAGTGTAACTATAAAGTAAGTGTGTGTAGTTATAAGGGAACAATATGTAATATTTGGGGAATAAAGAGGTAACTATCAGGAAAATTAACAAATTATTTATACTGTAAGTATTTTTTTAATTAAGGGGTAATTATCCATGTAGTTACAGGGTAAGTATGAATCTACGGGCTGTAAATTAAAGTGGTGCTTGTTCCCCTCTTGTTTTATGTAGTTACAGGGTAAGTGTGAATCTGCGGGCTGTAAATTAAAGTGGTGTTTGTTCCCCTCGTTTAATGTAGTTACAGGGTAAGTATGAATCTGCGGGCTGTAAATTAAAGTGGTGCTTGTTCCCCTCTTGTTTCATGTAGTTACAGGGTAAGTACAATAAAAACACGTACACAATCTGATATCACTCTGAAATCTTTATTTGAAAAACAACTTTTTTAAAACTTATTCGTTTCTCTTGCTTGGCTTCTCCTCCTCTTGTTCCTCTTCTTATTCGTTCTTGCCACAGATGAATCTTAAGAAGGAATCCTATGCCTCTAGCTATTCTGTAGCTATATTATGTATTTAAAGAAAATACAGTGCACGCAGAAATGTCCTCACCGTTTACTCATCTTTTACCCTCATGCCATCCGAGATGTATACGACTTTCTTTCTTCAGATGAACACAGAAAAATAAATAATCTCTGATAATGAAAACTCATTTGGGTTCCTAAAAGTTGAAGCATCAAACAGCACATACAGCAATCCATACGATCCTAATTGATGAATCAATGTCTTCTGAAGTGAAACGTTGTGTTTGTAAGAAAAATACCAATATTTAAAAAAAAAAAAAAACGGTAAACTATCGCTTCCGACCAGCAGTCATCTGCGTGAATGAGAGGGTTGAGTTCACGCTTGACGTAACTTGAAGTGTGACTGGTCACGCGGATGTCGGATGCCGTCTGTTTTTATTTTTTTAAATTAATGCTCACAACAGTAAACAAACATAATATATGATAATAGCAATGAGAAACAAAAAAGACTAGAAGACAGAGACGCCAGAGAGACAGAGTCGCCACTCGCGCGAGAACGTCATGAAAGCTTGAAGCTTCTTTACTCATGCACGTGCTGGTAACAGTTGGTCGGATGTGAAAAGATTAGTAAATTATGAGACCATTTCTGGATGTACTTTTTCTTTTAATAAATAATAATACAGAATATCAAAAGACATTGGATTGCTCTTAAGATCCATCAGTGGAAATAAAGAAAAAGAGGAACAAGAAGAGGAGAAGCCAATCAAGAGAAACAAAAAAGGGACAAAACGTGCCACTTTCTGTCAGGACGTTATTGTTTAAAATGAAAAGTTTATTTTAAAAAAATGAATAAGAAGTGTCATAAATCTGTTTTGAATTAAGTTGTTTTTCAATAAATGTTTCCGAGTGATATCAGATTTTGTACGTGTTTTTTATTGTAACTACATGAAACTATTAACAGCCCGCAGATTCATACTTACCCTGTAATTACATGAAATAACAAGCACCACTTACCCTGTAACTACATGGATAGTTACCCCTTAATTAAAAAATACTTTCAGTAAATCATTTGTTAATTTTCCTGATAGTTACCCCTTTATTCCCCAAATATTACATATTGTTCCCTTATAACTACACATACTTACTTTATAGTTACACTATAATTACTGAAAGTTACGCTGTAAATTCGCTTTAGTTACACAGTACTTTCCGGGCTGTAATCTAAAGCATTACCCACAAGTGCAATAGCATGTCATAAAAGCAAGATGACAACATAAGTTATAACCATAATTAAACTAAACTATACTTGTTCTCCATGCAGCACATATTCTCTGGCTCCCTCAATTCCCACACGGGCGATTTATAGATTATCATAACAGAACATGCTAATCAATGACTTGAAGATAATTAACTCCACATCAGCATAAATTCATCAAATAACCATTCAGAAACGCCCTGTTGCATTCTACTTGTTGTCACTTCTTAGTGAGTCTCTCCATCATCGTCCGACTCCGGTTTGAACATAAAAGGCTGAACAGTTTCTTACCTTTTCAGTGTGTGTGTGTCTGCGTGAGGTAATCAGAGCTGCTAACACAAGCTCTTGAAGCTCCGCCCTTTTCCTGAAAGGGGGCTGGGAGGAGCAGATCATTTGCATTTAAAGGGACACACACAAAAACAGCATTTTTTTTGCTCACCCTCAAAAAGTGACAATTTTAACATGCTATAAAAAATGAACTGGGGAGTATTTTGAGCTAAAACTTCATATACACACTCTGGGGACATCACAGACTTATTTTACATCTTGTAAAAAGGGGCATTATTATAGGACCCCTTTAAGCATTTGCCTATTTAAATCTAAACAGCGACTTTTTTTTTTGGCCCGGCAGTGTATATTAACTAATGATTCATTAATCATTATATAATGTTTGCTAATGATTTATTAATGAAAGTTATTATAAAGTGTTACCAAATTTTCTTAAACTCAGTGAGTCAAAAACTGAAATTCTACTATTTTTCTTTGAAACTACAAATAAAAAAAAATGCATTCTTGTAATTGCAATTTTTCCTTTCTCTTTGTGTTTTTGTGCAGATCCAGCCCCCAAACCACAAAGATGACCCTAACAGAGGGTTCATTGAATCTGAACCTTACATCAACATTGACTCCTCCCCTAACAACCAATACTTCTCTGCCATACCGTGAACCATATTTACACAGACTGGCCCACTTGGATGAGGGTCTCTATAATGACTTTTACAGCCTGTGGATAGCTCTGGTGGTCATCAACACACTTATCTTTATGGTAGGGATGACCCTGAACAGTCTGGCTTTGTATGTCTTCTGCTTCAGGACCAAGCCGAAGACTACATCAGTCATCTACACCATTAACCTGGTTGTGACGGATCTGTTGGTTAACCTTTCCCTCCCCACTCGTATCATATTGTACTACAGTGGAGGAAAGTGCCTCAACTGTTCCTACATGCATATATTCAGCTACTTCGTCAACATGTATTGTAGCATCCTCTTCCTCACCAGCATCTGCGTAGATCGCTACCTGGCCATCGTGCAGGCTGAGGCCTCACGGATGTGGAGGAACCCCAGTGTGGCCAAAGCAGTGTGCGTCTGCATTTGGCTCTTCGCCATCATCGTGACCTACTCGCTTCTCACGACGGCCTTCAAGCACTCAGGCTGCTGCCTCTCCAAACTTTTCGCGCTGACCATATTTGAGTTCTTCCTGCCAATGGTGATCATCATAGTGTTTACTATTCGAATCATGTGCGCCCTTTCCAGCCCAGCCCTCATGCAGCAGAGCCGCGACAGACGCATGAAAGCCGTACAGTTGCTGTCGACCGTGCTGGTGATCTTCACCGTTTGCTTCACACCGTTTCACATCCGTCAAGTTCTGTTTTACTTCCATCCTGATCTGCCTCATCATGTGATTGTGTACCATGTGACCGTCACCCTCAGCAGCCTGAACAGCTGCTTGGATCCTGTGGTCTACTGTTTCGTCACCACTAACTTTCAGTCTACCATGAAGAGATTTTTCAGGAAGATGGAAAGAGAACAGACAAGTGGAGACATTATCAGCATGCAGAAGAGCTCAAAGGCTTCAGGCACAGTGATTGCTACAGCTAATAGTATAAGGATAAACATGAGCCCTGTCCAGCAGGGAAGCCGACCCGCATAAGGGAGCGTGCATGTGTCCTGTACAGTATTCAGATGGTTGCCATTACCATGTGATACTAAGGCAAAACCACAGGCATAATGGAGACTTTGTTTCTCTGTGTACTGTAAATACCTTAATGTAGAGATTTTATGAGCTTGCATTTCATTTCACGTTCATTTCATGTTTGTAACTACGACTATGCAGCAATGCCACATAATATGCCACAGCATTTTTAAGCTTGCAGTGTTTTAGAGCAGGGGTTTTAAACATTTTGATGCCAAGAACCGCCAAATATGATGATCCCCTTGCGAGGGACCCCTTAAAAGGCAGACATATTTTGTATGTATACATCTGTATGCAATGTGCATATGAAGATGTATGAAGATTTATATTATTGGCTATCATATTGTTACTGTACTGAAGCCAAAACAAATTATTAAAACACTATCTGGAAAATATTGTCTTTATATCTACTGTATCTTTTTTTCTGACCACAATTAGAGTGCACTATTGTTCAAAAGTTTGGATTCGGTACGTTTTTGTTATTGCTTATGAAAGAAGTCTCTTGATTTGATCAAAAATACAATAAAATAGGCATGTGTGGAATATTACTACAATTTAAAATAACTTTTTTCTGTTTTGATATATTTTCAAATGTAATTTATTTCAAAGCTGAATTGTCAGAATCATTTCTTCAGTTTTTAGTGTCACATGATCCTTCAGAAATCATTCTATGCTTATTTGGTGCTCAAGAAACATTTTCTATTATTATCAATATTGAAAATGGTTGTGCTGCTTAAAGGGATAGTTCACCCAAAAATGAAAATTTTGTCATCATTTGCTCACCCTCACGTTGTTCTAAACCTGCATGAGTTTCTTTCTTCTGTTGAACACAAAAGAAAATATTTTAAAGAATGTTGGTAATCAAACAGCTGACAGTAGCCACTGACTTCCATAGTAGGCAGAAAAAAAAACTATGGATGTCAATCGCTTCTGTTAACTGTCTGGTTACCAACATTCTTTAAAATATCTTCTTTTGTGAATTAGATAGAATTTAGAACTTTTGGTCAAATTAATGGTTTCTAGTTGAATAAAAGTATTAATTTCTTTCAAGAAAAAAAAAATAGCGTTAACATTTTAGGTAAGCTTTTGTTTTATGCTTTAGGCCAAATGAGAGTATATCAAAGATTTTGATGAGTAAATAAAATGTATTTTACGTCTATGTTAACCACAGACCTGAAGTCCAGAAGAAAAACTGAATGAAAATTATTTTCTTAAAGGGATAGTTCACCCAAAAATTAAAATTAGCCCATAATTTACTCACCCTCAAGCCATCCTAGGTGTAAATGACATTCTTCTTCAGACGATTACAACCGGAGTTATATTAAAAAAATGTTCTAGCTAATAATGGCAGTGAATGGCAGCCCAAAATTTGAAGCCCAAAAAAGTGCCGTAAAGTTTCCGTATTCAATTTACGAAGAAAGTGTAATGCCTCTCACAGTTCAAAACACTCACGCTACATCCGACGTCATTATCGCGCCAGTTATGCTTTTTTCAAAGTTGAATATGGAAGGCGGTCTGGGGGAAGCTAGATGTTTTACTTTATAACGTTTTAAATATGGATATTTTTCTTACAAAAACCCATCGATTCGCTTCAGAAGGCCTTTATTAACCCCCCGGAGCCGTGTGGATTACTTTTATAATGGATGGATGCACTTTTTTGGGCTTCAAATTTTGGGCTGCCATTTACTGCCATTATAAAGCTTGGAAGAGCCAGGACATTTTTTTAATATAACTCCGATTGTATTCGTCTGAAAGAAGAATGTCATATACTACACCTGGGATGGCTTGAGGGTGAGTAAATCATGGGGTAATTTTCATTTTTGGGTGAACTATCCCTTTAAGCAATTCAGGCTGAACTAGTTGCACTATACTACGTAGTTTATATCTAATCTGTCAACTGAGGTTATCAACCTGCCTTATTTTGTTGCGTTATAGTATTTTATTATCAATTAGGCTATCACTTTAAGAGACATCAGTTATGTCTTTATGACATGATTAAAATGGAATGACATAAGTAATAACTAAGTCTTGATGGCTTTTAGGATTTATTTTACATTTTTTGACAGCAATCATCCTGCGAGATTACATCACTGCTGACGAGGGGATTTGTAGATCGTAACGACTGGCAACCTCGAGCAAACGATACAATAGATGCAGTACATCCGCGACCTGAGAGCAGGTACATTTTGCTCTTTAACATCTTACCCCGTTTACTTGTGGATGCTGAGATTCTTTCTTTATCAATAAATGAAGATGTCTTTTCTGAATCGGACCGCTCGTCGAGCTGGGAAGGTGAAGGTATCCTCTAAATTTGCTGTAGAAGTAAGTTAATTTAGCAGGCTAGCCGTCTGGGCTAACAGACTGTATAAGCATTAATCACTGATAATTCATATAAAGTTAAACGAAATCCCAAATGCATGATAATTGCAACTCGCTCACTCATATTCCCAGTCAGATCACTTCACCCTTCCAGGAAATACAGTTGGTAACATGATTATCGTGTGTATAATGTAAAATATCCATAATATTACACTGATCATACATGCAACAGTCTGATGATCTGGCAATCCTTTGAATCCATAAAAAAAATCATAGGTAATAGAGGGTTTATGGCGATCTGGTGATGTTTGTAGCGTTTATTTCAGCCAGCGAGGTTGTTTATGTGTCTAACATTGACATCTCACGTTGTTAACTGAATTGACTGGGTTTAATGTTAGGTTTCCAGGCGTATTTTCAATAACAAACAGGAAACCGTACATGTTTAGGCATGATCTGAGCTCCATCACAGGCTTCTTAAAAAAGGGTTTTGCACGTGACTCAGCGCAAGGTCCCTCTCCGCCACGTCGTCACCGCCTAATAAATAACCGATGCCTTGTGCTCCTTGTCACTCTTCGCCCACCTGACCATTCGCCCACCTGACTCTTGTCACAGCGGGTCTGGGCTGATCTGGGGGTGAATATTATCTGTCAGAAGCGTCTGGGTGTAGCCTTATCAGTACAGTGCACAGGGGAGGGCCAGTTATCACGAGAGTCTTATGTTATCAGCAAGTAAAACTAGTGACATATTTTTAGTTCTGCCACTGTATGTGTTCAGTTTGTTCTGTAGCCCTTCTGGTGTATGTATGCCTTTACACTTCACTTTATCTGAGACCATATTTCTAGGTTAAAGGGATTTGGGCATCAAATGAAACACATGCTACTTGAGGAACAAGGTAGGATATGTTTTTGATTATTAGCTACATGTGACATGTTCATGGGTCTTGTAACCAAATTTGTTACAGATACCCTACATGTTGAAATGAATTAGCCTAATTTAGCTTATTTAACCCTGTTGCCTATATATATATAGGTAAATATAAATAGTCTATAGTGTATAGGTAAATTATTTAGTAAACAAATTATTAAAATCAAATTAACTAAATATCAAAATTAAAGTAACATTACAAATGTAGGCACATTGAGCATACATTACTTTTTAATGAATGGGTTTATCATATCAGCTGCTTATCCACCATTCGTTTTTTACGTAAAAATCTTTTAGTAGCCTACTCGCACGTGCTGTTATAGGCTAATTTATAGCAGGATTGTGTAATGCTAACTCATTTAAAATGACCTTTGGAACTTCACACACTTGCTGCCTTTACCATATGACTGTAGAAGGTATAAATAAACTTAAAAGTCCATATTCTTTTTGCATATGTGCTTATAGCCTACGTTATAACAACGTTTTTAAACATTGTTTTAGAGCTTGTGCTTGAATAAATATATATATATATATATATATATATATATATGTATATATATATATATATATATATATATGTATATATATATATATATATATATATATATATGTATATATATATATATATATAGGCAAACAAACACGTTCGCGTGAGGACGTGACCATGATCGACAAAAGATGGCACATATTACACTTATTGTACACTTTATCACTTTATATATTAATATTGTTATGGTTATCTTGTTTATAAAGTCTTTAAAATATTAAACCTGTGGGTTGGGGCACCAGAAAAGAAATTTAAGTTTTGCGAGATGAACCATCTAAAATTACAAGTGGAAATTAATTTAAAAATATGTATGTTTTTATATATAGTCTAATTGGTTATAAAATTATATAAAATGCCAATGGTGTTTTTGTACTTTCTCAGTTAAAGGGATTCACCCATAATGTATGAATGTTCTTGAGCACCTGTATGAATTTCTTTCTACTGCTGAACACAAAAGAAGATATTTTGAAGAATGTCGGTAACCAGTTTATGGAACCCCACATAGTGTTTTTTTTTCACATACTATGGAAGTCAGTGGGGATCATCAACTGTTTGGTTATCCATATTCTTCAAAATATATTGTTTTGTGTTCAGCAGAAGAAAGAAATTCATACAGTTTTGGAACAACTTGAGGGTGCGTAAATGATGACAGAATTTTCATTTTTGGGTGAACTAAATGTTCTCTTAGGAACAAGTATCAGCATTCTACTATCTTTTCAGTGCCTATTCCCTATTTTAGTCACTTTATTTTTTCATCTGCCTTTCTCCAGGGATTACAGATATGCCAAATATGTCATGCTTTTGGTAAAACTATGTTTATTGTCATAATGCCAGGATTTTTCCCGTCTGGTTTTTCACTGACATTTTTCCACTGCCTTGATCTTTCTGGATATCAGTTTTTTTATGCCAAGATTTCTCTCTCTATCTCTCATTCACTCACTCTCTCTTTCCCCTTCTCATCTAGATTAATAAGTAATTCCATGGAGGCACACAGAGGAACATCCACCTGTTCTGCTCTCCATGCCCTCCTCCTTTTCCCTTTTTCCTTTCAAGAAAACATGACTTGTGAGTTACACCATCAAAGCTCTATATTGACTGGTATTCATTACAACGGTTGGTAGACCTCTCACTAAAATATATGGAACAACATGACCTCTCTGTTGACTACGGGTTAGTGTTTTATAAGAAAACTGCTGTGGATTATGAAAGATCAACTTGGAGGTCTTAAGCAGAACAGAGTCTGTACTTGTGAGGGGTAAGTACCACAGGAATCGTTTCTGGATCAAGACCCCACACCAGAATCGTATATGCAGGCCAGCATGGCACCCAAGAATGCTGTCACGGAGTCCGTTCCAGTGCTGGACCTGGCAGTCATGCAAGACAAGGATCCGAATGGTGGGCAAAACATGGAGAAGGAAGTGGAGATGTCAGAGGACTCGGCCAGTGAGGATTCTGTAAACCACATTCCCAAGCGGTTATGGGTCATGCACGGTGCCATCATGTTCGGGAGGGAGTTCTGCTATGCCATGGAAACAGCGCTGGTTACTCCTGTGCTGTTGCAGCTAGGTTAGTAATCAACCGTAATTTCCCTGCACTATTTTTGATATGATGACAACATTTAGATCTTTTTTAACATTCTTTAGATTTAGATAAAACATTGAAACGGCTGATGCAACCGCAACAGGCACCCTCTCATGCGCCCTTTTTAGAAAAGGACATTTTGCAATCTCAGGTCTGCACTTTGTATCCACCTTATTTTGTCATTTGTAAATTGAATGAGTCTAGCTTCTGGTGTCATCCAGTTATTTTTAGCTATACAAAAGAGCTTGTTATGTTGCTTGATATTGCAAACTGGTATTTCTTACCATATTATTTTAATTAGAAGTCTTGCACATTTACAGAAGATAGCTTACTTCCATGTTGCAAAATAAGGTAGATATATAGAGGGTTAATGAGTGATTTAGTGTTTTTTTAATTAATTCTAGGCTTAAGACCTCTATTCATAATCATTGAACAGGGACATTCCTTTGGATTTGGTAAGGACGCCCTATTGTGCCAATGCCAACCCTGTGTCATAGTAGTGAGATGAAGGAATGTTTGTTTCCACAGTAGCATGCAAAAATGGACAAGGTACGGTTTGTATGGAATTCAGAGAATGTGTGAGTGCGCATTTCTCTGTCTCTCGTTTTCCGTCTATTTTGAATAAGATCAATGTCAATAGATCCTCTCAGGAAACTGCAGGGTTATTATTACAAAAGGTTTGAATTGCTCTGAAGGCCCTCTGATCTCATACTAAACACAGTTTTAGTAGATTTAACAGCTGAAAATATACTGAACATCATCCAGTAAACTCTAAAAGGCCATTATCCCAGAAGATTTAGTATACCGTAGCCTAAATCACTCTGTAATTGTCCTTTTAATGTGCATGTTGACACAAAATATATGCATCCCTTAAAATCTTAAATAGCCTACTTGATTAAAATAGATAAAATAATTGAAATGTTGAGCGTAGTTTAATAGACAATCAACCAGAGTCTGTTTTTAGAGTAAAAAGGATAAAATCCTCTCTTGTGATGGATTAAATGCAGTGGGCATTGACAAAACCATCTATTTTTAGTTCTGGCCCTTGAGAGTTGTAACACTGAGTGTTATTGCTTTATAACACAGGCTGTTTACTTCATTACATCATACTGCACCTTAACCTGATCTGTAGAGGTTCGAATGTAGTTGAATAGATGGTTGTTCAACTTTAAAGCTGAAGAGTTATGATTTGACATGTGACATGTCTGTTGTCTGCACTTTCTGTTCTCCCATTCTAAGTCGGCATCCCACTTCACACATGACCTATAGTTCTTTTGCACGTTTGGACTTCTTGAAAAAAGGAGAAGTTTGACATTATAAGTTTCACTTGAGTAATCAAATGTTTGGGTTTTAGTACATCATCAGTCCTGGCACGAGTTCTGTGTGCCAGACTACAAAATGTTTGACTCATGGAAAATTCCCTCAGCTGTTATTGTTAAAAGTAGATGCTATGAGCCATTACCACCAAATCATGTCAAATACTCTTCAGTTTTCCCACGCCCTTATTATTTACTCTGAGTCATCGCATTTCATAATAATTTTATTGCCAGAGGCAATGTGATTGCTTCATTACTATGACATGGTTTTAGATCTCTTATGTGAAAGGTTTATAGTGTTGTAAATGGCAGGTTAATGAACTGCAGACATGCTGAAACGCGCCTGGTCATCTGTTTCAACTGATGAGAGTTGCTATAGTTGCCATATTGGTACATTTCAGCAAAGTGGTTATTAAAAATTTTGTTCTGCCTGAACCTTGGAATTTAATTGATCGTGATCCTTTTCCCCTTGCAGGTCTCCCAGAGCAGTATTACAGCTTAACCTGGTTCCTCAGCCCTATTTTGGGTTTAATTTTCACCCCTCTTATTGGCTCAGCAAGTGACCGCTGCACTTTGAAATGGGGTCGGAGGAGACCCTTCATTTTGGCACTGTGTGTAGGAGTGTTAATAGGAGTGGCCTTATTTCTCAATGGATCTCTTATAGGTAATTTCTTTTAATATTTATATATTATTTAAAACTTAACTAATTATATAATATTGTTCATGTACATATATCTACAGGGTTGCATGCCAGTGTTATTTAAATTTAGTCCCATGACTATATATATATATATATTTAAATAATAAGGGTGTCACGATTTCGATTTTAAATCGAAATCGACCGAAATTAAGTCACAATCTCGAACTTCGAATTAAAAAATGGAATCGTCGATGCTGCCACGCCCCCATGTCACGTCCGGTTGCTTGCCAAGCGGAAAAAAACACAAACTACTCTTCCGTCTTCATTTGGAATTAAACTTCCAAGTAACTCAACTCGTGCAAATGCAATTACGCGCGCGTTAGGAGTATTCATAGCCGCAGACATGCGACCTTATTCGGTGGTGGAAAACCCCGGTTTTAGGCATTTAATTAGCGTGCTAGAACCACGCTACGAAATCCCAAGTAGAACGAATGTTGAATGTCATCTTCTGTGAAGAAGACTGCACTTACAAAAGAGAAACTAGATGGCAGGTTATTTTGCTTAAGTACGACGGTCAAACTGCTTTGGTTGTCCATGCTGAAGATGCCGCCCCAGCTCTGGCGTCTGTGTATATGTCACCTGCTCACCTGGTTCTCCATGATCGCACAAGCTGTGTTCTACACAGACTTCATGGGCCAGGTTATCTTTGAAGGAGACCCGACTGTAAGAAGAGCTCTTTATCCTTTAATTATAGTTAAATATAAATTACAAATAAAATACATTTCTAAATATATAAATAAATTCAAATACCAAATCAATGAAAATACCAAATTATTAGCCTACCAAATTGTTAAGCCAGCACTGTGATACTTTTAGGGCATTTTCACACCTGACTTTTTGGAGCGTTTTTTTCAGAACCTGGCGTGCTTTCTCTCTTAGTTCGTTTAGTTTAAGCATATATGAACACAGCAATCGTGCTCGTATCCGCACAAAAAAAAATTTGGTCCGAGGTTATTTTGCTTAAGTTTTCAATTGACTGAAGATATAAGTTATTGTTACATTATGTTGTTAATAAATGTTTTAAATTTGACAATGTAGTGTGGTACATTTCAAACAAAGGTCAGATATTATATTGCATAAAAGTCTAGTCTAAAAATGGCATAAGCAACCTGTGCTTTGAAAAAAATAAATGTAAAAATCGAGAATCGAATCGAACCGTGACCTTAGAATCGAAAATTTAATTGAATCGAGGATTTGGAGAATCGTGACACCCTTATTAAATAATATTTTTATTTTTTTATAAATGATTTGTTCTTACAGCTTATTTTAATCTATCTGTGAAACAGGTCTGTCTCTGGGTGACGTCCCCAGTAATAAACTGGTTGGGATCGTGCTGACTGTTATTGGTGTGGTGGTTCTGGACTTCTGTGCTGATGCTTTAGACGGACCAATCAGAGCCTACCTCCTGGATGTGGCTGATACTGAGGAACAGGACGTGGCTCTAAATATCCATGCTTTCTCAGCAGGTATATATTTTGGGACTGGGAGGGAACTGGAATAGAGATACTCTGTTCTTTAGCATCATACTTAAAACGATCACAGCTCTTTAAAAAAATCTATTTAAAATTTAATAAAAATCATGTTTTTATTAGATAATTAGTCACTGGTAAAGATCTAATCAGAATAACAATGTTCCACTTACATGGAAAAAGTGATTATACACTACAGTTCAAAAGTTCAGGATCAGTACATAAAATAAAAAAAAGATTTTTAAATTTAAATTTTTTAAAAAATTATTTCCATTTCAAATAAATACTGTTCTTTTGAACTTTTTAATTATCAAAGAATCCTGAACAATATCAACCGATCAGGCATAACATTATGACCACTGACAGGTGAAGTGAATAACACTGATTATCTCTTCGTCACGTCACCTGTTAGTGGGTGGGATATATTAGGCAGCAAGTAAACATTTTGTCCTTAAAGTTGATGTGTTAGAAGAAGGAAAAATAGGCAAGAGTAAAAGCACCAACAGTGGGCACGTGAGCATCAGAACTGGACCACGGAGCAATGAAGGAAGATGGCCTGGTCTGATAAATCACGTTTTCTTTTACATCACGTGGATGGCCGGGTGCGTGTGCGTGTGCGTCGCTTACCTGGGGAACACATGGCACCAGGATGCACTATGGGAAGAAGGCAAGCCAGCGGAGGCAGTGTGATGCTTTGGGCAATGTTCTGCTGGGAAACCTTGGGTCCTGCCATCCATGTGGATGTTACTTTGACACGTACCACCTACCTAAGCATTGTTGCAGAACATGTAAACCTTTTCATGGAAACGGTATTTCCTGGTGGCTGTGGCCTCTTTCAGCAGGATAATGCGCCCTGCCACAAAGCAAAAATGGTTCAGGAATGGTTTGAGGAGCACAACAACGAGTTTGAGGTGTTGACTTAGCCTTCAAATTCCCCAGATCTCAATCCAATCGAGCATCTGTGAGATGTGCTGAACAAACAAGTCCGATCCATGGAGGCCCCACCTCGCAGCTAACAGGACTTAAAGGATCTGCTGCTAACATCTTGGTGCCAGATACCACAGCACACCTTCAGGGGTCTAGTGGAGTCCATGCCTCGACGGGTCAGGGCTGTTTTGGCAGCAAAAGGGGGACCAACACAATATTAGGTCATAATGTTATGCCTGATCGGTGTGTGTGTGTGTATATGTATATATGTATATATGAGGCACAACTGTTTTCAACATTTAATATAATATTAAATGTTTCTTAAACACCAAATCAGCATATTAGAATTATTTCTGAAGGATCATGTGACACTCAAGACAGTTGCTGAAAATTCAGCTTTGCCATCACAGGAATATAATTAATAAATATATTAAAATAAAAAACAGTTATTTTAAATTGTAATAATAATTTCACAATATCACTGTTTTACTGTAACTGAGCATAATAGACTTTTTTCATAAACATTAAAAAAAAACATACTGGGTGGTGATTTATATTTTAGTCATATAAGATATTTATTTTTGTAGGCTGCATTAATGTTGTATATTCTGTTTTTGGGAGTTTGAAGTGATGTAATTCCTGTCTTTCAGGGCTGGGAGGTGCTTTAGGTTACATGCTTGGAGGGCTGGACTGGACCAATACCTTCCTGGGTCGAGTTTTTAAGGCCCAAGAGCAGGTCCTCTTTTTCTTTGCAGCCATCATCTTTATCTTTTCTGCAACACTTCATCTTTTCAGCATCAAGGAGCATCTATATAACCCCAACCAGCCAGGGGTATTGAAGGATGAAGATGAAGAAGGGCCACCTCCTGTCCAGCTCTATGGAAGCTTTCCATCCACTCGCCTCTTGCCTCAGCTAGAAATTATCCCTGAGGAGGAGCCATTTTCAGCCCATGAGGATAATCGGTCTGAGTGGGATGTTTCAACTGACTTTCTAAACATCGACCTTGTGAGAAGTAAAAGTGACTCGGTTTTAGCCATGCTAGATGCTACCATAGAGCTTGATGCAGACTTGGATCGCGATGGGCAGTTTCTGTGCGACATTGAGCCAAATTTATTCCAGGACTTTCCGGGTTTACAAGACGATGGGACAACATTGGATTGCCACAACACCAGCCAGCTAGGTCAGTGCACTGACCACCACCAGAAGTGTGATAGCAATGGGGATCACTTCTGTGGAGCTGCCAAAACTGTAAACAGAAGCTTTGCTGCTTCCGGAAATCCAGTCAGTGGAGCAGCAAATGCTACTAATCAACCAGGCAAAGTTGGTTTACGACCATGCAGCGGCCCAGTGCGCCGCCGCCACCCTTCCTTCTACCGCCAGCCCTCCTTCACTTTCTCTTATCATGGACGTGTGGGCTTTCAATGGCGACGCCGCTACGGCAACATGGCCGGGCCAATCAAATCATCACAAAGCCTGAATGACATCGACAAAATAGCTAGACATCACGAAAGGCAGAAGTTGCAACTAAGTGGTATCTCTGCATCCCGTAGGAATGAGGAAGATGAAGAGAGCGAGGATGGAGATGGTGGTACGACGGTCAAACTGCTTTGGTTGTCCATGCTGAAGATGCCGCCCCAGCTCTGGCGTCTGTGTATATGTCACCTGCTCACCTGGTTCTCCATGATCGCACAAGCTGTGTTCTACACAGACTTCATGGGCCAGGTTATCTTTGAAGGAGACCCGACTGTAAGAAGAGCTCTTTATCCTTTAATTATAGTTAAATATAAATTACAAATAAAATACATTTCTAAATATATAAATAAATTCAAATACCAAATTATTAGCCTACCAAATTATTAGCCTACCAAATTGTTAAGCCAGCACTGTGATACTTTTAGGGCATTTTCACACCTGACTTTTTGGAGCATTTTTTCAGAACCTGGCGTGCTTTCTCTCTTGGTTCGTTTAGTTTAAGCATATATGAACACAGCAATCGTGCTCGTATCCACACAAAAAAAAATTTGGTCCGAGATCACCTGAACGAGGTGGTCTCGGCCTGCTTGAAAGCAAACTCTGGAGTGGTTTGCTTGTGGTAAAAAAGCAATCCGACCCAACGAACAAGGTTGTATTGCAGTGTATGATGGGTAATTACGTACGTTGCGTGAAAAGCGGCAGTGTTTGTTTTGCTAATGCCTCTCAAAATGAATCATGGCTCAACCTGGAGCAAAGACGAAGCATGCCTTTTCATTTTAAAATGCTGCCTAATTGCTCTTTTCTGAAATGGGTACATGGTAAGGGCTCGTTCACACAGAACGCGGGCAGTGGAATGGGGAAAAAACGCATGGTCTTGAGACACGTTTTTTAAAAGTTGAACTGATTTATCTTGGAACGCTGTGTCATGCGCGAGATGCTGCAAAAGACGCGAGCGCAACGGTTATACACGTCCGTCTAGCGCGTTTACATAGAAAAACAATGAAAAAGTAGCGCATTGGAATGGAAAAATAGCTACAAAGAAAGTCACAATAAGCTCCGGAACTGTTGTCTATCCTATAGGTATATACAGTCAAACCAAAATTTTTTCAGACACATTTTTACATTATCACAGTTTATTCATTATAGTTTAGAAAATGGTAATAAAATATGACAAGAACTCAGAGTTAAACTGTGTCAGAACAAATTCATCTTGATAATGTCTGATAACTTTGATAGAAAGGTATGTAATGGATTATAATCAGCTGTCAGCTGTTAAATTTAAGTACACAATTAGATAATATCAATTTAGGTCAACCATTGACCAAGCAATGCTTAATTTTGTTCAGTCTGTGGTGTAAAAGGTCGCATTAACAATTAAAGAAAAAACACTTTAGCAAAACATGGTCAGGCCAAAGTGTCTGAATAATTTTGGTCCCAAATTTTTATCAATTTTGCTGGTAGTCCACTGTATGAAGAATTTTTGGGTATAATATGTCACAGTTTACTTTATTTTGCTATCCTCGCTTACATAAATTAACTATAGTCTCCTGCACCCACTAGTAAAAAATTAGATCTGGTGTCTGAATAATTTTTGGTTTGACTGTATCTACCTAGATGCCTCATTAGCAGCTATTTCTATGGGCCGCAATGCGAAAGCTTTCCAACATATTGGAACCGTCAAAGCGGGTCCATCAACACTTGAGCAAGTTGACTGTGCGTCTGCAAACGTAGTTATACGCATGTATAAATATCTATGTCTGCATTAGACTACAGCAGATGAGTTTGCTAAAATAACACAATACAAGAGAAAGGTGTTAGCTAACAGGACATTAAAAATGTACCATAATATAAAAACCTGTAATATTGAGTTATGATATATGATTTGATCTCTGCATTGTTGTTTTTTTTCAACCAGAGGCTGCGCAATATTGTGGCATCTTACTGGTCTGAAAACGCCCTTAGTCTTCACTGAATGCAATTTACTTTTGTAATATCTAGTGTTGATATGATACAGGCTCTTTTTTACGGTATCTAATATTGAATATATTTTTATGTATACTTATACTGGATATCCTGTTCTTGTTTTTTAAAACTAGGCTGCTGCTAACTCCACCGCTCTGCAGAACTACAGTAAAGGTGTGCAGATGGGCTGCTGGGGACTTGTGATCTATGCAGCTACAGCTGCCCTCTGCTCAGGTGTGTATTACGTTAATGTGTTGTATTTGATTAGAGTATTACATTTGTTTTTTCCAGTAGTGTGATCAGGTTTCACTTCTGTAGTTAGACATTCACATGACCATGTTGTGGAATAAGCAGATTTTTTTAGGGTGTGTTAGTCCTTATACGTTTTGTCTTGAATCTGTAATTCCCTTTATGAAGATCAGAATGTTGTGTATATTTTCTTGAATTTTACATGCAATTTACATGTTGGGATTAAAATTGTGTAGGATTAATATTGAGAAACGTTAACTTGTCACACATTTTATGTAACGCACTACTGTTCAAAAGTTTGGGGTCAGTACGTTTTTTTTTTTGTTTTTTTTTTTCATTTTAAAAGAAATTAATATTTTTATTCAGCAAGATGCATTAATTTGATCAAAAGCGACAGTAAATACTTTTACATTGTTACAAAACTTTCCATTTCAAATAACATAATTCTTTTGAGCCTTCTATATTCTAGCTTTCTAGAATCATAAAAAGAAATGTATCACGGTTTCCACAAAAATATTAAGCAACACAACTGTTTTCAACATTGATAATAATAAGAAATGTTTCTTGAGCACCAAATCAGCATATTAGAATGATGTCTGAAGAATCGTGTGAAAATGAAAATTTAACTAATTCAGCTTCAGAAAAAATGCATTTTAAAATATACTAAAATAGAAAGTTACTTTTAAATTGTAATAATATTTTACAATATTGCTTTTTACAATATTACTGTATTTTGTATCAAATAAATGCAGCTTTGGTGAGCAAAAGACCTTTCAAAAATTAAAAAAAAAAAAAATTACCAACCCCAAACTTTTGAACGGTATTGTAGATTTCATATGGTTTCATAGTCTGCTCCTTTTGTTTTGTTTTGTTTGTTGGTGTACATTGATTCTGAGTATTATTCAAACCAAATAATCAGAAACTTGTTTTACAGATGTGCTCCAAAGGATCTTAAACAACTATGACCTAAGCATAAAAGTCACCTACATGTTGGGGACTCTAGCCTTTGCTGTGGGAACAGCTGTCATGTCCATCTTTCCAAATGTATATGTTGCTATGGTGATGATAAGCACCATGGGAATCATCTCCATGAGCATGTCATACTGCCCTTATGCTCTTCTGGGACAGTACCATGAAATCAAAGAGGTCTGTATAATTTTATAAACTTTTGTTACCAAATATATATTACCAATAATATATACACACTACTGGTCAAAAGTTTGGAATCATCAAGATTTCTTTAGTGTTTTTGAAAGAAGTCTCTTATGCTCACCAAAGCTGCTTTTATTTGATCAAAATACAGTAACAACAGTAATATTGTGAAAAATTATTACAATTTAAAACAACTGTTTTCTATTTTATTATATTTTAAAATATAATGTATTCCTGTGATGCAATGCTGAATTTTCAGCATCATTACTCCAGTCTTCAGTGTCACATGATCCTTCAGAAATCTTTCTAACATGCTGATTTGGTCTTCAAGAAACAGTTCTAATTATAATTAATGTTAAAAATGTAATTAATTTTTTTTTACAGGATTCATTGAGTGGAACGTTCAAAAGAACAGCACTTATTCAAAATAGAAATCTTTTGTCACTTTATTAATGTTTTTACTGACACTTTTGATCAATATAATGCATATTTGCTTAAAACATTAAAAAAAATCTTACTGACCCAAACTTTTGTAGAGTAGTATGTATATACAATGCTGTTCAAAAGTTTTTTGTTTTTTAAATTTTTTTTATGTTTTTAGAAGAAGTCTCTTATGCTCACCAAGGCTGCATTTATTTTATTAAAAAGAAAAAGTAATATTAAAAGTAATAACTGTTTTCTATTTGAATATATTTTAAAATGTAATTTATATCTGTGATGCAAATAGGGATGTCACAAGTACCAGTACTTCGGTACTAAGTCGGTACTGAAATTTTGAAAATGTGACGATACCAGCATTTCTGTAGTACCAAGTGTATTCAGTACCTACTAATAGGCAGCTGCTTTCAGTCGCATCCATGTTTATCTAAGCGCAGGGCTCCAGAATGTAGCCGATATATACTAGTGTCTGTGACTAATAAACCGTAAAAGACTATTTAAATATTAATGCATGTTCTGCGTCTCTGTGTGAATGAATGGCGCAGACGCGCAGTTTCATTTGCCGCGCACACACACACACACACACACACGCTCACGGGACACTCGCTGTCTTTTTAGCTTCTGCCTTGTCACTGTATGAGGACATGAAAGCGTGAACCAGAGCCTTTAAATGTTTATATGTATTATTTACTTATAATGATTATCATCATAAATAATAAACTCATTTAATTGAATTTAATATTTTTTTCAAGTAGTTAATGGTATTGGTACCGACTACTGGAATTTTGTATCGTGACATCCCTGAATTTTCTGCATCATTACTCCATTACTCTTCAGTGTCACGTGATCCTTCAGAAATCATTATAATATGATGATTTGCTGCTCAAGAAACATTTATTATTATTATCAATGTTGAAAACAGTTGTGTAAAACATTTTTTTCAGGATTCTTTGATGAATAGAAAGTTCAAAAGAACAGCATTTATTTTAAATAGAATCTTTTGTAACTATAAATTTCTTTACAGTCACGTTTGATCAATTTAATGCATCCTTGCTGAATAAATGTATTAATTTCTTTAAGTACTTTCCCAAAAAAAAAAATTCTTACTGACCCAAAACTTTTGAACGGTAGTACGTTGCAAAAGCTTTCCATTTCAGATAAATACTGTTCTATTGAACTTTCTATTCATCAAAGAATCCTAAAAAAAATGTTTTACACAACTGTTTTCAACATTGATAATAATCATAAATGTTTCTTGAGCAGCAAATCATCATATTAGAAGGATTTCTGAAGGATCATGTGACATTAAAGAGTGGAGTAGTGATGCTGAAAATTCAGCTTTACATCACAGAAATAAATTACATTTTAAAATATATTCAAATAGAAAACAGTTACATTTAGTTAGTTTACATTTTAATATTTCACAATATTATTGTTTTTTTGGTGAGCATAAGAGACTTCTTCTAAAAACATTAAAAATCTTACCGATCAAAAACTTTTGAACAGCAGTGTATATTGATATAGATTTGGAAGATAAGCTTAACCAGAATTGATTTTCACTGCCAGTAGCCCTAGATTTGTTAGAGCAGTTTTCCCTGCAGCAGCAGTGCTCTCAGTGAGTGTCTTTCATCTTTCTTTTACATTGTCTTAGTACATTCATCACAGCCCTGGCAACTCACGGCGAGGCTTTGGCATCGACTGCGCCATCCTGACATGTCAGGTTTACATCTCTCAGATCTTGGTGGCGTCGGCGCTCGGTGCGGTTGTAGATGCCGTTGGCACAGTGAGAGTGATCCCCATGGTGGCATCGGGAGGCTCCTTTCTTGCTTTCCTTGCTGCGGCTTTCCTCGTCATCTACCCTGATACGCTTGACGATGAAGACGACGATGAAGAGCAAGGCCCAAGTTCTGTTAAAACGGAGGCAGCGTCCAGTAACAGTACAGAGAAACTCAGTGTTTTAAAGTCAATGCCAAGAAACAGTTCCAGCAAGCCAGAGGTTGAATCCTCAGTTTGAGTGTTAGAACGTAAAATACTTGAGTTTTTGAAGTACAAATCCCAGAATGCACAAGCAAGTGAAGACGAAAGACTAACAGGGGCATTCTCTACCATTCATATACTCTCCCACATGCTGAATGTTATTCTGTGGATTTGGTACAGAGACAAACCTATTTGAGTCAAATATGTGATTTCTGAGATTATTTCTCAAGCTATTTATTATTTGTGCCCAAACATTTTTATTGTCTGCACAAATTTTTTTTTTTTTAAATGACCAGGTTTACATCACTACAGTGAAAACATTGTTTTGCATGCTAATAATGTTCCCCACACATTTTATCACTCCACTTTATAAGTCAAAATTTACATATTCAGATGGATGTTTTATTCTGTGTTAAAAAATGTCTGATTATCATTGTATATCATGAGAAACACTCAGGGTAAAGCTGCTGCTTTCGAGCGCAAAATGCTCACTTCTGTAAAGACTATGCACAAGGCCAAAATATTTTTTGTAGTGTTTCTAGACTTTGAATAAGTCATTGGTTTTCAGAGTTGCCTTTAGTTCAGAAATGTGATTTTCTTATAGGTACACTATTTTAAGGTATGAATAGAATGGATAGCTGTGGGATTAAGCAAAGAAATGGCTTTGCTTTTTACAGCAGTGATTGGTGTGTGAAATGAAGAAGTGTGTTTAGCTGTCATGGCAATTTTTACTGTCTGTCAGCCTCTGTTTTAAGTGATGACACTCCAATAGTGGCAGTATTTTTCACAGCCAAATTCATAATGCTGTTCCAGTACTGTTGTGTAGCTTATATACACAAGTTTTTGAGACTGCTTTTCAATCAAGATGACAGGCCAAATATTTTCTTCACTTGTTAGTCACTGAACTCCACTCTGGCTAAGTGGGCCAACTAAGTTATGGCCTCTTAGGTTCATAAATGTAGTTTAAATACATTGCTGGAAATGTGAAGTCTGCAGTTGATGTACAGAGGTCAGTAGCCTGGCTTTGTATCCTATTTGATCATGCAAAAAATCTTTGTGTGTGTATGTTTTATAAGCAAAGTGGACACTTTGTATCTTTTTTTCTTTTTCTTTTTTTGGTGTTTGAACCAAATTGAAAGTTTATACTGTTTCTAGGTGTTTATTTTGGACTTGTGTTCAGTTTTGATAAAGAGAAAGCTATACACTTTTTAGTGTTTGAATGATTGTTTGTTTTAAACTTGAGCACAGTGTGTTTGAATCTGAAATGAATTACAATGTGGTTGTTGACTATCTGTATGCCACCACAAGATGGCGCAAGTACATTGGAAACTGGGTGACATA
The DNA here is from genome assembly GCA_039654105.1 of Coreius guichenoti. Classification (NCBI taxonomy): domain Eukaryota; kingdom Metazoa; phylum Chordata; class Actinopteri; order Cypriniformes; family Gobionidae; genus Coreius; species Coreius guichenoti. The sequence goes on from CM077176.1 coordinate 17,291,322, forward strand.
ATTACATGAGCGAGCTCGAGGTAGCCATTCGCTTTTTAAAAAAAACACTAGATTACCATGAAGTTACAGTGAGCGATTTCTGCAATACTTAGATAAAGATTTAAAAGGATAATTCACCAAAAAATGAAAATTCTGTCATCATGTACTCACCCTCAAGTTGTTCCAAACCTGTATGAATGTCTTTCTTCTGCTGAACACAAAAGAAGATTATAGAAGAATATTAGCCAAACAGTTGATGGGCCCCATTGACTTCCATAGTATGTTTTTCCCGTTACACGTATTGGTTATATACATATTCTTCAAATTATCTCCTTTTGTGTTCATCAGAAGAAAGAAATTCATACAGGTTTGGGACAACTTGGTGAGTAAATGGTGAAAGAATTTTCAATTTTGGGTGAACTGTCCCTTTAATTAATTTAAAGCGTCATTTGCTCTGATCCACTAATGCGAGTCTGGCGTATTTCATGAATGAATAAGGTAAAAAAAAAAATAGGGCTTGAAACTTAAAAAAAAAGGAAAAAAAATCATTTCAGCAAATAGTCAGTGAAAACAGATGATTGACCTTCAGAAAAAAGGTCTGGGCGTTAAACTATATAACGAGCAGTTTATTTTCTTACTAATAGTTGTTATGATAAGTTATTTCTGGTTGTTACAATTCTAAGAAATGTTTGGAGTCATTATAAGGATATTTGATGTGTTTAAAACTAGCTATTTTATGTTATATAATTGCTCTTCATATAACTAGCTAAGCATCTAAACTCTCACAACAACAACGTAGGATTTATGCTTAAAAAAAACTAATGGGTCATATTACTTGTGAAGTGTACAGTGGAATGCCAGCAATGGTTTTAATACGTACGTATCAAGACAGGCTTGGTTTTGCCTCACCATAAAGGTAGCAGTTGGCCATTGAGTACGTTCCTGTTGACTTTAGAGCGCATGCGCAGATCACACTGCTCCGCTTGCTGGATCGCGTTTAGGGTGTCACTGTCCCGGTGCGTAATTTCACTTTCGGAATACCGATGATCGACAAAGGTGCGTGCATTCTTATCTTTACAGCAAAGATGGGCATTTTTGGGTAACTTGGGCAACTTTAAGATTATCTATCTGTTCATAGAGAACAACAGCTACTCGTCGTATATGTGAACACTTTTGCACTTATTCGGTTAAATACCTGTTATTGTATGGAAGCCCGTTTCCGCCACAATTGGGTAAAAAAAAAAAATTCTTTAAGTCATAATAATGAGAAACTATCTCATAATAATGACATAATATCTCGTAATAATGAGAAACTTTCTCATAACATTGACTTAACATCTCATAATAATGAGAAACTTTCTCGTAATAATGACTTAATATCTCGTAATAATGAGAAACTTTTTCGTAATAATCACTTAACATCTCGTAATAATGAGAAACTTTCTCATAATAATGACTTAACATCTCGTAATAATGAGAAACTTTCTCATAATAATGACTTAACATCTCGTAGTAATGAGAAACTTTCTCATAATAATGACTTAATATCTCGTAATAATGAGAAACTTTCTCGTAATAATGAGAAACTTTCTCGTAATTATGACTTAATCCACGCATGCGCAATTTGCACATGCGGGCAGCAACTTCCAGCACATCAAGCGAGGCGGGCAGCAAGCATTATATGTGCTATCTTATTAATTTATTTTTATTATTTATTTTTTATTTTACTATCTGTGTACTGTTGTCTCTGTGTAGCTTCCTCTGTCACCAAAACAAATTCCTTGTGTCTGCAAACATAGCCTACTTGGCAATAAAGCTCCTTTTGATTCTGATTTTGATTAAATAGGCTACTCTGGTTGAATTTGTCACGTGCGCCATTTATTGAAGCATACAATATCATTTTTACAGGAGTATAAGTTATATTTACTGTTGAATGAAAACTGCTGCCCGATCACAACCTCATATTTCTGTTGCAACTGTTCGGCAGCAGAACTCACTGTTTCCCTGTCGGTTACAACACCATCCAACCAACATGTGTGTGTGTGTGTGTGTGTGCGCTCGCATCAATAATCATGACATTGGCCAGAGGTTTGAAGTTGTTCAATGAATGTTGCCACTCATGCAGCCACCTCTGTTCTGTTCTTTCTGCGCCAAAGCTTGTTCTTGCTTAAAATCCTCTCAAGAGCGCGTTTGCTCAGAGATAGGCTATTCAATGCCATTCAGATAATAAGATAATAAGGCAATAATTTAATCATTAGTAGCTAAAACAGTTAAAATACTCCTTAATGTGTTCACAATTCATCCTGTGTCGGGTCGCGGCAGATCAATGAGCAGCAAGTCATAATTTCGATTTAGTATGTCATAATTTCGATTTTGAAATTATGACTTAAGTATGTTTTTCTTATGTGCCGGAAATGGGCTTCCATAGGAAATGGGCTTCGACGGAGGCCCACTGTTTGCATGAATCAGCATCAGCAACACCGGCGCCTCAGTAGATAGTATGGAGCAAGCGCACAATGCGTCGTAATGACAGATTCTCAATATTATGAGATGTTAAGTCATTATTACGAGAAAGTTTCTCATTATTACGAGATGTTAAGTCATTATTATGAGAAAGTTTCTTATTATTATATGTTAAGTCATTATTACGAGAAAGTTTCTCATTATTATGAGATGTTAAGTCATTATTACGAGAAAGTTTCTCATTATTATATGTTAAGTCATTATTACGAGAAAGTTTCTCATTATTATGAGATGTTAAGTCATTATTACGAGAAAGTTTCTCATTATTATGAGATGTTAAGTCATTATTACGAGAAAGTTTCTCATTATTATGAGATGTTAAGTCATTATTACGAGAAAGTTTCTCATTATTATATGTTAAGTCATTATTACGAGAAAGTTTCTCATTATTATGAGATGTTAAGTCATTATTACGAGAAAGTTTCTCATTATTACGAGATGTTAAGTCATTATTACGAGAAAGTTTCTCATTATTATGAGATGTTAAGTCATTATTACGAGAAAGTTTCTCATTATTACGAGATGTTAAGTCATTATTACGAGAAAGTTTCTCATTATTATGAGATGTTAAGTCATTATTACGAGAAAGTTTCTCATTATTACGAGATGTTAAGTCATTATTACGAGAAAGTTTCTTATTATTACGAGATGTTAAGTCATTATTACGAGAAAGTTTCTCATTATTACGAGATGTTAAGTCATTATTACGAGAAAGTTTCTCATTATTATATGTTAAGTCATTATTACGAGAAAGTTTCTCATTATTATGAGATGTTAAGTAATTAATACGAGAAAGTTTCTCATTACGAGATGTTAAGTCATTATTATGAGAAAGTTTCTCATTATTATGTTAAGTGTTTATTACGAGAAAGTTTCTCATTATTATGAGATGTTAAGTAATTATTACGAGAAAGTTTCTCATTATTACGAGATGTTAAGTCATTATTACGAGAAAGTTTCTCATTATTATGAGATGTTAAGTCATTATTACGAGAAAGTTTCTCATTATTACGAGATGTTAAGTCATTATTATGAGAAAGTTTCTCATTATTACGAGATGTTAAGTCATTATTACGAGAAAGTTTCTCATTATTATGAGAAAGTTTCTCATTATTACGAAATGTTAAGTCATTATTACGAGAAAGTTTCTCATTATTATGAGATGTTAAGTCATTATTACGAGAAAGTTTCTCATTATTACGAGATGTTAAGTCATTATTACGAGAAAGTTTCTCATTATTATGAGATGTGAAGTCATTATTACGAGAAAGTTTCTCATTATTACGAGATGTTAAGTCATTATTACGAGAAAGTTTCTCATTATTATGAGATGTTAAGTCATTATTACGAGAAAGTTTCTCATTATTACGAGATGTTAAGTCATTATTACGAGAAAGTTTCTCATTATTACGAGATAAGTCATTATTACGAGAAAGTTTCTCATTATTATGAGATGTGAAGTCATTATTACGAGAAAGTTTCTCATTATTACGAGATGTTAAGTCATTATTACGAGAAAGTTTCTCATTATTACGAGATGTTAAGTCATTATTACGAGAAAGTTTCTCATTATTATATGTTAAGTCATTATTACGAGAAAGTTTCTCATTATTATGAGATGTTAAGTAATTAATACGAGAAAGTTTCTCATTACGAGATGTTAAGTCATTATTATGAGAAAGTTTCTCATTATTATGTTAAGTGTTTATTACGAGAAAGTTTCTCATTATTATGAGATGTTAAGTAATTATTACGAGAAAGTTTCTCATTATTACGAGATGTTAAGTCATTATTACGAGAAAGTTTCTCATTATTATGAGATGTTAAGTCATTATTACGAGAAAGTTTCTCATTATTACGAGATGTTAAGTCATTATTATGAGAAAGTTTCTCATTATTACGAGATGTTAAGTCATTATTACGAGAAAGTTTCTCATTATTATGAGAAAGTTTCTCATTATTACGAAATGTTAAGTCATTATTACGAGAAAGTTTCTCATTATTATGAGATGTTAAGTCATTATTACGAGAAAGTTTTTCATTATTACGAGATGTTAAGTCATTATTACGAGAAAGTTTCTCATTATTATGAGATGTGAAGTCATTATTACGAGAAAGTTTCTCATTATTACGAGATGTTAAGTCATTATTACGAGAAAGTTTCTCATTATTATGAGATGTTAAGTCATTATTACGAGAAAGTTTCTCATTATTATGAGATGTTAAGTCATTATTACGAGAAAGTTTCTCATTATTACGAGATGTTAAGTCATTATTACGAGAAAGTTTCTCATTATTATGAGATGTGAAGTCATTATTACGAGAAAGTTTCTCATTATTACGAGATGTTAAGTCATTATTACGAGAAAGTTTCTCATTATTACGAGATGTTAAGTCATTATTACGAGAAAGTTTCTCATTATTATATGTTAAGTCATTATTACGAGAAAGTTTCTCATTATTATGAGATGTTAAGTAATTAATACGAGAAAGTTTCTCATTACGAGATGTTAAGTCATTATTATGAGAAAGTTTCTCATTATTATGTTAAGTGTTTATTACGAGAAAGTTTCTCATTATTATGAGATGTTAAGTAATTATTACGAGAAAGTTTCTCATTATTACGAGATGTTAAGTCATTATTACGAGAAAGTTTCTCATTATTATGAGATGTTAAGTCATTATTATGAGAAAGTTTCTCATTATTACGAGATGTTAAGTCATTATTATGAGAAAGTTTCTCATTATTACGAGATGTTAAGTCATTATTACGAGAAAGTTTCTCATTATTATGAGAAAGTTTCTCATTATTACGAAATGTTAAGTCATTATTACGAGAAAGTTTCTCATTATTATGAGATGTTAAGTCATTATTACGAGAAAGTTTCTCATTATTACGAGATGTTAAGTCATTATTACGAGAAAGTTTCTCATTATTATGAGATGTGAAGTCATTATTACGAGAAAGTTTCTCATTATTACGAGATGTTAAGTCATTATTACGAGAAAGTTTCTCATTATTATGAGATGTTAAGTCATTATTACGAGAAAGTTTCTCATTATTACGAGATGTTAAGTCATTATTACGAGAAAGTTTCTCATTATTACGAGATAAGTCATTATTACGAGAAAGTTTCTCATTATTATGAGATGTGAAGTCATTATTACGAGAAAGTTTCTCATTATTACGAGATGTTAAGTCATTATTACGAGAAAGTTTCTCATTATTACGAGATGTTAAGTCATTATTACGAGAAAGTTTCTCATTATTACGAGATGTTAAGTCATTATTACGAGAAAGTTTCTCATTATTACGAGATGTTAAGTCATTATTACGAGAAAATTTCTCATTATTACGAGATGTTAAGTCATTATTACGAGAAAGTTTCTCATTATTACGAGATGTTAAGTCATTATTACGAGAAAATTTCTCATTATTACGAGATAAGTCATTATTACGAGAAAGTTTCTCATTATTATATGTTAAGTCATTATTACGAGAAAGTTTCTCATTATTATGAGATGTTAAGTCATTATTATGAGAAAGTTTTTCATTATTGTGAGATGTTAAGTCATTATTACGAGAAAGTTTCTCATTATTATGACTTAAAGAATTATATTTTTTTACTCAATTGTGGCGGAAACGGGCTTCCATAGTTATTGTGCTTTGGCGTAGCAATAATGTTTAATATATGAAGAGGGGGGAAAAGCAGTGACTAATAATATGAAGTTGTTGCATGTTGTTTCAGTTGTGGATTGAGTGCGTGTTTAAAATAGCTACATTTGAATGTGATCTACTTTAGTTCGCTATTCAAATATTGTAGCCTGCTCTTCAGCTGAGACATTTTACTCTTGCAACACACATGAGTCTAATTTAACCCTGGAACTTCCAGAGAAGGAAAATTAGATTAGTGATACACACCCATCTCATCTGTGTTTTCCAGGGTGTCATAATAACTTTCTTTCTTCTTTGTTTCCACAACCATGCCTGGGATCATTGGTGTGGTCTTTTAAAATGTTATCCGGGTTAGAAATTGCTTGCTTGTTGTTGTGTTATGCCTGATTTATGGGATTTATATGAGATGTTAATCTAGGCTATGTATAATTATGTCTGCCTTAATATTGCATCTTCTAGGTTACCACATTCTACAGTTGAGTGTTAAGCAAAAATGTTCAGATTTCAATTTGCAACCTATGAACTACAAATAAGAGATTTCTACATGGAAATGAATGTATTTTCTCTCTGTGTGTCTGTGTATTGCAGATCTTATGAGGAGTGACAATCCTTTTGATTCCCAATGGCAGACGGTCTGCCTTCAGGATTACTGGAAGCATGTGTCGTTGTTGGACTTTCAAATGATAAACTAAAGGAGCTGTCTCAGGTAGAATAAGATAATTGGGAGGGTTACGTTAAAAATGTATTCAGTTAAAGTTACAAATGAGAGCAGGGGTGAAAGTACCATTTTTCAGAAAATTATTTTGAAAGATAATGTTTTAGACCGAGATATAGTTTTGCTGTGGTCAATAACTCACAAGTGTGGTCTATCAATACCAGGTGATATTTTGTACAAATGTAGAAAGACTTATATAATAGTATAATTTCACTTTGAACATAAGTTGCACATTGTTACTTTCGACCCCGTCATTTTTTTTTATTGGCAGTGTCAATCCATTTTATTTATTTTTTTTCAACAGTATGAACAATATGAAAATTAGATTAAATTAAATTAGCATAATATAAATTCATAATATAAATTTTTATGCGTAAATTAACTTTATTTATTTAACTTTCTGACCCTCACTCTTGGCATATTCTCTTGGTATAATATGACATAAACATGCTTTAATAAATGCTGCAACACAGAGAAAGTCACCATATTAGCGGGAAAAGAAACACTTTTCACTGTAGCAGGACAAAAGTAACATGTGTTACTTTCGTTCCGATAGGAACTCCTGACATTTAAACTTGATTTACTTTTTTACTGAAAAACTCTGACATGGCAAACTTCAGGATGTGTTACAGCACTAAATAACCTGTAGATTGATCATTACTGTGATACATGAACTGTCAATATAACGTTATTATGTAAAAATACTAATTTATTTAGTTCTGAGTGAAACCATTGTAATCCTGTATTTCCATTTTTACCAAATATAGATTAATTGTAATCTTATTACTTTGGTTTTTGACGTAACTGTAACAAATTAATGTTACTGTACTGTCTCCAGTCATACTGTATCAGTGTACCTGCAAAGACTTTATTTTACATAGGGCATGTTATTCCCATTGGTTATGATGGTCACAAATGCACAAATACTCACTTTATTTCAGTAAATTATTGGACATTTTGGTTGTAGAACAAATGAATCATGGACAATGGATACACATTTAAAATCATCATGGAGAATCACCATGCACCATGTGATTTTATGTGTAAATTTCCTTTGATTTTCTGTATTCTTTGCTGCAGGTGAATGGAGGTCCTCTACCTCAGCTCGATCCTGAGGTCATACAGGTCTGTGCGCCTCCGTTTGTGTCCAAGGATAGCATCAGTGAACCGGCCGTGGGAAATTTCAGCCGGACTCAGCTGCGACGCTCCTTCATTAAGAAGAAAACTGATAGGCCCGTTATTAACACTGGAAACCCCAAGGACGAAATCACAGAGGATGTCAGTGTTCCCAAAGACCTGGATCTGGTTGCTCTGCCACATCTTTGCTTTCCAGGTGAAACAAAATTGTGTGCAAAAGTTTGTTTATGCATCTGCTGCAGTTCTGTTCCACCCAGACCTTCATACATTTCACACTGTAATACTTTAGAAACAGTATAAAATCTCTGTAGAAGAGGGCAAAGGACACAGACAGCAATATAAAGAACAATTCATGCTGTAAATGTTAAATAGTTCAGTGCACAGTAGCGTTAACATTAGTTTAGAATTAAATTGGACTAATATTCATTTCTTTCTTCTAAATCAGGAGGGCTTCAGGTAACTCGGGAGCAAAAGGTGGAACAGTTTCACTTCCTAGTCTTCACTGACATGTTTGGAAACCAGTCTCATGGAGTAGTTCTCCAGTACTATAGATCAATACAGGTCAGATTCTTATTGCCTCTCATTATAGTTGTGTATTGACAGATCACCTGCGCTGAATGTTACCTGCTGTTTATGAGTGTGTCCTGAGTTATTGTGACATGGTAATTGGAAGTTGGTCTAGATTTTCTTAAAGTTCATTACTGTTTGGATTTTGTTGGTTTGGCATCCAAGTTATATACACTGATCAGGTGACAGGTGAAGTGAATAACGCTGATTATCTCTTCATCACGGCACCTGTTAGTGGGTGGGATATATTAGGCAGCAAGTGAACATTTTGTCCTCAAAGCTGATGTGTTAGAAGCAGGAAAAATGGGCAAGCTTAAGGATTTTAGTGAGTTTGACAAGGCCAAATTGCGATGGCTAGATGACTGGGTCAGAGCATCTCCAAAACTGCAGCTCTTGTGGGGTGTTCCCGGTCTGCAGTGGTCAGTGTCTATCAAAAGTGGTCCAAGGAAGGAACAGTGGTGAACCGGCGACAGGGTCATGGGTGGCCATGGCTCATTGATGCACGTGGGGGGCGAAGTCTGGCCTGTGTGGTCTGATCAAACAGATGAGCTACTGTAGCTCAAATTGCTCAAGAAGTTAATGCTGGTTCTGACAGAAAGGTGTCAGAATACACAGTGCATCGCAGTTTGTTGTGTATGGGGCTGCATAGCTGCAGACCAGTCAGGGTGCCCATGTTGACCCCTGTCCACCGCCGAAAGCGCCAACAGTGGGCACGTGAGCATCAGAACTGGATCACGGAGCAATGGAAGACCTTGGCCTGATCTAAAGCGTGTGCGTCGCTTACCTGGGGAACACATGGCAACAGGATGCCCTATAGGAAGAAGGCAAGCCAGCGGAGGCAGTGTGATGCTTTGGGCAATATTCTGCTGGGAAACTTTGGGTCCTGCCATCCATGTGGATGTTACTTTGACACGTACCACCTACCTAAGCATTGTTGCAGACCATGTACACCCTTTCATGGAAATGGTATTTCCTGGTGGTTGTGGCCTCTTTCAGCAGGATAATGCGCCCTGCCACAAAGCAAAAACGGTTCAGGAATGGTTTGAGGAGCACAACAACGAGTTTGAGGTGTTGACTTGGCCTCCAAATTCCCCAGATCTCAATCCAATCGAGCATTTGTGGGATGTGCTGAACAAACAAGTCCGATCCATGGAGGCCCCACCTCGCAACTTACAGGACTTAAAGGATCTGCTGCTAACATCTTGGTGCCAGATACCACAGCACACCTTCAGGGGTCTAGTGGAGTCCATGCCTCGCCAGGTCAGGGCTGTTTTGGCAGCAAAAGGGGGACCAACACAATATTAGGTCATAATGTTATGCCTTATCGGTGTATGTAATGTTTGTTAGTTATTGTCTCAATGCCACCTTTTTATAAAGGTTAACTACTTAAAGACATGGGCTGGATACAATAGTATGGATATTATTTGTTTAAACTCTCAAAATTCAAACTAATACCACTGATTAATGAAACTGAAATTGTGATTTGAAGTACTTTTCAGACTAACATATATGGTTGTGTGCATGGGATACGTTTTGATTTTTGATTAACGCATTGATATATTAAAACTTTTTATTTGGGGGACTGTGGAAAATGTTAATGAAAAAAAGTGTAAAAATGACTAAATAAACAAATACCACTGATTAATGAAATTGAAAGATATATGGTGGCATGCAGATGATGCAGTTTTGATTAAGGCTCTGATATATTTCAACTTTTAATTTTAAATCCTGTTATACAGGAAGGGATGCTGTATCAGAATAGACACCGGTCCACATACAAGTCTCCACAACTCTACACTGCTTATGCGATATGTGTTATATCAAAACACCCATTTTACAATACTCTCAAGGACTGTCTGTCCAGGTAAGGCCAAGAGTCAAGATTCAAGACATTTATTCACATGTATTATAAAAGAAAATAGTTGTATATGTATAACAACAGTCATCAGTATTAGATGGGCATTGGTACATTATAAACTGCATTCTGCCTTCATAAAGTATTCTAAAATTAGTTTGCCAGTTTGAAATAACCTCAGAGTCACAAAGTTCACACTTTTCCGAGAAATCAACTTGCAAATGTCATAGTTGTTTCTGCAGTTTTCATTCTCCCATCCGCAGCCTCTTCAGGCAGCTCAAAATCTGCCAAATGACTGATATGGAAGAGCAAGTGAAGGAGTTCTCTGCTAAACTGGCTCTGGTCCCAGTTCCTCCTCCTGGTCAGCTGCATGTGGTGGGTTCATTTTAGGCATCTAAAGTTTAGAAAATTCAGAGAGCTGATTAAAACTGTAATGCCACGAGAAGATCTGATGAATACATAATACATATAAAGTATATTTACATAATTTTTTCTTATCAGATGTTCACCTTGCGACCTCTGACCATTGTCCTTCCATCCAAAGAAGATAAAAATCATCCTGTCATTGACCTGGACCTGCATCTTCCGTTCCTCTGCTTCAAGTCCAGAGAGCTGCTGCAGGTTTAAATATGATTACTGGAAAAAAACAATAACTGGATAGTTTCCTTGTTAGCGGTTTGAATGAACACCGACTGTGTGTGTTCACTCAAACTGCTAACAAGGAAAAGGTTCATCAGTCAATTTTAGATGCAAATTGTTTTGGGGGAAAAATGGAAAATAGTTCAATGGAATGGATTTTTTTTTTGATTAAACAAAAATGTTACTGACATTCTTGGTCCACATCAAATAGGAATAATTTTGCATGTCTCTGTTTCCCTGTAGATCATAGCCAGTATACTCACAGAGCAGCGTATGGTGTTCTTTTCCTCGGACTGGTCCAAACTGACCCTGATCGCTGAGTGTTTCATGCTGTATATTCGGCCCCTGCGCTGGCAGCACCCACTGGTGCCAATACTGTCCCAACAGATGCTTGACTTCGTTATGGCTCCGACTGCCTTCCTCATGGGATGCCACATCAGCCACTATGAGGAAGTTGCCATGGTAAAGCATAAGAAATGTTCCCTATTAACTCATTTAACTGTTTTTTAGTTTAGGGGTTTTTACTGTAAACTGGGGTCCGCTAGAGGGACTGTGAAATTTTTTGTGTAATTAAAAAAAATAACATTTAACAAATGTAATGCTATTAATGTTTCATTCTGTTTTCTTAGAGATTATTATTGTTTATTCTATTGATTCTATTATTCTGTTTTTATTATATCTATATCTATCTATCTATAAAAAATATTGATCATGATATTAGACATGCAACTGCTTTGAAATTAAATAATTTGTCAAAATTAAATCATTCACTTTTATTATTATAACATTTTTTATTATGAAATCTATCTATCTGTCTATGTCAGGGTGCCAGTCTTATCAGCTCAGGGTTTGTTTGTCTTGTGGCTGACACCTGGTGTTTGTGTTGTTATGCCACGTGCCTCTGTCTGTTGTTACTCTGCCCCGGTTACCTTGTCTCCTTATGCTCGCACCTGTTTTAGTTCATTTGTCACCCTTTATATCCCCCTCTTGTTTTCTGTCATGTGCCAGGTGGAATCTATGCCTTGTTTTAGAGCTCTGTCTGGTTTAGTTTCTTTTTTTTCCCTCCCCTTTTTTTGCTCCCCAGCTCCCCTGCCTGCCAATCCCATCCTTGGGGTAGGAGAGAGAGTGAACCTGGAGAGTAGAGGTAGGGACCTGGCAGTGGTAAGCTGGAATCTTTGGGCTGGTGGGCAGGGAAGATCCAAAATGGAGCAGGAAGGGTGCAAAAGGAAGGATGGGATCCAGCAGCCAAAGCAGACAGAGGAGCAGGGCAGCAAAAGAAAAGGGGAGGGGAAAAAACTAAAAAAATAAACTAACCATACAGGAGCTCAATATGATAATGTAACATAGGGGAATGGCATGACAACTCAAACACCAGGTGCGTTTTCCAACGATGTGACTCGCTGCTGAACTTCCATACGATGCATCGTTGAAGAAATCAACTAGCTTGTCACGACCGTTTCTCGAAACCATACAGTCGGAAATTTGTTTAACCACGTTGGCTGATGATGTCACGCAGGTGGTGGAGTAATAACTTTTTTTAATTAATCCGTTTTTAATCCATTTTTTTCGAATTAATGCCAGATTTTTTTTTTTTAGACATGGCATCTAAGGACTATTTCTCATTTTACTTTATTTCCAGATTCAATCATATGTTCCTTCTTACATACTAGAACACACACGCACATGCACACTCTTCAAAAACTGAGCTTTATATCTCTTGACAAACTAAAAGATGTAAATTACATATGTATGTATTCGAAATAAAAGATAAAGATTGCACTGAATGTCAGCTTGCTTATTTTGCTAAAGATAAGGATTCATTAGGTCCTTCTTAGATAGATAGATCGATAGATAGATAGACTGTTCCTAGCCAACCTTTATATGTTGAGAAGTGAATGACAGTATTTTTTACTTATATCAAATGCCTGTCAGCTTCTGTGATTTATGATCTGTGAAATCACTGTCCGTTAATCAGGAAGCTGATGACCTAATTCTGATCGATATTGATGAGGGAACTGTTTCCTGCTCTCGCTGTCATTACGTTGAGGTCCTAGACACCCCACAGGCAGCTGCTCAGAGTTTCAATAGTCGGTAAGAAACACTTAGTCATTCAATTTAGTCTTACTAAGTCTAAGAGTCTTGGAGTAATCAAAATATACAAGATATTAATAATCTCACATTATCAGGCCCAGCTGGCGAGACCAGGTCCCGTTATATACTGACAGTTATGTATTTGTCAGGTTTGTAATTGTTTTGCTGGATCTTCATGCAGAAGGAAAGGTCTTCAATTACACTATGACCTGGAAGTGGTTCATCAGAGCATCTGTGGAGATCTTAATGAGGTTCGGATGCAGAGAAGACGCTGGCAACACAGACTCAATTTGGAAATACAAAACATCACCCTGGAGCTTATCGTGAACATATTTAGGTCAGTGAGATCATATGCGGAAATCTAGAACGGACTTTTGAACTTACTAAATTTGAATCTTCTGCATATGTCTAATTGAAAAAAATAATTGTGCTTCTTTTTCCAGAGATGTCAGTGATTACCTTAGTTACGAACACAGAGTCTTTAACACTGATGAGTTTCTCAAGACCAGGGAGCCAGAGGACCAGCCATTTTATAAAAAAGTGACTTTCCAGTTAATAATATATCTGGTCTTCAACCTTTAGAAATAGAACCAAACTTTACAACTGATGGCTTTTTCGTTGTGACAGGTCTTGGAAACACACATTTTCCACTCCTTCTTGAAAGAACGTTTGAATGGAAAGATGGATACATTTACCCGAATGGAGCGTAGTATTCGGAGAGATGACCAAAGGTAAGTTGTAAGTTACAAATTTCCTCAAATAAAGTTGTATAGATAAAAACAGTCACCCCCCAGTCATCAATCAGACCTACAAAAACAAAAGAAGAAAACAACCAGAACCACAACAACTGGGTCATAACAAACATACACTATATTGCCAAAAGTATTGGGACACCCCTCCAAATCATTGAATTCAGGTGTTCCAATCACTTCCATGGCCACAGGTGTATAAAATCAAGCACCTAGGCATGCAGACTGCTTCTACAAACATTTGTGAAGGAATGTGTCGCTCTCAGGAGCTCAGTGAATTAAGTGCAATAAGTCCATTCGTGAAATTTCCTCACTCCTAAATATTCTACGGTCAACTTTTAGTGGTGTTATAACAAAGTGGAAGCAATTGGGAACAACAGCAACTCAGCCATGAAGTGGTAGGCCACGTAAAATCACAGCATGGGGTCAGCGGATGCTGAGGCGCACAGTGTGCAGAAGTCGCCAACTTTCTGCAGAGTCAATAGCTACAGACCTCTAAACTTTGTGTGGCCTTGGAATGGGTTTCCATGGGTGAGCAGCTGCATCCAAGCCTTACATCACCAAGTGCAATGCAAAGCATCGGATGTAGTGGTGTAAAGCAAGCCGGCACTGGACTCTAGAGCAGTGGAGACGTGTTCTCTGGAGTGACCGATCACGCTTCTCTGTTACCCTTTTTCCACCAAGGCAGTTTGAGTGCTGGTTCAGAGCCAGAGCCTAGTTTCAAATCGGTTCTTTGTCTTTCGACACCCAAAGCACCAGCTCTGAACCAGGAAAAGTGGTTCTTAAGTAGCACCAAAACATTGCTGATCTAGAAGTAAGAACCGCTTGCGTCAGGTACCCCTTTTCCACCAGAATGAACTGGGTGCTAGTTCAGAGCCAGTGCTAGTGCCAGTTCGGAGTTGGTTCGACTGACGAGCCTTCTAAGAACCGGTTTGCCTTTCCACATGCTAGAGAGCCACCACAGAGCCAGGTCTTACGTCACTGTATACGTCTCATCTTTCTCAGCAACTCTAGCGAGGCAGCGGGAAACACAAACACACCATGCTTGTTCGAGATGCATCGGCGCTGCGCAGACCAATCAGCGTATGATATCAAAATACCGCATGAGTGATTCAAAAGCATAAGGAGTCGTATGCTCTCATTGTACTTTGATGTCATATGGCGATCGGTCTGCAGTCTGTTTTTCTTAGTCCCAGTGAAAGGAACTCTTAATGCTTTAGCATACCAAGACATTTTGGACAATTTCATGCTCCCAACTTTGTGGGAACAGTTTGGGGATGGCCCCTTCCTGTTCCAACATGACTGCGCACCAGTGCACAAAGCAAGGTCCATAAAGACATGGATGAGCGAGTTTGGTGTGGAGGGACTTGACTGGCCTGCACAGAGTCCTGACCTCAACCCGATAGAACACCTTTGGGATGAATTAGAGTGGAGACTGCGAGCCAGGCCTTCTCGTCCAACATCAGTGCCTGACCTCACAAATGCGCTTCTAGAAGAATGGTCAAAAATTCCCATAAACACACTCCTAAACCTTGTGGAAATCCTTCCCAGAAGAGTTGACGCTGTTATAGCTGCAAATGGTGGGCCAACTCCATATTAAACCCTACGGATTAAGAATGGGATGTCATTAAAGTTCATGTGCATGTAAAGGCAGGCGTCCCAAAACTTTTGGCAATATAGTGTATTTTCAAACTTCACAAGGAAAATTCTGTATCTTAATTTTTTTTTATAAAAAATAAGTAGAGGCTATTTCATTTTTTTAATGAAAAAAAATGTGTGTGTGTACTATAAATGACTTAATTATATTGTATCTTTTAGATTTCTCTAAAATTAAATTTTTTGTATTCAAATATAATTTATTAATTTCTCCAGTAGATGGAGGGGATCAATGGATTACTCTCGCAGACCCACTATAAAGGAAATGGCTCTGAAAAGGGGTTCATCAGAAAATGGTCTGACTAAACGTCTGAGCACAAGTCTAGCTAACCCGAACGCTGAGTCTCCAACTAAAATCGTTCCTGAAATGCGTAAGAGAACTGCAGTAGTGTTTTTTCATCTGCACAGCTCAGTTTTGTTATTGAAATTGCATTTAGATTATCGTAATATTTATGTTACTGATCATCCTTGCAAATCCCTTATCCCAAAAGCTCTGAATACGCCAGCCAGACCAGTCAGGATCTTCCAGCTCCCAGATTTCCCTCCTCCCTTTAACTACCCCAACGTGCACCATTACTTTGAAGATCTTATTCTCCAGCTGAACAAAGCCATATCAGCCACCCCACCTGATGATTCCTCCCTGCTAGCCAGATACTTTTACCTCCGCGGCCTAATCAACATGCTGAACTCTAAGCGCTTGGATGCCCTCAGTGACTTTCAGAACCTTTACAAAACAGATATTGAGATTTTTCCAGGAGAGCTGGTAAAAACGCTGGCTGACTCTCTACAAATAGAGGAGAGAGTCCAGGCACAGAAGAGAGCTGAACTCAAACGGCTCATCTGCCATGTAAAGATCGAGCATATGGAATCAGACTATTACGTGAAGAAGTTCAAGCTGCCCAAGGCCCCCATGCAGCTGGAGGAGTTTGTGAAATGTACTCAGGAATCAGGCATTGTGCGGGACGTGGCCACCACACAGAGATTGTTTGAAGCTCTCACTGTTGGTAAGTCTGAGCTGTAGTGTGTCACTAGCTGTTTCCATCCAAAGGTGCAAATTTAATTTATGCGTAAAATTGGAATATCACAAAGCATTCGTGAATAAAGCACCGTTTCCATCCCATGTGTTCAAGAGAACAAACTTGTCGCTTCCTGGGAAATTAATAAACTTTATTTTATATAGCGCCTTTAAAAGCAGCTTCTCAAACAAACAATACATGAAACAATGAATAAAATAAAAAAAAAAAAAAATCAGCAAGCATACGCTAGTCTTAAAAAATACGTCTTAAGCTGAGCTTTAAAAATCCTAAAAGTCTGAGCTTCCCAAAATTAAAGTGGAAGAGCGTTCCAAAGAATAGTAGCATAAGAAAAATGTCATGGTGGGTGTGGTTGAAAAGGAGCGAGGCCTTAAGTGCAGGAAGTATCAGGTTTTATTAAATAATAAAAATAAAACAAACAAAAACAACCCACGAGGGGGAAAACTAGAACATACCAAATATATGAAACCAGGAACATGAATCAAGGACAGGAACAAAAGACAATGATCCAGCACAGGACAGCAAACACAAGGAGACTATAAAGGGAGCAAACAAGGCCGGTGATGAGGGAGAACAGGTGGGGCAAATTAATCAATGATCAGGTAACAAGAGGGGCAGGGTCAAGACAATAGACATGAGAGCACATGGCAACAAGGAACACGTGACAAACCATGTGCTCACATAAAACATGACAAACACAAGCACATGGCCAGCAAAGACAAATACCAACCATGTGCTCACACAAAACAAGACCAAACCAGGAGTGTCAGAGTTCTGTCACAAACCCAAGAATATGCTACACAGAAGTGACAGAACCCTGACAAAAAAGCCCTGTCATAGATCCCATAGAAAAAGCCCTGTCATAGATCCCATAGATTTTAAGCAGGTTTGAGGAACGGCCAACAGATTAGATTGTGAAGAGCGCAGTCTTGCGACGCAGATTTGGGACGTAAGGAGTTAGTACTCTGATTAATAATGTGGAGCCAGGTCATGTAGTGCTTTATATATCAGCATCATGATTTTAAAATCAACACGGAACCTGACTAGGAGCCAGTGCAAGGACTCCATAATAGGAGTGATACAGGATTCGGCAGCCAAGTTTTGTACACATTGCAACTTGTTAAGTGTAGATTTAGATACTCTGGCTAAAAGGGCATTACATCAGTCAATCCGTGAGACAACAAATGAGTTTATCACCTTTTCATCTACAGAATTTTAGCATATAGGATGCAATCTTGCTATATTTCTGAGGTGAAAAAAAAATGTTTTAACAGTGCTCTGTAAATAAGGATCAAATGCAAGACTGGCATCATTTCAAAACAGAACCATCAACAGACAGAGTCAGTGAACCAACTTTGAAAAGTTAGTATGGGGAAATAACTTCAGTTTTACTACTGTTCAAACAGAGAAAATTGTTATTCATCCATATCTTGATCTTAGAAACACAATCAGAAAGAACATCCAGATTTTCACCAGGTTTAGAGTGTATAGATTTGAGTATCGTCAGCATTAAAAGTGATAATGAAGGCAGAGTGATCGCAACAGATGCCCAAGATTTGACAAATAGATATTAAAGAGTAAAGGGCCTAAAATTGAGCCCTGAGGAACACCAGTGAGTACCGAACTGATCTCAGACCTGTAACCACCCAAGGCAATGAACTGGGAATGGTCAGTAAAATAGGATTTAAACCAATTTAAAGCTGTCCCCGAAACACCGAAAGCACTTTCAAGGCAAGTAAGTAAAAGACTATGATCAACAGTATCAAAAGCAACTCTGAGATCAAGAAGGATGAGAATGAAAATAGCCCCAGCATCAGAAGCCATCAACAAGTCATTGGCAACCCTGACCAGAGCCTTTCAGTATTGTGAAATTTACGAAAAACTGACTGAAGGGGTTCGAATAGATTTATTAACTGTAAGGTGGTTATACAAGTGAGAGGCAACAATGTGTTCTAGTATTTTTGCCAAAAACTGAAGATTTGAAATGTGGTGGAAATTGTTAAAGTCGTCCAGGGCAGCATTTTCTTTTTGGCACAAAAGTTACAGCAGAAATATTTAATATTTAATCTAGCTGGAACAACCCCAGTCTGCAATGAATCATTTATTATACCGAGGACAGTAGGGCACAAAACATCAAAGCAAGATTTAAATAAACTTATAGGATCAAGCAAGTGGTAGATTTTCATACTTGATACCTCCCTTTTGAGAGCCTCAGAATCAAGATGTGAGAAATTTGTGAGAGAAGAACCATAAAAACAAGAGGGATAAAATAATAAAGCAGGTGTAACAGATTTGTTTACGATCATTGTCAATTTTAGAGTTAAAAAAGTGAAGAAAGGAATTACATAACTGTTGAGAAGCAGGCAGAGTAATATCAGAATTAACTGTGCATGAACGTAATCATGACAGTTCTGGGAGGTCATTATACCAAATAATTTTATACCAAATCACAGACTTTGGCTCAGGCATTTCCAGTTATCCAATCACATCCTCTGTTGAGGCAAAGTCATGTAAGTTGTTTTTTTTTTGCTCATCAAGGGATTTATTCGGCAAATGTGGTTCCATCGTAGTTTATGTGCACATCTTCTTATCGGATAAAAAAAATTATCTAAATTGATTGCATTATCTAGATTATGCACATTTTTAGAATTAATGCGCATCTTCACATTTACAGCGTTTTTTATTTTTATTTTTATGTAATATCCCAAAATTCTCATAAAATTAGGTAGATGGAAACATGGTTAATGTGTAAAATCATTAGGGATGCACAATTAATTGGTATCATATCTGTTATCCATCAATAATAGAGATAATTTAATTTATCTGTATTGGTCAATATTATATAAGCCTCGACTGGATATTTCTATAGCTCAATAAGCTTGCTCATTTCCTCTATTTTTACATTTAGATTACATCCAGTCATGTTGGAACAGGAAGGGGCCATCCCCAAACTGTTCCCACAAAGTTGGGAGCAAGAAATTGTCCAAAATGTCTTGGTATGCTGAAGCATTAAGAGTTCCTTTTACTGGAACTAAGGGGCCGAGCCCAACCCCTGAAAAACTACCCCGCAACAAACGTCACACTTGTGTTTAGCAAACATTAAATATAGCAAATTAATGAATATACATGAATATACATTTTCAAACTGAACAATATAATATTGCTGATACTTTAAAAACGTATAAATATTTATTATACATTTACTTGTTGTCTTATTATTTTAAAAGAAATGAATTATTTAAAATCAAAATTATCAGCTGTTTATCGTAACATTATGTAAAACATTTTGTTCTGATCTAGTTTCTCCCTCTGCTTTCTCAGGTGGGCAGAAGCAGATTGATCCAGAGATGTTCAGGGTGTTTTACACCTTCTGGAAAGAGACTGAGGCAGTAGCACAGGAGGTTCTCTTGCCTGCCACGGCCCTAGAAAGCCTGGACAACAATGAGTGTGTGTACAAGCTGTCCAGTTCTGTGAAGACCAGTTATGGTGTTGGTAAAATTGCCATGACTCAGAAGAGGCTCTTTCTGCTGACCACAGGCAGACCTGGATATGTTGAGATCACCAAGTTTAGGGACATTGAGGTTTGTGAGTGTTGTGATATTCTATTCAACCTGAGAAGTTAGTGCTTGTGGTAACCTTATGAATCCTGTGGACCCAGGAGGTGAAGATCTCCACTGCTCCATTCCTGCTTTTGAGGATCCCATCTCTAAAGATCAAGAACAGCTTGAAGAAAGAGATATTCGAGGCTAATTTAAAATCTGAATGTGAACTGTGGAACCTGATGATCAAGGAGATGTGGGCTGGCAGAATGATGGCAGACAACCATAAGGTAAAGTTCACCTGTGCTGTGAAATATCTAAGACTGAGAAGATATTAAAGAAAACACAAAATGAACCATTTACCCTTCCTTGCCAACTTAATAGTAGAATTAAATATACATACCTTTCAAAGGTTTGGGGCCAGTTTTTACCCAGTCTCTTATGTTGATAAAATGCATCAGTCAAAACAGTAAAAATTGTGAAATATTACTATTTTAATACATTTTAAAACCTTTTTTTTCCTGTGATGACAAAGCTGAATTTTCAACATCATTACTCCAGTCTTCAGTGTCACATGATCCTTCAGAATCATTCTGATATTCTCATTTGGTGTTGAAGAAACATTTCTTATTATTATCAATGTTGAAAACAGTTGTGCTGCTTATTTTTGTGGATACACTTTTTTTCAGGATTCTTTGGTGAATATACGGTTCAAAAGAACAGCTTAAAGTCTTTTGTAACAATGTCAAAGTCTGTTACTTTTGATCCATTTAATGCATCCTTGATGAATAAAAGTATTACTTTCTTAAAAAAATCTAACCCCAAAAAGTAAACGGTAGTGAATACTATTAATTTTAAACGTTCATAAGATATTAAAGATTAAAATCATTAAAACGAGTCATGTAAAACTTTGTAAAAAATACATAAAACCATAGGGTTTATAAATCTGTGCTGCAGAATATAAAAAAAACAATTACCAATGGGATTTGCAGTCATTCAGTGTTTTTAATGGAAACAGACAGGGTGTGTTTAGGATGCAGGGATGATTTAGAGCTGTCAGAATAATGGAAATTTTAAATAATTTTCACAATCGCTTTACTACACCCTACTAGTGTATTTCCATTTCATACCATTTAGATAAACATGCACGTCCTTCACTAGGTGTAAATTGTTCAATGTGCTTTATGATATTAAGGTTTCAAGTTTCTGTTTCTCTTTCCTTGAGGAGATAACTGCTCCTCCCTTTTACACAAATGCACAAGTACTTTAGTTTGTGATCTGTGATCTCTTCTGTTATCAGGACCCCCAGTATGTGCAGCAGGCACTGACCAACATCCTGCTTATGGATGCAGTGGTGGGCTGTTTACAGACACAGAAGGCCGTTTATGCTGCTTCCAAACTGGCCTATTATGAAAATCTACGTCAAGAAGGTGCGTTTGCATCTATATGTGTCTGATTTTCTACCTGAACATCTATGATGAAGACAGGACAGCTGTATTAAAGTCTTTTGTCTTCATTCCCACAGTCCCCATGATCATCCCCAGACCCACAGCAGAGACTCTGAAACACAAGATCAATCCATCCCAGAACATGACGAACCCTCAGTCTGTCGATGTCTTGCTATACACTCCAGGTCTGCATGCATGAAATAGTTATCTTACCTAATATATTTTAATATTCTGGATTCCTCCTGTCCTCATGACATTTCGCCATAGTTTTATATACATTCTTTTAGATTGGAATTCTTTCAGATTGTAAAGTTAAATGCACAGGACAAAGCTGCAATTCTCAAGGCAGTGTCACATGACAATTTCTATGGTGTTGAATTGTCCAATTAGCGTTTGTGAACATGTTGAGCAGCAACAAGGGGAGCAGTGAAGAGATTTGACCTAATTGTTTCTTCAGATACGCCGCACTACAAAGCCTTTGGTTAACCCGTATTTAAGCCTTGACTTGGAGGATGTAGCAAATTAAATATAATTATATAGTCAAGGAATGCAGCAATGCTGGGTAGTTTCCTTAGATATATTTTGTTTCAGTAACATGAACAAACTGTTTGTGGAAGGTTTAATGTTAAAAAAAACTCTTTTTAACTCCTTCCAGGCCAGTTAACTTTCTGCGACAGTGGTGTGGATGGGAAACCTAAGCTCTGGTGTGCTCTCAGCTGTGGGACAGTGGTTGTGTTCGATGCTGTCAGTTGGTCTCTAAAGCAAAGCTGCATTAATTTAGGAGATTCTCGACTGGTAAGATGCTGCTAACCAATTTTTATTTAATATATTACAGATGATACACAAGTAATTGACAGCAATATCAAATGTCCTTGATAAAAACTTTTCATCCTCTATTTAGTGACACTGCAGTCAGTGAGAATGTGTTTTTCAATATTGGGATCTTCAAGTAACAGATTAGTTTTTTTTACCTGTTGACAGTTTAATAATAATTGACAATCCTTTCTGAGAGTTTTCTTTTTGCCACAGTAAAATGTGCATGATGCCACCTTGTGGATTGGAAAATTGTGGCAGCTTTGTTTTCCAATGTCTTGTACTCCTGGCTGTAGTTTTTGGATCTGTGGAAAGAAAATGAAAGTCTACAGTATATCTCAAAACAGATTTCACACAACAGTCTTTTATTTGTGCCCAGAACTGCATGATGGTATTGGACCAGGAGCAGGTGTGGATTGGTTCTCAGGACTCTGTCATTTACATAATCAACACTCACAGTATGCTGTGTCATAAACAGCTGACGGAGCACCATGGAGAGGTCACAGACTTCGCCCTGGAGAAACTGAGCCCTGAGAACAGATTAAGGTCAGTATTGGACCGTAACCTCGTTCATTGGGTCTGGCCTTAATATCCTGGCTGGGGATGGATTAGACTGACTGCACTGTGATCATTTTTATTTTATTATGTAAATTTTAATTATATATTTTATTATAATACATTTTGTTTATTATCTAGACAATTAATTAAACACACACACACATATATATATATAAATGTATTTTTTTTTTTTAAATGTGCTTCACATTCTCATTTAGGTGTTTTCCAAAATCTGGATCTAAAGCGACCATATATATATATATATATATATATATATAAACAAATATAATTTGTTTTATCTATTTTAATTATTATAATACATTTAGTTTATTATAGATAGATAGATAGATAGATAGATAGATAGATAGATAGATAGATAGATAGATAGATAGAACAGTAACCTCACCAGCAGGTGGCAGTATTGTTTGTAATATTTGATGTATTTTTGACAACTGTGGTTGAGAATAGAGATTACACTATAAATGAATGTCATTTTTATGTGTTCTCCAAGCCAAGCGCAGGTGTATTCCTGTAGTGCAGATGGCACTGTGATTGTTTGGAACGTCCCCTCTCTGAAAGTGAAGAGGCAGTTTCATCTGTCCTGCGACAGACTGCAGTCCATTCAAGTTTACAATGACGCCTTATGGTGTGGTAAGTTTGTCATCAGCCTAGTAAAACATGTCCAACACTGGACTGGGTTAGCTAGAAGCTCCAATACTCACTATAGAGTTTTTACATATTATATTTTACAAAAGCATTCAGATGGCGATGAAATTACCCTGGCATATTTTTTCAGAGGTTATTTGGCTATGGATAGCTTGACATTAAAGGGATAGTTGGGATAGTTCACCCAAAAGTGAAAATTCTATCATCATTTACTCACCCTTAAGTTGTTCCAAACCTGTATAAATATCTTTGCTGAACACAAAAAAAAAAAGATATTTTGAAGAAAGTTTGCAACCAGGCCGCTTTGGGGCACCATTGACTTCCATCAAAATGTCTTCCTTTGTGTTCAACAGAACAAAGACATTTATACAGGTTTGGAACAACCTGAGGGTAAGTAAATGATGACATAACTTTCATTTTTGTGTGAACTGTCCCTTTAATAAAGTTAATCTGAATATATAGTTTTTAATTTAGCTTTTTTTTATTGTTTGTGAAGGTGCCAGGGATTGTGTGATGGAGCTGAGACCGAATGGAGCTCTGCTTCGGAGGATTTCCCTCCCAGACGATATTAAAACCACTGCCAGTGCCTTCATCAAAGCCACCCTGCTTATTGAGGTTTGTGTCACCACAGAATCAGCTTTATCCAAATATGATGATCCCCCTTCTTAAAAAATTGCAGATAAATATTTTTATGCATAAAGACCCATTTATACTGTGTGAAAAACAAAAAAAAATGATATATATACACATTTAATCAAGAAAAGAAGAATGAATGTTTTAAGATATAAATCTTATATTATTATTCAATTAAATCAGGATTCATGGTGTCTCTCTGTATTAGATGTGTTGCAGCTTTGTTGTTTTAGTTTGAAGTAGTTTTCCTTCACTGTTTCATGCTTTTGCACAAACAGACAGTCAGAGAGGTCAGCCATGCCACTAAATGGTGTGAATTGCTTAAAATTATAATGTGCTTGGATATAACTAACGATCTTAGGGCTCTTGTTTTGTGTTTTTTAGAGAAGACAGATCTGGACAAGTTTTACAGACTCAGCAGAGCTTTGTATATGGGACTCCACTGACCCCGTCAAACCACCCAAACGGGTCACACTCCCCAATTGCAGTGAGGTCACCTGTATGATCAGAGTAAAGAAGCAGGTACTCAGTCTGGAGGTGTCGATGTTACCTTTTTCATGACTTTTCACTCCTACTGGAATTGTAAATAAAATCTTTAAAGAGATTAATTATTCTATTATGCAATTAAAATTAATTGAATTATTCAGTTAAATATGCTAATATATATGGCACAACTGGTCAGTAGTTTGGGGTCAGTAAAATTTTGTTTTTGAAAGAAGTGAATACTTCTATTCAGCAAGAAAGCATTAAAGAATTAGTTCACTTTAAAATGAAAATTACCCCATGATTTACTCACCCTCAAGCCATCCTAGGTGTATATGACTTTCTTCTTTCTGATGAACACAATCAGAGTTATACTAATAAATCCTGATGCTTCCAAGCTTTACAATGGCAGTGACGGGGTGCATTAAGTTTGAAGCTCAAAAAAGCACATCCATAATAAACGTACACCACACGGCTCCAGGGGGTTAATAAAGACCCTCTGAAGCGAATCGATCGAGTTTTCTAAGAAAAATATCCATATTTAAAACTTTATAGAGTAAAATATCTAGCTTCCACCAGACCACCTTCTGTATTCAACTTATGGAAAAAGCGTGACTGACGAGACTTATGACGTCGGACATAGCGTAAGCATTTTGAACTGCGAGAGGCGTTACACTTTCTACGTAAGTTGAATACAGAAGGCGGTCTGGCGGGAGCTAGATATTTTATATTATAAAGTTTTAAATATAGATATTTTTCTTAGAAAACTCGATCGATTCGCTTTAGAAGGCCTTTATTAACCCACCGGAGCCACGTGGAGTACGTTTATGATGGATTGATGCACTTTTTTCGGCTTCAAACTCAACGCACCCCGTCACTGCCATTATAAAGCTTGGAAGCGTCAGGATATTTATTAATATAACTCCAATTGTGTTCATCAAAAAGAAGAAAGTCATATACACCTACACTCAAAAAAAAAAAAACACCTGTTGAACAAACTTAATTAAATTAAGGAAAACTTTTCCACGAAATTGAATTACATTTTTACAACAAAATCTAATTTGTTTAAAATGATATGTTGTAATCTTGTTGTATGAACTTAAATTAATTTAGTCAAGACTACTAAAAAAATTGTGTCATTCCAACTAGATAAAGTTTTGCCATGCCTAATAGAGATTTTTTTTTTTTTGGTTACCATTGTGGTGAAGAGGTGAGCTTGTGCTTAGGTTGTGAGTAGCTGCCATACACATACATGTTCCAAGATTGTTTGAGAGGGGTAGAACTGATGACCATATGTAGACTGCGGGAACTGAATCAAACTAATTTATTTTATTTATTTCTATAAAAACTAATAACCAACACAACACTTGTTTACATGCTAAGTGAAATGTAACTTTTGTAGCATGCAAGTAACGATCAAGTAAAACACTTGTCCTCTGGCATTAGCACAGTTACAGCTCATTGAGAACAGACTTATTTCACGTAGCCACCCACAGCCTAACCACAAGGTCTACACTTCACGACAATGGTAACCTCAAAAATCAACATAACATAAACTTTTTTAAATGTTAAATATAACTGAACACCAAACTTTAACAGGTCTTTCCCTTTACTAAAAAACACATTAAACAGCACTCAATTTCAACATTTACTCTCCTTATCTATCCCTATGCAAAGCATGCTGGGAACTAGAAATACACTGCCCAGTTCAGTCAGCGCAACAGAAATGATTCATGTAGTCCCAACACAAATGGTTTAGGTTAACTTAACATTTTACAAATTTCATTTCATTTAACATAATAAAATTGAGTGCAAATGGCAATTAAGTAAAAAACTAAAGATTTGTGTTGTTTCAGCTTATTTTATTTAAATAAACTGAGCAAACAGTTAGAATCAGTGTAGGATGGCTAGAGGGTGAATAAATCATGGGGTAATTTTCATTTTAAAATGAACTACTCCTTTAAATTGATCAAAAGTGAGAGAAAAACATGTATAATGTTTCTATTCATCAAAGAATCCTCACAATTTCCACAAAAAACTAAAGGAGTCTTGTTTACGACGCTGGGATCCTTCTGAAAAGGGCTATTTAAACTGGATGTGTCAAAGCGAATGTACTTTCACTTGTCCATTTGTCCTGTTGTCGACAGATTCAAGTGCATGGAATATGTCAGAAACTGAATGTGCATCTGTATACTGTATTAAGTGTAGACAATGTCAGTGATTATAATGGGGTTTATTTGGGGTTTATATGCAGCCTTGGTGAGCATTAGAGACTCACCAAAAATCTTGCCAACCCCAAACTTTCGAACAGTAGTTTGTCTTTTTGTTTGGTGATCTCATTTGTGTGATATCACATGAGATGAACTAAGAGCATTATAGCACATTGGATGTTGATCAAAATTTCTCCTCTTTCTAGGTCTGGATTGGTTGTAGTGGTGGGTCAGGCCTCAGTAAGGTTGTGGGGAAGATCTTTGTGTTGGACTCTGAGAGCCTGGAAGTTGAGAAGGAGCTTGAGGCCCATGAAGACATTGTTCAAACGCTATTTTCAGCAGAGGACCGATACATTCTCAGCGGCTCTGCCAAACTTGATGGTAAAATCGCCATCTGGAGAGTAGATTAAACAAGCTGAGAACTTAAAATCAAGTTTTAAGGTCTTAGCTTCACTAACACACATGCATCAGGACTTGTGACATGCGATAGTTCCTCAGCAGTCTTTACATAGTGAAAGAGTGTTTCTGTGGACCCTGTTTTAATTTTCCTAAATTTGGAAGATAAAGCAGATAAAAGGGATATTTATTTTCTTCACTTTATACAAAAACTGTATTATACAAAAATATTGTATGCAAAATGCATATAGACTATTTCATATGTTCTCTACATTCTCTCTAACTATATCTGTTTAGTACACATTGTTGCCCTTTGAAAGTGTCATGTAATCCCATCAGGATGTGGTCAGTAGAGCTGCTACTGGTTTTGATTGGAGTTAGCCAGTGATGGCACTATGAGTGCGAACTAGAGTAACCAGCAGGTTGCAAATACTTCATCAAGCCTGTTAAGGGAGTCAACCAACTACTACAATACTACTATACTACTATATGTACAAATAGTCCTTACTACTAATTGCTCATTAGATGTCATTCCCTCTGGTCTTCTCCAGGTTTTGGATGTTGTGGTGCGAAGAATTTTATGTATCATAAATAGCATTCTAGCAAATGGTATAGTCCCATGTCTAAAGCATGCTATACCTGTTCTTAAAAGGCCTAGACCTGATCCTTTATTTTTTAGTAACTATCGCCCGATTTGCTTTTTTTATCTACAATTTTGGAGAAGGCTGTTTATCATCAGCTTCTCTTATTTATAAATAAAAAATATTTTTTTGATAAATGTCAGTCTAAACACAGTACGGAGTCTGCTCTTTTAAAAGTGTGCTGTTCTGCTTCTACTTGATCTTACAACAGAATTTGATACAACTGAATATGAATTTTTTTTAGAGTGTTTAAGTCAGTGGGTAGGGATCCAGGGAAATGCCCTCAAATGTTTTTCTTCTTATTTAAAGGACAGAAGTTCTCTAGTACAACTGGGATTTTTTTTCTCAGATTCTGCAGTTTGTTTTTGTGGGGTTCCTCAGGGCTCAATTCTGGGGCCCATATTGTTTTCTTTGTACATGCTACCACTCTACATTATTTGTCAAAAGTATAATGTTGCTTATCATTGTTATGCAGATGACACTCAACTGTATCTTCTGCTGAAGGCAGGTGATAGCTCTGCGCTAAATGCCCTGATGAATTGTTTAAGTGACATTAAACTTTGGATGGCACTGAATTTTTTACAACTTAATGAAGCGAAAACAGAATGCCTAGTGTTTGGCTCCATGATGTCATCCACGCATATACTTGATCGTCTAGGCCCTCCTGCTTCTAACGTACATAAGCAAGCAAAGAATCTGGGAGTGATCTTTGATTCAGAGTTTAAATTTGATAAGCATGTAAACTGGTGAAGTCTGGTTTCTTTCATTTGAGGAGCATTGCAAAAATAAAGCCCGTTTTGTCTTTTAATGATTTGAAGCAGGTTATACAGGCTTTTATATTTTCAAGTTTGGACTACTGCAATTCTTTGTATCTGGGGCTTTCTCTTGTTCTGTTGAACCGCTTTCAACTTTTGCTAAATGCATAGGCTTTTGACTGGGACCAAGAAGCAGGTCAGTGTTTCCTCAGTGCTAGCCTTGTTGCATTGGCTCCCAGTTAATTTCAGGGTGCAGGTTTTAAAGACCCCCTGTGGTGAAAATCAAGTTTTTAATGTTGTTTATATGTCTTTGTGGTGTTTTTAATATGCTTTCAGACAAACCATGTGCAAATTCATAAGTTAACACCATCACTGCGTATTTTCTCCTTAGAACTGCAGTGAACCAAAGACAGTCTCAAAACGCGCTTTGAAATCGCCCTTGTTCTCTACGTCTACTTCACAAATATGTTGTCCTGTCAACGTGCGGGGCAGGAATTAGCATCATCTTTAACTATGCTGCCAAACTGGGGAGTCTCAAGAGAAGCCAGGTTATCCTGGTATATTTTTCTGTTGATATGAAAAATCTGGTATTTATAGCTATTTTTAGCAATATAACGGGTGAATTATGTATTTGATGTATATTACCATCTTATGATAAACTATATGCCTTTCTCCACTGACGTTCTAAGTTGTTCAAAGTGTTTCTAAGATTTTTATCTTACCGAGATGGGCAACGGGAACATGGTTTGTGTAACATTTGCAACACATTATTAGCTGTTTGATAATGTAGTCAAGCAAAAGGCTAATCATATTAATTACTATTATGTGTCCGACATTGTAGAGAGTGATACATAAAACGCATTACCATTCTGATGCATCGACTTGTAGATGACCCTGTATAATTCACTCCTCCGCTTCTTCTTCTGAATCAGTTTCTGGTTCGAACATATATGGCTGAATTAAACCAGTATTTCCACTTGCCATTGTGCAGCGTTTACTACAGTAAAGTTGACCGAATGAATCAGGTCCAAGCTTGTGCGATTGATTGGAGGTGGGGCTAATTTGCATATTCATGTATCCGCTTATACTAAATGAAGCAAGGGTGTAGAGTTACAGTCAAGCTATTTTAAGATTAAATTTTTTAAATCAAACATATTTTGGATCTACTCTAGCTTTAGCAGACAACAAGGCCACTGATGTCATCTCAAACATTACTTCTAAAGGTCCTCAAATCTCGTCTAAAGTCCAAAGGGGATTGTGCCTTCTCTATTGCTGCACCCTACCTCTGGAATAACCTGCCTTTGGATATTAGATTGGGTCATTTTAAATCACATCTGATGGCGCATTTACTTGCCCAGTTAGCAGTTAATTACACCTTGTTTTACTGTTGTCTTGTGTTTTCATGTATTTTTAGTTTGGTGTTTTATGTTTTTAGTTCTTTGTTATTTATGCTGTTGAAATGTTGTTTTAATGGAAGCCAACTCGAGTTGTTTTTAAATGTGCTATCCAAATAAATAAAATAAATTAAGAACCAATTGCTGTGCTTTTGAAGCGTATGCTACTTTAGGAATGGGATTGCTCAAATCTCAACAGTGGAAATGTATTTTTCTGTATAGCCTGAGTATAAGCAAAGTCTTTGAAGCTTGTAGCTGTAAAATATAAATAACAGTTTAATATATCTTTCTGAATTAATTTGAAAGCTTTCATTCCTTTTAAAAGCTGATCTTATTCCAAAAGAGCTGAATATAGAATCGGGTGAGGTTTGTGGAGCTGCCATGTACACAATTTCCTGAAAAGCCCTGGATCAAAGGGAATTGAGGTCCAAACACCAGCACTGCCTGAGGATGGACTGAAGCCATAATGAGTAGATTGTGTAACAGTGTGCAACTCTGGAGTGGCTTGAAGATTGTATGAAACTATCTTTGACAGACACTTGTCTATCTATCTGGATTTTTGTTATTGCAAGGGGCTGTATTTATTTAATATCAGAAATGATTTGGGGGAATCTTGTAAATGTCTGGGTCATATTAAGTCCCCACCAAAAAAAAAAAAAAAATAAAAATAAATAAATAATAAAACATTTTTAATTTTTTTTAATTTAGACATTTTAAATTGTTTTTGCATTTTGACATAATTTTCATTACTTTTTAAAATTTGCATTATTACATACAAAAAATATCATTACTGTAATTATATCCACTTATCTGTCACACTGTTTTTGTACTAAAATAAATTCCAAATAATGCCCCTGGTTTTATGATAATGTATACTATAAATCCATTGGATAAATGTATAAATACAAATGTATTTTTTCACATTACAGTAATTAGAAGAAGGGCGTGGGATAAATGGGATTTATTGCAATGAATATAATTTGACAATACATACATAATGTTATAAAAAAAATATTATTGAATAATATTTAATAAAAATAGTCTTCATTTTCTTATGAATTATAATTTCTTACAAAAAATATATATATTATTTTCTATTATTTCATAAAAATATATTATTTTGAGGTAAAACGTTTTGCTTCAAGAATAGAACCATTTTTTAACACAACAAAAACAACAAACAGAATTTCCTCCTAGATCAGCCCTTTTTTCTTGCAAAGATAGATTGTTTAATACCAAATCTTAGAATAGCAATGCTAATGTGGAGTCAGTATTTGCCTTTAATATTCAAATAAATATGACTTAATAAACATGGAGCCATTCTGGATCAGCCCTCTCGCTCTGGAGGTGTTTGCAGAAGGGGCCCTTGGCTGTATTTTTGCCGCCCATACAGAGAGCAGTGATTGGCTGATGTGTAACACTCTGACCCTGGGGTCAGCCATCTAACTGTCAGACGTCACTGGAAGGAATTTTGGGGATGTGTCTGGAAGACAAAGCCAGCACACATCTATCCTGTCCCTAAGTCCCTGGATTGTGTGTGTGTAGGCGTGCAGCACATATCAGTGCTTTCAGAGCTGGTGTGCGTGGCATAAGAATGAATTTGTATAATTGAGAAGCAAAATAGCAGACAGTTGATTCATGGAAATTATTAGTTTTGATGTCAAAGAAATATTTTGTGAGCACATTCTTGGGTAAAGTTGACAGGTAGCCTACATGTCATACTGATGTAGTCAAGTGAATACAATAAGGTAGTCTATTTTTTCCCTGTTGGTGGCAACACCAACTTCAATAGGCCTATCTATAATATAGTCTACCTGTAATATAGCTTATTTTTTTTCCATCAGAAAATTACCGTCAGCTACTTAATATATTTTTGAATGCCGGACTGCCTCAGGTCGAGTCAGCCATATTGGAGCGAGCGATTCAGAGCTGCAGCAGCCAGCGTTGGGAAGCCCGATTCATTTACCGTATCGGTTCGTTCGACCCGTTCGGTTCCGCGAACCGATTCACTGATTCGTTTGAATCATCGTTACAAAGAGTTCCCAGAAGTCTATGAAGTCCTAGTTAAATTCGTTGCATATCGCTGTTTTCGATTAAGTTTATACAAACGTGTGTGTTGTATGTGAATGTTAAAAATGGTTTGCATTTGATGCTTTAATTCATTCGAAATTGGGACTGAAGATTTTCTCTTATTCTTTCTTTCTTTTTTCTTCTTTTTCTTTTTTTTTTAATTTTATTTATTTATTTATTTATTTATTTATTTTACAGATAATGTACCTACCTGTCACACATGTACCGTTGTTTATAGTTATAGTGTCACATACATTTTTAATCTTCAGTGTTCCTCATTACAGTCCATTGATTTGCAAACGCTTTGCAAGTCGGTTCTAAAGAACGATTAAAAAGAGTCGGTTCAGCATAATGATTCATTCGCGAATCGGTCATCACTAGCAGCCGCGAGAGTGAGAGCAAGAGGGAGGATTCCGGCTTCATATCCACTATAGACCCCACGGAGCCTGGACGGACCCACAAACAGCGTTAACACGGGATACAAACCAAAGCCAAACATTACAGGGTGTTTGTCAAGAGGGCGCGTTTTTGGAGACATTCGATGAAAAGAATACGGTAAATATTGGTCCTGGTTAAGAGTGCACATTTTATATTTGCTATAATAATTGCAATAAGTGTGTTAGCCTGGTAGCATAGCGTGAGGGGCTCGTATCTGCACTTGGACCTGGAGAGTGGGCTTTCCTGGGCCAATCTGACATGTTGTGTTACGTTAGATTGTGAATGCGAGGCGTGTTTTTGTATTGCAGCGTGCTTAGGATTCCCGTATCATTATGAAATTGCTGATAAAAGTCAGCTGTGCACGGCTTTACAGGACAAAGTGCTCCTGGCAATGCGAAAGAGACCATACCCAGTAATTTCAAGCCATTCCCAATGTTTTATTCCTCACAGAAAATGCGTCGTGTCACATTTAACACCGATCTGCGTGTTTAATAACCCGGTGTACATATGTCTTGATCGCTGTTGGTTTGTTATCTTGAATTAAGTGTGTTGTGTTAGGGGCTGTGTATTGTTGTCTGACTGTTTCTGTTCACATGGTGAACTGAAAACAATAACAAAAGACAAACAATGCAACCAGTTTAGTGCGCAGGCAAGCTTTATTTGCCCTATGATGCTTTCTACCAATATTATGTATCAAGTGCATGTATTTTCACTTAATGACTAGTTCTGGCAATATGCAGTAATTTCGCTTATTAGGTAGTCTAGTCACCTGCTTCATGTAACGTTAGCCCAATATCTCGGATACATGGTTTAATATTCTGGGGGTTGATAAATGGTTAAATTCAATTCGATTATTATTTTATAAAATAGAAGAAAACTAATTGGAAAAGCTACAATAATTAGCAAGGAGAACAAGATATCTGTCCACAACCATATCACATTATTGATATGTTTATCAAAGTTTTATTCTTTATTCTGATTCTTTTTATTCTTACAAATTCGTGAATGAATCGTTATTTTGAGTCGGTTCTTTCTACTGAATCTGTTGAACCCATCGCACAACTTTTCTGAAAGATTCGTTCTCGAATCAGACTTTTTTTTTTTTTTTTTAAATCAACAACAACATGCAATTTTATCAGAACGTTTGAAATCTAGATAGCTGAAATAACCTTGATGTAAAAAAACAACAACTAATGATGCCGATTACAGAACCGGTTGATTGCAGGGAACTGTTCGAGAGAGCCGATTCACTGAAATGAGTCACTAGTAAGTGTTTGCTGTTCACCTGCTTTTTGTGGATGTTGACCAATCAGAGCAGCGTTATGTGGTGGGCGGGGCTTCTATAGGCGTGGGTATGTGTGGGCATCAGGAACCTTTGCAGGTATTTTCTAGTGTTACGTCATTAGCACAGGTAAGGAGCACTGAGGAAAGAGCCTGGAAAGGTACATGGAAATACATCATGCAGTTCTGGAGTTTTCTAAGTTGTGCTAGTGCAGGTACGTGGCTCTTTGTTATAGTGCTGACATTAATCACAGGGGCATTGTTTAATGGTAATCATTCATTATTTACAAGCTGCTCCAGGACAGGAAGAGAGTTTCTAACAGGCAGCTTAGGGTCGGAAGCTTATGTCATATATATATATATATATATATATATAAAACCCATCTAGGTAAAGCATCTAATTTGAAAACATTGCTTTGCGTACTTGCATATGGGATCATCTATAAAACAAAGGGCATTTTTTCTGCTTCAGGGTGGAGTAGGGTTACCTCAAGCCATATTTCATATTTCCAATGCAAATGTGATCGGAAGAACTCCAGGAGGCTTGGCTTGGTGCAGAGCTGCACTTGAGGCTATGTTTTTATATGGTGGTGTATTTTCAGTCAGCCTCAAAATTTAACCTCAAATACTAAATAAAAGACGTGTCCCTGTGTGTGTGTATAGCCATTTTCATTGTTATTGCTTAATGTACACGATCCTGCAAATGTGTTAAAGAATGTTTTGGTTCATTATTTAGCTTTAGGTAGTGATAGGTGGATAGTGTCTTTAGCTTGTTGTGGTCTTTTACATGGTTGTTTATCTGTGTAATCATTTATAAGGTTTTGTTTTTAAATGTTGTTCGCTATATGTAGATTATCTGTAATGCATTGCAGCATTTGTTTAGAACAAATTCCTGTGTATTTGACAAGTCTCAACATAGCTTTGGTCCGCTGCAGGTATTGGAATGATCCACCAGGCAGGCAGAGCGAATGTGGCTTATACATTAAATCAGCGCTGATGTACGTTTTTGAAAACTAGGCCTACTGTTACATCATTTTCAGTAACCTTACAGTCAACTTGGCTTGAAGAATAAGGACACCATTAAAGGGATATTATGGGTTCAATACAAGTTTAGCTCAGTTGACAACATTTGTTTTGTTGATTACCACAAAAAATGACTTTGACTCATCCCTCTATTTTTTTTTTAATCGCAAAACCAAGGTTGAGGCGCTTACAATGGAAGTGAATGGAGGCAAGATTTGGCAGATTTAAAAGAAGATTATGTATTATTATTATTTTTTTGCATTCATTTTAGGTTTTGTGTTGTGTCATGGCAACAAAGTTGAAAAATTTTACATAACTTCACAGAGAACTGCTGGTTAACAAGCAATTTTTGACACTAAATCATTTTAACATGCATTTTGTTTACATTTGGTCTATAACCCCTTATTTACACTGCACGCGCCTGCGGCGCGTTACCCCTTATTTACCCCTTATTTAAGCCTTGTTTACACTGCGCGCGTTAGCAGAGCGTAAGCAGGGCGTTTTTTCGGCGCCCATGTTAACAGATTAGAGCATTCACACCGCACGCAGAGGCAGCGCGTCGCAGGAGCGGAGCAGAGCAAAAGCGGCAGTGCCACGATCGTTTCGGCGCCGAGTCTATTTTTGCTGCGCTACTCACGCTGAATTAAAGCCACAGTGCATTGTTCTTGATCAAAATTAACCTGATTAACATGAAAAATAACAAATTTCACCATGAAATCATGTAGTGAAGTGTTCCGTGTGTTTCACAATCACCATATAACATCCAGCGCTGTGGAAAAAAAAAAATAAAAATACACGAAAACACATCACTGCCAGAAGTTTTTGCCCAAATTTCAAAGGCCTGTTTAAATGATTAAAACTAGAGGCATATCTTAACTTTAATGTTACTTTTATCATGCAAACTACCTATATACAGCATGTTATATACATATGTGTTTGGGACAGAGGGGAACACGGTCGCATTTGCAGCAGATATATGCTTCCCATTATAAACCAAAGCACGAGACAAACAGGGGTCGGAGGAGAACACCGGAAAAGGTGACAGAATGGACGATATTCGTCTGTATTTGCAATACACACGCCACGGTTCAGCTGCGCGACAAACGCTGGCAGTGTGAAAGCACAACGGGCGCGCGCTGCTCCCGCTTTCAATACGCACAGCTTTGCGCGTGCAGTGTGAAACCGGTGTAAGTCGCGCGGGGAGACGCTTCTGAAACGCGCCGCGCCGTGGCTGGTGTAAACACAAGCATGACTAGAGTGGCCGCGATCAGCTCCGGTAGCCGCGCCGCAGACGCGTGCAGTGTAAATAAAGGGTAATACTGTTTAACAAATGGGCTCTTTTCACTTCTATTGTAAGTGATTCAGAGTCACCTATATTTTCATCCCTTTAAAAGAAAACGAGTAGAAATAAGTATAAATCATTTTTTGTTATGCCACAAATGCTGAGCTTAACTTTGTATTTCTTTAAATATATTAACTTTATAAATCGGTCGTTGTTTTTTTGGAAATAAATTAATACTTTTGTTCAGCAAGGATGCATTAAATTGATTAAACATGACAGTAATAACTTACATTATTATAAAAAACCTATTTCAAATACATGCTGTTATTTGGAATGTTATATTCATCAAAGAATTCTTTAAAAAAGTGCTAAAAACACAAAAATATTAAGCAGTGCAACTGTTTTCAATATTGATTTCTGAGTAATGGCTGCTGAAATTCAACCTGGTCATCACAGGAACAAATTAAAATATATTAAAATAGAAAAGTTATTTAAATTGTTATAATGTTTTATAATATACACATTTTTACTGTATTTTGATCAATTAAATGCAGCCTTTTTGACCATAAGACACACTTTTCAAAAACTATATAAAATCTTACTGACCCCAAACTTTTGAATGGTAGTGTAGTTATTGAATGCTTCCATATATTTTTGTTCATTCAATAACTGAACTAGCTAATTACCTCATATGGTTTGTCTGACATTGTAGATATCGATTTCAACGGCACCTTTGATTTACTAGTGTTGGACTGTTGTATTGGCTTCAATGTTTACTAAAATCTGAATCTTTGTAATCTGATATTGATCACTGAGTGTTGATTTAGTGATGGCTTGCATAGATGAATTTTTTTTTTGCATGGGTGAAAATTTGTATGTTACAATGATGCTGTCCAGAAGCACATAAAGATAATTTGGTAAAGAAGATCCAGTTTCTCCTACCTTAAGTGCAGCTCAACCAGAGCATTGGAATTGTCAGGTGTATTTTATTAAGCCAGGACATGATGAGTGGAATGTGGATTTATTTGGCTCAGCCAGGCCTCAGGGTCTGTCTCCTCATGAGCTATTTATTAGGGGAATTATCCTGGGCTGCTTTTAGGCCATAGTGTGACATGGTGACAGTTTTCCCTGTTATTATTCCTATTGATTGGCAGAGGTCTGCGCTCAACTGTTTTAGAACAGCTGAGGGTTTCATTCTATTATATTACAGAGTGATAGGGGTCAACACATATAGCAGCGATGAGACATTTCTGTCTGACGGATTTCTTTTTAATGGTGATTTTTCCTTTTTGGGGATACTGTTCTTATCACATCATCCTGTGGTACCCAAAAGAAGATATTTTGAAAAATGTGGTGTCTTTTGAGTCCAAACAATAAAAGTCAATGGAACCACTATGCACAACATTCAAACATTCTTCAAAATACCTTCTTTTATGTTCCACAGAAGAAATAAAGTCATAGGTTTGGACCAGCACAAGGGTGAATAAAATGACCAAATTGTCTTTTTTTTTTTGGGGTGAACCATCCCTTGAAGTCATCAGTGGTAAAGCCCTGTCATCTTGCATTGATTCAGGTCCTGTTTTCACCTGGTATTAAGATGCCTTTTGTTCAGTCGGATCACTAGTAGATGAGGGAGACACCTTCCTTTTTACACCTGGAGATTTAATCCATCTCTTTCTTCGAGGGGAGGGTCTATGGACTGGTAAATGTATGGGCTTTTTCAGATCTTTTGATCTAATGGACAAAATAAGCTTGTGCAATTTACATATGCCCTGAGATGACGGAAAAACACACAGAGAGCAGCAGCTTTCGTTTCTGCTCTGACAGCCTCAAGACCACGGCAGACACTGTGAGTGCCTGTTAGAAATCAGGAATGGTGAGAGAACATGCTTGGTACATTTTTCATTTAAAAACCAAACTTGGGTCTTCAGCCGACAAAGTTTAAATCCCATCTGACTACCGCGCTTCCATAAAGTTTATACATTAAGTCAGTAGGCGGAGAGTAGGCGGTCTTTTGTGGTTGTTGGAACGCATTCAACCACATGAGCGTCTACACTACAAAGGCACTACCTTTGGAAGTTCAAAACACTTTTATTCCCGTTTACACCTGTATTTGCCATTGTCCACTTATGATCCGATTGATGAAAACGCTTCTTAAAGGGTTAGTTCACCCAAAAATGAAAATTCTGTCATTAATCACTCACCCTCATGTCGTTCCAAACCTGTAAGACCTTCATTCATCTTCGGAACACAAATTAAGATATTTTTGATGAAATCCGAGAGATCTCTGACCCCTCCATAGCAATTTAATTAACACTTTCATGGTCCAGAAAGGTAGTAAAAACATCGACTCCAGTGGTTCAACCTTAATTTTATGAAGCGACGAGTGAATACTTTTTGTGCGCAAAAAACAAACTAAAATAACGAGCCTGTGCCAGACTCTTATGTTGCTGACGCAGTGTAAACAGTGCAGTACTTCCAGAACGCTGGCTTACCATTGGCCGACGCTTTTCACGTGAGCACCAAGCGCATGCGCACAAGTCGTTCTGCTGTAGAACTAGGAAGCACTGCACTGTTTACATTATATCAACAGCGTAAGAGTCTGGCATAGGCTAGAAGAAATTGTTGAATAAAGTCATTATTTTTGTTTGCTTTTTGCACACAAAAAGTGTACTCGTCGCTTCATAAAATTAAGGTTGAACCACTGGAGTCACATGGACTATTTTAACAATGGCTTTACTACCTTTCTGGACCTTGAAAGTGTTAGTTAAATTGCTGTCTATGGAGGGGTCAGAATTCTCATTTTTGGGTGATTAATACCAGGTATAAACAGGGTCTAATTAAAGTCCTCTTACCCATATCTGTACTTTAAAAATGCTCAATTAATATCTTAATTGCTTAATGGCAAAAATGCTCTCAATTCAGCCTCTGTCAGTCAGAACCAACGTGATGAGTCTTTATGGCAGTGTTACAGCGGTGTGACTGCTGAGAGGAAAGATAAGAGGTTAATAATAATAATAATAATCATTTTGATGTCATGGCTGATAAATGGCATGGCAGATATTAAAATGTAATACTTTTTTGTCTAAATAAATTAAAAATAAAACACTAGCAACTAAAATGAATAGTTTTAAATGGTACAAGTGAATTTAGACAAAATTAGAATGCACAGTATGAAAAATGTGTTAAAATTGAGATTTTTTGAGGATTACATTTAAGTGTTATTAAATTGATGTTTAAAAAACTAATTTTGAGTGAGTGTAAGATGATGGCAAAAAATGTACAAATAGAGGAATTGAGCATGTGCAATTAAATATCTAATATTGATTGGTACGGAAAAAAATACCAAAATCTTGAATGACAGACCACAACTGATATGGTACAGATATATATTGTGCATTTCTCAAAATCTTCCAGTGCAACTTCTTGATTGCGTTCGTCCATTCATTGGAAAAGTTTGATTGAGGATTTTAACATTTAGAAAGATATTTTCAGTTTTGCTCTGTCATCGTGAGCATAACATTTAGCTCGTTTCTAATCTTAGTTTTCACTTTATTTCCTAGATTTATTCTTTGTATAAAATGCCCTGGGTGTCATAATAACTTGGCATCAGCGTTTCATAATAACAAATGATGTTCTCAGAAAAATTGTGCAAGATCATTTGGCTGTTATTCAATAAGCAATAAAGACATCATTAAGATATTGGCTGTCATCCTTCTTTAGTCTTGCATAGTTTTGCTTTTTTGTTGTAAAATCCAGATAAAACCAGCTTCTCATGGTAGTTAGAGTTTTGGTCCAAGCTTGTCATTTATGATCCAAGTTGGTGAAGATAGTTGTCATGGCTGGAGGTTGATCTTTTAGACCACCTTGTTAAAGCTTCCATATTGCAAAAAATCTGTTTAAGTTAGTATGACAATAATAAATATTTTGTCTTATATTTATTTACATAGACTTTCCATTATATTCCTGTTGAAAACATTGCTGTAGCATGACTGTCAGTTTTTGGAATTGAACACTTTCTTGGCTTGGTGTGATGAATCAATCAGGAGATTATGTGAGCGATAAAATCTCAGCCTCTTCTCCTGCTCTCACTCTTACGGTCAGACCTGGAGCTACGGCACAATAGATGAATGATATATGCGTGTGTTCATTTATGACAATTTACTAATCTTCTCTTTTCTCTATGAAGGATGGCTTCAGTGTTTGTTTCTCTGAACTGTCTATTTTTTTACAATTACTGTCTGCTTTGCTTCTATTTTCCTCTGTAGTGCTATGTGAGGTTTAGGTTGATTGCCAGTTTGATAGCTGTTTATGAGAAGATCTCACTGGCATAAACTCTAAAGCTGAACAGAGTTCACTGAGTGTAAGTTGGTCCCTGGCAGATAAAAACAATCCAGACTTTGTAGTTTTATAGATTTTGTAGAGTACTGCATTGACCTTTAAATAAAATGCAGTCTTATTTATCATCACAGAATTACAAAGTCTGGCCGCCTTTTGTTTATTAACCTTTTCAGCGGAATGCAGTGTGAGATGCTGATGCTTCAAATGGCTGAATGCACTGCATTCCAATTAAAGTGAAATTCAGCATCTACAATGAAAAGATTATCCAGCGTTCCCCGTATAATGAGACAGGCTTTTCTGCGGTTCTGATCATCGCTCAGCCTTTGGCTGACCTGCTGATAGAGTCTGAGTGAGCAGTGGGCTCAAGAATGACCTCATTCTGTGCTTTTTGCATCACTCTGTCCTTTCTGTGTGCCATAGATTCATGCTAATGGTCCTTGGACATAATTCTATTCTATTGTGTTGTGTTTAGGGTTGGGTACCGAACTCGGTGCTTTTAAGGGCACCGACTGAATTACGTCGGTACTACCGAGTACCGATTCACATTAAATCAATCGGTACCAAATTTCGGTACCTGAGACGCATCTGGTGATATAGACTAGTGTCTGTGAATATTAAACAGCAAAAGACTATTTAAATATGAATCCTGCGTGTCCTGCGTGTCTCTGTGTGAATGAATGGCGCTGACGTGCAGTTTAATTTACCTCACACACAGAATCGTGCGTGACGGTCGCGTGTTTCCATCTCATACGAGGACATGAATGCATGACCGTCATCTCCAGAGCCGCTCTGAGAGTCACTTCATGAGCATTTTACCGTTTCATTTGAGAAAAACTACCATCATGTCATAAACACACAGAAACTCAAAGGTATTCACGGCAACCCGTCAAAAAAAAAGGTTCGGTTTAACTTGACAAATATATTACTGTTGTACAGTAGAATTTAGATACGTCTCAGTGTAATAATAATACTAACACTAATATAATAATAAATTATCAAAACTTTTTATTTTTTAAATAATAAATCCCAATTTTTCTTCCATGTTTTAATTTTAACAGTATAAAGCTCAGTTGTGCAGCACTTTGTTTGACAAAAAAGTTTGTTTAATTAAGTTAAAAGATAAATTAATGTTTTATGGCTTCATTTGATTACCAGAAAATACACAACACAGAATTTGTGAAATCTTTTCATAGAAATTGAATTAAAAAGAAAAAAAAATAATATGGTTGTTTTTATGAATTCAATTAATTAAGTAGCTAGTACCCTACAATTTACAGGTAAATATTACAGTAAA
Source organism: Coreius guichenoti (assembly GCA_039654105.1). Lineage (NCBI taxonomy): Eukaryota > Metazoa > Chordata > Actinopteri > Cypriniformes > Gobionidae > Coreius > Coreius guichenoti. The sequence goes on from CM077176.1 coordinate 17,333,208, forward strand.
CAAACATCACAGACAATGGCAGACAGAGACCAAGGCAGCTCTGGCAGCTTCTTTCATGTTCAGTTTTATGTTAATGATCCCTTGGCAGAATTCTATTCGACACAAACATTTTCTTTCATGTTCAGTTTTATGTTAATGATTCCTGGGTAGAATTCTATTCTATTCTATTCTGTTCTATTCAACACAAACATTTTCTTTCATGTTCAGTTTTATGTTAATGATCCCTGGACAGTATTCTATTCTATTCTATTCTATTCTATTCTATTCGACACAAACATTTTCTTTCATGTTCAGTTTTATGTTAATGATTCCTGGGTAGAATTCTATTCTATTCTATTCGACACAAACATTTTCTTTCATGTTCAGTTTTATGTTAATAATCCCTGGCCAGAATTCTATTCTATTCTATTCTATTCGACACAAACATTTTCTTTCATGTTCAGTTTTATGTTAATGATTCCTGGGTAGAATTTTGTTCTATTCTATTCTATTCTATTCTATTCTATTCTGTTCTGTTCTGTTCTGTTCTATTCGACATAAACATTTTCTTTCATGTTAAGTTTTATGTTAATGATTCCTGGACAGAATTCTATTCTATTCTAACTTTTTCTTTCATGTTCAGTTTTATGTTAATGATCCCTGGGTAGAATTCTATTCTATTCTTTTCTATTCTATTCTATTCAACACAAAAATGTTCTTTCATGTTCAGTTTTATGTTAATGATCCCTGGACAGAATTCTATTCTATTCTAACATTTTCTTTCATGTTCAGTTTTATGTTAATGATCCCTGGACAGTATTCTATTCTATTCTATTCTATTCAACACAAAAATTTTCTTTCATGTTCAGTTTTATGTTAATGATCCCTGGACAGAATTCTATTCTATTTTATTCTATTCTATTCTATTCTATTCGACATAAACATTTTCTTTCATGTTCAGTTTTATGTTAATGATTCCTGGGCAGAATTCTATTCTATTCTAACATTTTCTTTCATGTTCAGTTTTATGTTAATGATTCCTGGGTAGAATTCTATTCTATTCTATTCTATTCTATTCAACACAAACATTTTCTTTCATATTCAGTTTTATGTTAATGATCCCTGGACAGAATTCTATTCTATTCTATTCTATTCTATTCGACACAAACATTTTCTTTCATGTTCAGTTTTATGTTAATGATTCCTGGGTAGAATTTTGTTCTATTCTATTCTATTCTATTCTGTTCTGTTCTGTTCTATTCGACATAAACATTTTCTTTCATGTTAAGTTTTATGTTAATGATTCCTGGACAGAATTCTATTCTATTCTATTCTATTCTAACTTTTTCTTTCATGTTCAGTTTTATGTTAATGATCCCTGGGTAGAATTCTATTCTATTCTTTTCTATTCTATTCTATTCAACACAAAAATGTTCTTTCATGTTCAGTTTTATGTTAATGATCCCTGGACAGAATTCTATTCTATTCTAACATTTTCTTTCATGTTCAGTTTTATGTTAATGATCCCTGGACAGTATTCTATTCTATTCTATTCTATTCTATTCTATTCAACACAAAAATTTTCTTTCATGTTCAGTTTTATGTTAATGATCCCTGGACAGAATTCTATTCTATTTTATTCTATTCTATTCTATTCGACATAAACATTTTCTTTCATGTTCAGTTTTATGTTAATGATTCCTGGGCAGAATTCTATTCTATTCTATTCTAACATTTTCTTTCATGTTCAGTTTTATGTTAATGATTCCTGGGTAGAATTCTATTCTATTCTATTCTATTCTATTCAACACAAACATTTTCTTTCATATGCAGTTTTATGTTAATGATCCCTGGACAGAATTCTATTCTATTCTATTCTATTCTATTCTATTCTAACTTTTTCTTTCATGTTCAGTTTTATGTTAATGATCCATGGACAGTATTCTATTCTATTCTATTCTATTCTATTCTATTCTATTCTATTCTATTCTATTCTATTTAACACAAACGTTTTCTTTCATGTTCGGTTTTATGTTAATGATCCCTGGACAGAATTCAATGAAATGGCTCAATGAGTGCAGTTTTCATTAATTTGTTGACATTTTTTTCCAGAAAATAAGTCACACCTGACTATAAGTAGCACCAGGTCAAAATTGCATTGTTGGGGAACAATCACAAGATTGCATTGCATCGGTGTATGTTTCATTAGTACATTCTGTTTTATTAGTACATTCTGCATTTACAAACATTCATATAATACAGTACAATACTATACAATATAAACATTTATTATAAATGCCAAGACTAAACACATTTATTTGAAGTGAAACTGAAAGTACTGGCTCGTGCTATACAAATAAACTTGGGCTCATGTACATCGCTTATTTGGCACAAATCCAAATGTGTGCTATTTGGACATGTTTTGCACGCGTGACGTTATATAAATGAAATTAAGTCACCACATGTTTCAGATGGTAAAAAATGTGACTTATATTCTGGAAAATACAGTACTGTTAAAACAGGACTTTTTATACAGATCGAAAGATTGTCTCTTTTTTTTTTTTTTTTTTTGCCAATAGGCTTTAATTACATCACAGCCATGGACCATGATTTGCTGCTTGCTAGTTGGGGTGAGAGCATTTGATTGGACAAAAATCTAAGCAGTACATGATGAGTCATTGATATATTTGGTTATTTTTTCCCTGAAGAGAGAAACTGTGAATCTTAAATGTGTTTATCTTATAAAGTTTTAACACTTTTTAGCAGTTCATTAGATAACCTCAAAACTAATAGACATGGACTAAAAGCCACAAATCTCTAAAGAAAGCTCTTTTAGTTCAGAAATAAGATAGTCAGTACATTTTTTTGGTATCAGTTTAAGATGCAGGTTAGGGTGAGTTTGAATTGGGTCTGGGTTTTAGAATTTCTAGTATCAGTCTAGTAGCAGTATTTGTGCTTAGTTGTAATTTCATGTTTTTCCCTGTTTGTTTTCCTGTTCTGTGTCAGTGGTTATTTCAGATGCATTTATCACTAAGTGGTGCACATAAACATATAGCCTTCTTGACTGTAGCTGGTGATTTGATTTAAAAGTTGAATGCGTAGATTACCAGAGCAATTGACAGCTAGAGGGCTCTCTATACACACACTGGTGCTTGAACATACTAGTTTCAATGCTTTTGTAGAATAAAGATCATTTCTGGAGCTGTATAAACTCTAACATGGTTCTGTTATTTTTTGCAGATATTTCAAGGATATCATATTATGCAGGTAAGACAACCTCTTTTTTTTTTCTCTCTCTCTTTTTTTCTCTCTCTCTGAAATGAATTTCAAATTGATCGGGGGAAATGTCAGCCTAACCTTAATCCACCATTTACTCAATGTGAATTGGGTAGAGCGTGTTCTCCTGTAAAGCAGATCAGCACAGTCTGTTCCAAAGCCTGTCAGCTGCATTTGGCCTGCCCATATGAAAATTGAGCTGCATTTTAATTCCCCCCATAACCAGCTTTTCTCATTTGATGTATTATTAATTTATGTAAAAACAATTTTTAATACGTTTTGGGTTATAGCTGTAATTGTAGTTGATTTTTCTTTTGTCTTTGCTCATGTGGTGGTGTTGAGGAGGGAGTGTTGTTCAAGTCTAGATGTGTAGTTTGCTGGTGCATCTTCAATTCATTCATAGTTTTCTGAGGAACTGGAACATTATCCAATCAGATTTGAGATGCCCAACCAATCAACTGATGCTTCATATTTTTAACCTTGTTTCTTTCCATCGCCAAGGGCATTACTGTTGGAGGGAAGGAGGGCCTTTTTAGACAGTAGGGTTCCTGTGTGTCTGCATGGCATCTATGGAGACCATTATTAAGCACAAAATGGGGCCTATTAGCTGATATTTGAGAATGCGGTTAGTATAGCAGGAAATGACCTGTTTGCCCTCCCTATAGGGAACGAGTGCTTGGAATGGTAATGAATATCTCTGGCAAACATGGCAAGGTGAAACTCTTAAATAACAGCAAATAATTTTCTGCATTATGCTTTGCAATCAAACAGTAAGTTAGGACTGGTATTATAAGCACAAAATAATGCACAAATCTGCTGGTACTAGTACAGTTCTTCCTGTACTAATTTCATTGACCTTTGTCTGTTGAAAAAGAAGAGGTCAGCATCCCTCCATCTCTTAAAGACCCCCTGTGGTGAAAATCAAGTTTTTAATGTTGTTTATATGTCTATGTGGTGTTTTTTAATATGCTTTAAGACAAAGCATGTGTAAATGCATAAGTCAACACTATTGCTGAGTATTTTCTCTTTAAAACTGCAGTGAAAAAAAGACACGGTTTGAAATCGTAGGTGTTTCTTATGTCATAAATTACCTGGTAACCAATCAAGACAACATATGGGCAGACTTTAGCATATCATTAACATGACCGCTCCGAAGCAGGGGGGTCTCAAGAGAAGCCAGGTTATCTTGATATAGTTTTCTGTTGATATGAAAAATTGGGTACATTTAGCAATAAAGCGGGTGAATTATGTATATGACGATGTTATGATGAACTATATGCCTTTCACAACTGACATTCTTCTAAGTTGTTCAAAGCGTTTCTAAGGATACTGATTTTTAAAAGGCAGCAGTCTGACTCGGAAAACGAGAACATGGTTTGTGTAACATTAGCAACACATTATTAGCTGTTTGATAATGTAGTCAAGCAAAAAGGCTTATCATATTAATTACGGTTATGTGTCTGACGTTTTAGAGAGCAATACATAAAACGCATTACCATTCATTGACTTGTAGATGAGTATGCATGAGTGAGTGGAGGTGGGGCTTATTTGCATATTCATGAGTCCGCATATACTAAATGAAGCAAGGGTGTAGAGTTACATTGAAGCAATTTTAAGTCATGAATACACATTTTTTTCATAGTCATTTTGGTTATCAAAGATGAGTTATATAGGGGCTATAGGGGGACTTTAATGTTTTTTTTTTTTTTGTTTTTTTTTTTTTTTTTTTTTTTTTTTACAGTTAACTGTCCTGTCTAATAATAGAAATGGACAATAACACTTCTAATATATATGGCCATTTCTGATATCTCGGGCTTTTTTCGGGATATGACTGTGGTTAGTAGTTGTATTTACCTTATTTTAACAAGCCTTCAGTTGTACTGCAATCAGCAGACATCAAAATTGGAGCAGTCAGGCTACTAAAATTCAGTGGCATGTGCTTGTGATTGATTCTGCGGGAATATGGGCGGGATCTTGATACCGCGGTTCCACTTCACGTTCACTACTGCGCAGACTCGGGCTCCGAACAACAGAATTAGCGCAAGATGTCAGCTCCATGTTGGGGCTTTTCTACAAAAGCCAATTTTCCACCGTCGGGCCGAATGGTTCCATTCCGTGCCGATCTGGGCCAGTCGGTACGGTTACAGTTTCATTTTCCACTGTGGGGCTGATAACGGCCGCTCTTTGGAATGTATGCGTCAGTTGTTGCCTTGGTAACGCAAGTTTGTTTAAAAACAGTATGTAAATAGCGACTGCGTTATGGAGGGCGATCAGATATTTCTTTTAATTTTATTACTAATCTGCGTTTACTTTGCTTAAATAGTGCGCTTAGCCAGCTACACAGAAACTTGTAGCCAGGCAACAGACAAGAGACAAATCCTGAGTGGCGACGTCACTACATGCATTCTACCAGCACGGTTCAGCTAACCGTCTCATGTGGAAACATAACTGAAACCGTTCCTTCTAAGAAATGTTCGGCCCGATGGTGGAAAAGCGGCTAATGAAAGAGAGTGAAGGTGCGTCGTCCATCTTTTTTTAAGGCGAGAAGTTTACGTTTTTTTTAAGTTTATGGTGAAAACCAGTTATTACTTGTTGGGATGAAATATAAAACTGAAGAGAAACAAAGAAGCTTTTTTGCAGATTTTTTAAAAAGTTTTTTGGAGTAAAGTTTAAATATATTTTACATAAATATAGCAGCTTTGTGGATGTTATTTACTATCATTAAATCGTCTGCATTATATATGCTGTCTACCAGCATTCTTTTTAAATATTGTCGTCATTCAGTCAAAACCTTTTTTTTTTTTTAACCAGTTATAAAATATGCAAAATTTGTATTTAGGTGGTACTTTAAATTCGAATTGTTGACAATCTGTTAGTCACTACTTCTTGTGTTCATTTTTATCATCTAATCACCTTCTGATGTGTTTTCTCTCTTTCTCTCTTTGTCTGACTCAGTTTCTGCCTTATGATTCAACCTATTTTAGCAAAACATCAGTAAAGACAGAATGCAATGTCATTGCAGATAGAATTTTTCATGTGTAGTAAATAGTACACAACAAAGACATTGTTGTAGTTAGTAAGCTGAAAAGGTATGTTTGGGATTACACAACTTCTGAACTATTTCTTCAGTACACCTTATAGAGAGTTCTTCAACATGAAGAATTTTGTTGAAGTTATGCAAAATGCAAAGCTTGTTGCACTTGTTTGCTAAAAAAATCCCCATAGCTACATTTGCAGCAATGTTTCATCGTTTATTTGTGTGCATCTCTGCAAGTATGGGCTGTTGTCAAAAACAGGAAACAGGCTTCCTTCCTTGAGCCTTTGTCAGGTAGCTGACGGACATTCCTTCAGTCCCTCTCTACATGAAACTCCACGAGTAGCCCACAGCTGTCCTGAAGAGCCACAAACAGCCTCTTGGTGAAGCATACAGTATAACATTTCTACCGTCATTCATTAGGTGATTAGGGGTTTTTAGAAACGATAATGCTTTGTATTTAAATGTGCAACACAATGCCGAGAATGTAAACAGAAGCCGGACCGCCCAACTGAATAATCCTGGTCAAAGCCTGACCCTAAAAAACCTGCTCGGCTGCTTCTTTTGGCTTGGTGGTCTATGTTTTGTAAACATAAACTGGTCAGCCAATAGCAGTTGGTTTCACACAAACTCATTAGCATATTTAAAGAGACCCCTCCTCTTATTTCAGTTGGCCTGATTCTCTCTCTCTCTCTCTCTCTCTCTCTCTCTCTCTCTCTCTCTCTCTCTCTCTCTCTCTCTCTCCCTCTCCCTCTCCCTCCCTCTCTCTCTCTCTCTCTCTCTCTCTCTCTCATCCTACCCTCTTACACACATTTTCTCTCCTGACACACTCTGCCGGATTGTGAAAGTTACACACGCCTTCACCGCAGTCTCTCCTAATCTGGATGAACCTCAGAAAGGCAGCTAAAAAGGAAGCATTTTAACGTGTGAGGATTATTCTTTTTGACGTTTCTGCTTTTGTTCCAGCCTTGCCTGCTGCATCCATTCTCTGGAATACTCCGGACAGCTGTAGGATTTCCCTGTCACTTCTGGATCTTTTTCCACTGCACTTGTTAGTGGTTTTCAAAAAGCGCTTCTAAGGGAAACAAGACCAGCACACCTTGCGTTTGTATCTACCTGCCGCCCTTGTTCCCTTAACCGCATGCTCTTCTGCATCAATTCATGTTTTCACACTTCTGGATTAGAACACCAGTCAGCTGACCGATCACCTTCTTGTGACCTCACACCACGCCCCGCCCCAAGCCTTTGAGGGCCATCCCTGGTGGCCTGGTCAAAGTGCGTTGCGGTGGGCCGGGGTCACCCCCTGCTCCCTATGACTGTGTCAGGGAGTCGGAGAGCCGCTGGGCCTGGGAGAGAGACGAGAGAGGAGGCCAGCGGATGGAGAGCAGTGGCTGCAATCCCTTCCCGCTGTGCTGGGCACGAGGAGCCTGCATCTACTCCTACCCTCCCCCCCTGCCAAGTATGTCACCCAGATACAGCACTGCAAACCGCTTCCAGAAAACCTCCACGATACTGTTTCACGCTGGATCTGTCTTACAGGATGTGGAGTATTGATTTAAAGGCAGTTTAGGAGAAAAGTGTAGGAGGTCCGATATGACCTCGCAGTGGTTTTCGTCTCTAGATTTTTGCTACAGTCCTTTATTGTAGTATTTGCTCTCAATAGAAGTGCTTTTGAATTGGGTTTAGTTTAATATCTCGGCAGATGCCTGCTAGCACATCTATATTTGTAGGGCTGTGCTGCCACAATCCTACACTGATTTATTGTACTTATTTTACCTCACAATATTGCATCAGTACTTTTATTGTAGTTTTATTTTTTGGTACTAGATAAAAGTGAAGCGAATCACACAAGAGATCAAAATTGATACCACATTCAATATTTCGCCAACATGTGAATCTCACTCATGTTTGGTGTAGTGTCAATTATGATCAAATTATGATATTTTTAGTAATGTATTGTGAGATAGTTGGCCAATCCAACCTTAGTTTATACCCGAGTCGACAACCTGTTAGACCTGATTTTTAGTTTATATTTTAATCACTGTGTCAAATCATGTTTCTCAAAACTTTGAGGTTTTTAGTTGTCTTTGGAAAAAAAAAAATAATAATTTGTATTAATTAATATTAATACATTAATTAATATTGTGAAATTAAATGTTCAGCAGCCGTTACTCCAGGTTTCTTCAGAAATCTTTCTAATATGCTGATTTGGTGCTCAATAAACATTTCTTAATATTATCAATGTTGTAAACAGTTGTTCTGCTTAATACTATATTTTTGTGGAAACTTTGATATACTTTGTTTTCAGAAAGTGCATTTATTTGAAATAGAAATCTTTTGTAACATTATTAAAAGTCTTTACTGTCAGTTTCGATCAATTTAAAGGATTAGTTCACTTTAAAATTAAAATTTCCTGATAATTTACTCACCCCCATCTCATCCAAGATGTTCGTGTCTTTCTTTCTTCAGTCGAAAAGAAATTAAGTTTTTGAGGAAAACATTACAGGATTTTTCTTCACATAATGGACTTCAATGGCAACCAAAATGTTGAAGGTCCAAATCAGTGCAGTTTCAAAGGGCTTCAAAGGGCTTCAGAGGCTCTGCACGATCCCAGCTGAGGAATAGGGTCTTATCTAGCGAAACCATCGGTCATTTTCAAGAAAAAATAAACATTTATATACTTTTTAACCTAAATTGCTCATCTTGCGCTGCTCTGCGACGTGCCACGGATTGCGCAATCACGTCGGAAAGGTCACGCTAGATGTAGGCAGAAGTACCGCCCCAAGTGAACGTACGAAGACTAATACAAACGCCCTTTACCAAAAAAAAAAACTCCATCTCCAACTTCAAAATCGTCCGACATCGTTGTTTAACCTTTTTTTGCTAAAGGATATTTGTATTAGTCTTCGCACAAGTGTTTTGTAAACACGGGGGCGGTACTTCTGCCTACGTCTAGCGTGACCTTTCCGACGTGATCCGTGGTGTGTCGCAGAGCAGTGCAAGATGAGCAATTTAGGTTAAAAAGTATATACATTTTTATTTTTTTTTTAGAAAATGACCGATGGTTTCGCTAGATAAGACCCTATTCCTCGTCTGGGATCGTGCAGAGCCCTTTGAAGCCCTTCGAAGCCCTTTGAAACTGCATTGATTTGGACCTTCAACATTTTGGTTGCCATTGAAGTCCACTGTGTGGAGAAAAATCCTGAACGTTTTCCTGAAAAAACTTAATTTCTTTTACACTGAAGAAAGAAAGACACGAACATCTTGGATGGCAGGGGGTGAGTAAATTATCAGGAAATTTTCATTTTGAAGTGAACTACTCCTTTAATTTAATTAAACAGTAGTGTATACCAGTGTAGGCGGTTTAGTCTTAGATTTGTAATATAGTCTTAGATTTGTCACTTATATGAGCAAGGGTCAGATTATCATTTTTGCAATCTGACTTGAATCATGTAATGTATTATTCACTCACCAAAGAATATTTTACTTGCATTTACCACTGGCCTATGTGCCTATATGTTTACCCTTCTTCATTCCAAAGTTTCTGATTTGTTATCCTGTGTACAAGTCTGGGCAAAGATATTCAAATTAGCTTATTACTTTCAATTATTAATGATTTTATGACATGGTTTCAATGAAATCAGCCCCACTAGAGCAGCAAGTGATGAAGGATCTCTTCTGTAATATAGGACTGAGAAATCAGCTCTCTGTCTAAGAGCTCCAATTCATTAGACTGAGTTTAATGAACAATCAGAGAGCCTGATTATCTCTCCGCTGACATCAGTGCAAGAGCAGTCATGTAGGTGAAGTGTAGCTTCATTACTGAGGGGTGAATTCCCATCTGAGCTCAACTGATTGTGTATGTGGGAAGCTTGGCTCATACTGAATACACGGTATACTGCTATTTATTGTCAGTGAGATCTATGAGTTTCATTGTGTGGTTGAGGTACTTATACAGAAATATTTACTATTTTATTTTATTATGTTTTTATTTATTTTTTATTTTATTTTACTGGCCGAATCTGACTGATATTGATAATTTAAAAAAATGCTAATAGGGATTCCCGATATTAGCTTTCCTACAGTACAGACGTATCTAATTGCTGGAAAATTACTTGTTTATAGCTGAGTTAATCAAATCTCAGCAATACTGGTGCTATTTGGAGATTTATGCCTTTACCAATTAATATACGAAAGGCACACAGCTTGAAAGCCACTTTCAGTGCGTTTCTCACATTTATGCCTGGGCCCTATTTCACACAGCGATTGCAGTTGACAGCCCACTGCCACCCAAGCTGCAGAAAGGAAATTTTAATTGTATTATTGTATCATAAACACAGTGTGAGTTAAACTCATTCCTTTTGTTTCTTCTCTAACTGTCCAGGCCATAGATGCAATCTGACCTCCTGCATGGCTTGCTTCTCTCCACCACAATCAGTTTCCTTTTTCTGTGCACCAAATACAGATTTTTCTAGCCATTAAAAGATAAGAAATTAACAGTGTGTGTGTAGAAGGAGAATGACAGACTGAAAAAAAAAAAAAGGCTTATTTGATTTGACTAAATTTAAGACAAGTGGTTACACAATATTAATTTCTTCATTTTAAACATATATTTTTAGTTGAACTTAATCAATGTTTTTTTTTTTTTAGCTATTTCAATTAAAATACATTGAGTAGATTCTAATATATACTCAAGTCTGTGATGAGTAAATGGAAAAGACCTGTTTGTATTTGACATTCAGTTATGTTGTAGTAGCCTACAGTTAAAAGACTGTCTACAGCTAGCACAGCACTGCATTAGCAAAGCTATTGCTCATTGGATGCAGCATTTTGCATATAGCCATTCACAACCTAACCATAAGCTCTACTTTTCAGCACAGTGGTAACCATATAAGAGAAACTCTTTTAAATGCCGAACATTAAACATTAACAGGCCTTTCCCTTCACTCAAAAACACATAAAATAACACTTAATTTCAACATTTACTCTCCTGATCCAGCCATATGCAAAGCATGCTGGGTAATAAAAATCCTCCGCCCAGTTTCAGTTAAAGCCAACAAAAATCATTCACATAATCCCAACACAAACGAATTAAGTAAACTTAAATTTTACATTTATTTAAGTGGATTGAACGCACTTAAATGATTTAGGAAAAAAGTAAAGCAATTGTGTTGCATTAGCTTATTTTTTTAAGTAATTTGAACAAGCAGCAAAAATCTTTTTTCAGTGCAGATGTAGTAGCTATACGGTGTAATACACATAAAAAGTGGGACAACTGACCTCTGTTAGCCAAGAACAAAGAAATGAGGACACAGAGAGCAATGACAAGGCAAAAGTACAAGAAGAGGAACAAGAGAAGAGAGATGAAAACTACACCTTTCTCATGTGCAGGGTTTTAGTCAGATCTAATAAGGCAAAGAAATGCCAGTCTCTCACTCTTTTTTTTTATTTATTTATTTATTTATTTTTAAATTCTTTCCAGCTCCTGTCTGTAAAGAAATTGAGCTTGGAATTGGAATAAACCATTCCTGAGGCACAGAACCATCCCATTTTTACTGTCTCTGAGGCCTGCACGTTTGCTGCAAAGAAACTGTATGTCTGTTGGTGTCATCTTGTGAAAGGAGACCGAATCCTCCACCCATGGGTCTGTGCAGAATTACCCCATGAAAAGAGTTTCTGTAGTCTTCTCTGTTTAACCTATAGCTGTGGAGGAGCCAGAGAAAGAAACCTTAAGTGAGAAAGAGATATTGAGAGAGACCACTCACTATCAGATGTCTCAGCTAACGTTTCTTGAGCTCAGATACAGGAGCTTTTTGTGTGGTGTCCATTCTCTCTGAGAGTGAGCTCTTTGAAAAGACTATTGCTGGGAGAAAGATAAGGTGAAGGCAGCACATGCGTACTACTAGATTAAATGACTATGACACCAATGTGTCTAAGCAATGACTTGTGTTTTATCTAAATAATGTAGTTTTTGACATGTTTGGACAGTTGTTTTGTTTTGGTTTTGGTTTTGTTTTTGCCTTGACTTCGGCTTTGGCTTCAGCTTAGAGCATAAATTGTTATGAACACAAATTATCAGAGTTTCCGACTCATCATATGCAATGTTCTTTTGAGCCACCATACTAACATCCCATAATACACATCTGACATTTGAAGTGTTGTACACGTTTAAGTTGCACTTTAAAGTTTTGTATAACAGGTGTCCTGTTTAGGCAACAGTCCAATAAGAGAGAGGGAATTATTTCGGGGGGGAAATTGATAACCATTCTGGCTCCTGGATGACTGAGATTTTGGAAAATCCTACTGAAGGCATCAAGTACTAAAACAAAGCTTCTCTCTCTTGCCTCTGGTTCAGTCAAGGACATTCATCTGAATAATTTTATGCACAGTGAATGAACTACCGTTTAGTCATTTTTCTTATTTCATTCAATGTAATGCCACTGGACCTATTTTCACAATGGAAATAGCACAGCTAAATATAATACTCTCAGGTGTTACCGTGCAAGCTCTTGTGGCCATATTTAGTGTCAGGATTCATAACGTTTCAGGCTCAAGCAAAAGATTTGAAATTTGAGTGTTCAGTTGGCTTACAGCTGTTGTTTTTGATATTTTTGACTCCTCCATTTTGACTCTCCCAAAGGTCCCCCATTGTCCAAGACCGTAATCAAATAATTTTTATGTTTTATTATGTCACAGAATGTAGCAGAAATACAACATTCAGATGATATTTGCTAGAGTTTGAATGTATTGTAAATGCTAGGCTCCTTTGTTATCAGTCAAATATGTGTGTGAACTCCTCCTCCTGTCCAAGGTCCCATTGAACCATGTGTGTTTACTTTGTACAGTCGCGTGTGTATGTAGGCCGGTGCGAGTGAATGCGGTCTATTAGCTGGTTTAACTCAAGTGTTGTGATTTTAGGGCCGTTGAATCCAGGTCTTTGACTCATGACCGTCTTGTCAGGAAGTGTTGTGTATTCTCCTGGTCTCCTCAGGACAAACGGACAGGAACTGGATCACCGGTTACATGAACCATGGGCCAGTCTGGACACATTATGATAAGCAGGATGTGATGTCACACAGAGGAAGCTACTGAAATGTATTGTCTGTTTGAATATGTGAGGGCTGGAATTTGTGTTCAAAATGTGTACCAAAAGATTGACAGCGACAACGTGGATTTAACGTTTTGTTGACGTTCTTTGGACCCACCAAAGTGTATGTGTGCTTTGCACTTTAGTGTTTTCGTCAGATCATTGTTTGTTTTTATAGGGCCGTTTGAGCCCTGAACTGAGATCTGCGCTGGCGTGTACCTGCTGGCCCTTCTTCAGAAAAGGTAGGAGAGGAGCTCAAATTGAACTGAAACGAACTAAAAGCTGCTATAAAATGTGTCTTATGTACTTATCGGCTGTTTCACATTGATTTAATTTTCCCATTTGCAGGGTTTATTGTGTTGGTGATCCTAATTTTGTTTGTTGTCGTATAATTCTTCAATATTTGAAACTGATTGGTGAAATAATTAAATGATGTCCAAGGCAACTGACCACTCATCTGCTTTGTTCGGGGTTTATTTTACGATAATGACTATGTAGGCTTATCGTCACCTTTATGCTTAGCTGTTAACCATCATAATAGAGCTGTAGACAAATCGTGGGAATGTTTTGGGCTGATTTAGCTGATGTGAAACAGTCAAGCATTGTGGTGTTGACCTTGCAGCTTTGGAATGCTATAGTTTACCATCATGGATTGTTGTACTTGAAGCTTTTTTGGCAGAATATCTGACATTATCATAGTCCCCGAGGCCACTTGTTTGGCATGCTTGCAGGAGACATCTGTCTGTCTGAGGTGTTGGTGTCTGGACCTTTTCCTTTATTTCCTCCCAGCAGTCCAACCTCCTGTTAGTGTCTGCAGCATCCTGATTCCTGCTGTAAATTTCGCTCTGACAGTTGAATATTGTGCTGATCCGACCGTCATCTTTATCAGCGTAGATCCAAAGCCTTGGCATTGCCTCGCTGCCGTTCATTGCCTCAGTAGTTGTGTTCAGGTGACAGCTCTGAAGCGACTTGACTGAGAGCTTTCATTGTCTTGTCAGCGTGTTTTGATGTGAATGTTTCGTGCTCTGATTGTGTTTTTTTTCTTTCTGTTCTGAACAAGAATATTCACTAATGCAGTGATCCTATTTTTATTATTATTATAAGACTAAATAGACTGAATGCATTGTAAATCTGATAGTGTAGCCATTTACTATAGCTTTCCCATACTCTAAAATATTAAATTGTGGATGTTCCTGCAAGCTTTTTCCTTTTGGTTGATTATCAGAACAAATGATATTCTGTAACAATTACGGATTTAGACAAGTTTTTTTATAATAATAATAATTGTAAAACCTTCTCAGTGTTAGTTCACATTAACAAATGTAGTTAACTAACGTTAACTCTTTCCCCACCAGTGCTTTTTCTTTTAAAGTTGTCAGCCACCGCCAGCATTTTTGATCATTTTCACAAAAGTTTCATGGCCCCCAGAATATTTTGTTGTATGAATATCTGAATATTAGGTGTGTGACAATATTGCAATACAAAAATGCAACAATATGTATTGTGTATAGTTCACCAAAAATGAAAATTACTGTGAGAAAAAAATAATGAACAGAGTTAGAGTACTACATTAAACTACTATATAATGTATAATAACCAGTGGGGGAATATTTGTGGGTCCTGATAATGCCAAATTTAGTAAGTGTCCTACATTATTTTAAATATATCTAGTCCGTGAGAGAGTGCAAGCATATTCATCTAAAATAATTCTTTATTTTCAGCTTCAGAATCATGGATATTTTTATTCTGGTGTCACCATTGTCCTGTGCTTTGGGTTACCAGCACCAAGTCCAAGCCTATTCATTTCCACCCCCAATGTAATATCAAATTTAGCATTTAATCAACAGTACATTTTTTTGTTAACCTTTTACCATATGTCTTGGAGTATCGCAATAATATTGTATCGTGAGTTCAGTATCGTGATATGTATCGAATCGTGACATGAGGGTATCGTTACACCCCTACTGAATATGTATATCAAAAGAAAGAACAGATCCTCTGCTTCAAAAAAACGTTTTATTCTAGCTTCATGCATTCCTTTTTTTTTTATCAACACTTGTTTCATAAAAAAAGCAACATTTTGAGCAAAAAGCTGAGAAAATCGTGTTTTTGTCAGACTACATCTGGATCAGATTTAGTAAGATTAGCAAAACACAGATGGAGTAGATCGAGTCCATCAACACCCCCAAAGCTTCACAGTCCTATAGCTCGTCCTAGGTCAACATTTCATTCAGTAACATTAGGCAGTTTTGATTTATATGCTGTTTAATGTTAATGATCAAGTTATTTTACATATATATATTATATATGTTAATTCTTTAAAAATGTGTAATTCTTTAAGGCCTTACTTTTGCATCTGAAAATGTAGTTCTCTGAAACTTTGTTCTCTGCAGAATATGACAGACAGTTAGCACCCACCAAAGCCATGGCAGAGGCTTACCTGGACCCCAACCTGACCCATGCCCTGAACCAGGGGGTCAAGCCTCGCTTCAGCGCAGGGATGGAGCGGACGGCAGGGGCTCTGGAGCGCGTGCTCAGAGTCTTCCACTACTTCGAGAGCAGTAGTGAACCCTGCACCTGGTCCAGCAACATCCGACACGGGGACTCAACCGATGTCAGGGTGAGTCTGCAGATCAACTGGGTCACCCACTTAATGTTCTCCAGGATACAAATTACAACCATTTTAGGGATGACACATACTGCATGAGCAAGGCGGTTTTTAATTCTGGGAAGCGAAACCACACAGCTTGTGCTTCCAGTCTGAATGCTGTAATGTGAGTGTATGTGATGTGAATCCGGTGTTACACTTGCTGAAGGTACATAATCGACCAATTGTTGTGTATGAGAATGCAGGATCTACAGAGTGCGGTCAAAGAAATGCAAATATGCATACATAGAATGTATGTCGACTGTAGAGAGTATGTCAATAGGAAAACAAAGCCAAGATTTTTGAGAAAGTTCTGGCTGGATGCTTTAAGTTCCGAAAAATAAGGACATGTCTGGGAAAAAGAGGATGTATGGTCACCCTATCATCGAATTCTGTATGTGAGCTTTTCTTATGATTATGTTTTGCTTTAAAAAAGCAATGGCAAAACATTATATAGATTAATTTCAGCCATCATATTGGTTCTCATCAATAACGTAAAAAATAATCTAGATTAAGATAAGTAAGATACACCATCGTTAGGCATGGCGATTGGAAAATTAATGTTATTGGTATCAAGCATTTATTTTTTGTTATTCAATAATATTATTTGCTTTCCAAAACAGGGCTCGCAAAATTTCAAAATTGCTGGTAGCCCTTCGGGCAGGCACTCTTCAGATTTTGGTAGTCCGAAATGAATTTAACTAGCCCGAATAAAAAAAAATTTTTTTTTAATGTAGAAAATTGGATAAGTCGAAACATCAATCAACCATTTTCAAAATCACAAATATCAAAAACGGTAGGCTATATAAAATAATCAAATTACAATCATCAATACAAATATTCATTTGGTTCTAACTGAACTGAAATCTCTATGAATTTTATCTTCATCTTGACTGATTTGGCTGAGTAGAACTGAAACACCAATGTAAATCCTGCGCCACGTAAAATTTTAACACACACACACACACACACACACACAAGAAAGAAACAAGAAATTAAATACTTTCAGCCCAAGCAAAGACTGGATATAGGCTTTATTAATTTATTGTCATATACATAGAGCGCTTCACAGCCGTTACACATCACATACCCAACACTTGATTCATCCTGTTAAACTACTTCACGTAAAGGATTAGTTCACTTTAAAATGAAAATTTCCTGATAATGTACTCACCCCCATCTCATCCAAGATTTTCGTGTCTTTCTTTCTTCAGTTGAAAAGAAATTAAGTTTTTGAGGATAATGCACTTCAATTGCAACCAACGGGTTGAAGGTCCAAATCAATGCAGTTTCAAAGGGCTTCAAAGGGCTTCAGAGGCTCTGCACGATCCCAGCTGAGGAATAGGGTCTTATTTAGCAAAACCACCGGTCATTTTCAAGAAAAAATAAATATTTAGGCTATATACTTTCTAACCTAAATTGCTCATCTTGCGCTGCTCTGCGACGTGCCACAGATTGCGCAATGACGTCGGAAAGGTCACGCTAGATGTAGGCAGAAGTACCGCCCCAAGCGAACGTACGAAGACTAATACAAACGCCCTTTACCAAAAAAAAACTCCATCTCCAACTTCAAAATCGTCCGACATCGTTGTTTAACCTTTTTTTGCTAAAGGATGTTTGTATTGGTCTTCGCACGAGCACTTTGTAAACAGCGTGGAAAATGTTGGAAAATTCATATCAGAATAATTTCTGTTAAGCTTGTGTATATTTTTAGGTAAAACTGTTAAGTTATTGAGCAATATCTTATGTAGGGTTTTTCCTTTGTGTGGGCGGTGATATATTTTGGTTGCCCGACTGGAAGATACAATAGCCCCGGGATCTCGGGCTAGCTATTTTGCGAGCCCTGCAAAACTAACAGAAGAATTATTATTAAATAGATTTTTATCATTATTAAATGCAAACAGACATTAGATCATCATTAGATCATAGACGTTAGGTCATCATATTAGCTTTTTGCCAATAATTATTGGTTAATTTATTACATGCTTTCCTTATTGTTAAGAGGACTATTTTCAATGACTTTAAGTTCTAAATTGTGTATTTGTGATGTTTAATTGTTTTAGTCTTATTAAAGGGTTAGTTCACCCAAAAATTGTCGTCATTTACTCACTCTCATGTCGTTCCAAACCCATAAGACTTTTGTTCATCTTCAGAACACAAAGATATTTTTAATGAAATTTTTAATGAAATATTTCTGTCCCTCCATTGACAGTCTACGCAACTACCACTTTGATGCTTCAAAAAGCTCATAAAGAGATCATAAAACTATTCCATATGAATCGAGCAGTCCAAATTTTCTGAAGAGACACGATCGCTTTACATGATGAACAGATTGAATTTAGGCTTTTATTCACATATAAACATTCATCATTGATGCATTAGTCTTCTTGATACTAACACACAAACATTCCTGTGCAAGACTAAAGATGATATTTTCTCTGAGCTTCAGGATTTTCAGCCTTATTCAGAGTACAGCTCTCCGTGGCCTAGAACACTCATGGTAAAACCCCCTCAGACAATGGCATGCTTCTCTAAATTATTTAATGAGGTTGGTTTTTGAAGCCAAGTAGCCATTGTTCCGCTTTCATCCCTCACACATTCTCCATCGCCCCAATTTTATGCAGGATTACATCTGATGCTCTTTAGTCGTATCAGGTCTGAACCTCATCCAAACCTGGCCCACACTAAACGGACCACTGCCGCAGAAGCGTCACATTAACACGCACTAATTCAGTAAATGAAATGGATTGAAGT
The DNA here is from genome assembly GCA_039654105.1 of Coreius guichenoti. Taxonomy (NCBI): domain Eukaryota; kingdom Metazoa; phylum Chordata; class Actinopteri; order Cypriniformes; family Gobionidae; genus Coreius; species Coreius guichenoti. The sequence goes on from CM077176.1 coordinate 17,351,985, forward strand.
TGACATCTCAGATGAAATCTGTGGGAGTTTAGGTGGTTTTAGTGTGATAAAGCCCTATGATTGATCCATGTTTTCCCATTTTTAAAATGTTATTTATTTTTTAGACATGTTATATTAGTAGTCTATATTGTCTGCAAGGAAATAGAAAAGATAATGGCCATGACATATAATTCATCACACACTAATGTCAGTTCTTTCCTCATGGCTTATGCATTTTGCAATTTGCATAATAAATTAAATAACAGTTTTTCCATCCTGTTAGACATCATATATTATACCGCAGCAGACACTTATCTGATCTATCTCCTCTCTCACAATCCCACAGAACCAAAGAACTTACTGACCCCGTTTCCTTCAGAATATTCTCTCAGATTCACTCTAAAATGTGTCCTGCTTTGAATATTTTATAAACTCTATAGGGTACTATATGTTGTCACCAAATTGTTGTGTGTGTTTTTCAGGGCATTATACAGAAGATCGTGGACATCCATAAGGTGAGGTGTGTGTCCTGCTTTGGTCTGCGCCTTTGCCAGCTGAGAACAGGTGAAGTTCATTGGCTCCACCCCGACATGGGCGTGTCTCATGTGAGGGAGCGGTACGAGCACAGCCATCCTCAGGACGACTGGAGGTGAGTCGCTGCTTTAAAGCCGATGTCATAACCATAAAAGCATTATTGGCTGGATCCCAAATGGCACCCTAAACCCTCACGGTCCTCCTCTGAGTCTGCACTTTCGTGACGCAATGCCGCTTTGACTGCCGGGTAAAGTCCTCTGCTAGGGCTGCACGATTAATCGAAATCGAACCACAATCGCGATTTGGCTTATGTGCGATTATGAAAGCGTAAAGGCTGCGATTTTAATGAAATAAATATATGCCCAGCGTGTTAGTGAAGAGCGGTTCTGTGATCAGTAGTAAACGCTGCTCCGTCTGAAAGCACTGCGAGTTTGAGTCGCTTCTAACGTGCGTTTGAAAAAACAAAAAAAAGACAACGTTTAATAACGTTTTAACTCACTTCATATCGTCAGTCGAGTGTTTGAAATGTCCTTTTGTGAGCTGATGTGGCTTCTTATCACAGAATGAGGCAGACGATTAATTATTTTATAGTATTCTATCCAGTGATGAAGTCTATGTCGATTAGCACTGCATTATAATATACTTTATTATTATGAAAATACCCGAGAAGGCTTGAAGAACTCAAATACACCATATATTGTGTGTTTGTCTTCATGTTTAATCAAAGCGTTTCTGTCTTCTTTTTATTCAGCTACACAGCGCTAGTTTCACATTAGTGTGTTTAGTGCCCAGCAGTGCTCACTCCATCCTATTTTGGGTAAAAAATAGGAAAAATTATACTTCTCTAAATAAATGTATATGACAATCCATATGTTTTTCTCCAGTGTACTTTGCATACCTCCTGACAAAAATTAAGAAATTGATATCTCAGATTTTTATAATAATAATAATAATAATAATATAATATTTTATAATAAATCCTTAGACATTTCTAGTGATTTTTAGTCATAGGTTGTTTCCATGTTAACAGGTAAGCCTGCAGTTTTTTTGTAAAATAAGTTTTCTGTAAAATATAAATATTATTATTATTATTATTATTATTATTATGATATTATTATATTTATTCTTAAATACTCAATTTTTTATTTTTAATAATGAAAATGTTATTGTAATAGTAATATTTCTTATTTTGTTAAATATTAAATAGCATTATTAAAATTAAATAATATAATTAAATAATTATTAAATAATATAAATAGCAATAATAATAATCATAATTATTATTAGTCATAATATATAAGCACAAAATGTTTGTTTATTTATTTAATTATATATATACACTCACCTAAAGGATTATTAGGAACACCATACTAATACTGTGTTTGACCCCCTTTCGCCTTCAGAACTGCCTTAATTCTATGTGGCATTGATTCAACAAGATGCTGAAAGCATTCTTTAGAAATGTTGGCCCATATTGATAGGATAGCATCTTGCAGTTGATGGAGATTTGTGGGATGCACATCCAGGGCACGAAGCTCCCGTTCCACCACATCCCAAAGATGCTCTATTGGGTTGAGATCTGGTGACTGTGGGGGCCATTTTAGTACAGTGAACTCATTGTCATGTTCAAGAAACCAATTTGAAATGATTCGAGCTTTGTGACATGGTGCATTATCCTGCTGGAAGTAGCCATCAGAGGATGGGTACATGGTGGTCATAAAGGGATGGACATGGTCAGAAACAATGCTCAGGTAGGCCGTGGCATTTAAACGATGCCCAATTGGCACTAAGGGGCCTAAAGTGTGCCAAGAAAACATCCCCCACACCATTACACCACCACCACCAGCCTGCACAGTGGTAACAAGGCATGATGGATCCATGTTCTCATTCTGTTTACACCAAATTCTGACTCTACCATCTGAATGTCTCAACAGAAATCGAGACTCATCAGACCAGGCAACATTTTTCCAGTCTTCAACTGTCCAATTTTGGTGAGCTCGTGCAAATTGTAGCCTCTTTTTCCTATTTGTAGTGGAGATGAGTGGTACCCGGTGGGGTCTTCTGCTGTTGTAGCCCATCCGCCTCAAGGTTGTGCGTGTTGTGGCTTCACAAATGCTTTGCTGCATACCTCGGTTGTAACGAGTGGTTATTTCAGTCAAAGTTGCTCTTCTATCAGCTTGAATCAGTCGGCCCATTCTCCTCTGACCTCTAGCATCAACAAGGCATTTTCGCCCACAGGACTGCCGCATACTGGATGTTTTTCCCTTTTCACACCATTCTTTGTAAACTCTAGAAATGGTTGTGCATGAAAATCCCAGTAACTGAGCAGATTGTGAAATACTCAGACCGGCCCGTCTGGCACCAACAACCATGCCACGCTCAAAATTGCTTAAATCACCTTTCTTTCCCATTCTGACATTCAGTTTGGAGTTCAGGAGATTGTCTTGACCAGGACCACACCCCTAAATGCATTGAAGCAACTGCCATGTGATTGGTTGATTAGATAATTGCATTAATGAGAAATTGAACAGGTGTTCCTAATAATCCTTTAGGTGAGTGTATATATATATATATATATATATATATATATATATATATATATATATATATATATAATATAATATAATATAATATAATATAATATAATATAATATACACATACATACATACATACACACACTTTTCATTTGTAAAAAAATAAATAAATCGCATTTTAAATCGCAATTTTAACCAGAATAATCGCAATTAGATATTTTCCCCAAATCGTGCAGCCCTATTCTCTGCGTAGCTTGCAAAACTTGCTGGCTCAGCTGAAGTGCGCATCGAGGTCGGGTGAGAGCCCATTCTGAAACCTAAAATGATGAATGGGACCCCTGTCCACCGCCCAAAGCACCAACAGTCGGCACGTCAGCATCAGAACTGGACCAAGTGGAAGAAGGTGGCCTGGTCTGATGAATCACATTTTCTTTTACATCACGTGGATGGCCGGGTGCGTGTGCGACATATTTTTTCATATGCATTTAAAAATAAAAGAAAGCAGAACTATGAGCTTTCTGAAGACCACAAGCATTAGATTCTGACAGGTCTATGTGGACAGGGGCTTAGTAAAGTTTGTCATCACTTATTTCTGTAATCTTTCCCCGTACTGCTTTGTTTCTGTCTACAATACAATCAAAACACCTCTAACTCCCTGATGTAGCACATCTTTGAACACTGTGGTACTGTGGCACATTATTAACTTTTATATTATTTTCTTTGTCTGGTGGTCTCTGCTGTCAGTTTTAGGGCTATTGAATGAAATGATGGTGGTTCAAGAGTCAAAACTAAAATTATTTAAACCTTCCCTTGTTTAATTACATAAAACAGGATTCCTGTTTCAAAGTCTTTATAGCCAATGCATGCTTTGTTTTATGTGGTTCATGCCTGTTTTATGAGGATGACACTGCACATTGCTCTGTTGTAAAGCATTATCGGAGTGAATATGCTGTTCATCTTTAGAGGATGATATAATGGCTTATGTATAATTCATTCAGTGAGGGTGGATGATTCTGCATCAAAATGAGGTTGACCCAGTGGGCGGAGCTTCAGAATGAATGTGGCTAGACGTAGTGAGTTTTATATTAATGAAGCTAAATAAAGTAGTCCCTGCTTAATTGCTCTATTGTTTATATTCCATTCACGCAGCCCGAGGCTTGTTTCACCCTTCTTCTTTCTTCAGCCGTTCATTATGAATGAATGGGCTTTTTATGCATTTACGGGGAAGTCCGCGGTTCAAAGGATGAGCTTGATTCTGTTTGCCCTCCAGCATGTCTTCATAATGAAAAACAGAGCTCTGATAATAAATGCAGCATTTGCTTTAAAGCAAGACATTTTACTCTCTGCAAATGCAGATCAGCAGGTTAAATTCCTCCTTTTCAGTTTCTGAAGAAATGGAAAAGAAACAGATAGGATTTGACTGCAGGCTACCTATTGTTTTTCATGGTCTATGATCATGTTTCCCATATGGAAAAATATTATTCAGCACAGCCTAAAGTACAGTGTGATAACCTGATCTAAACCAGAAATCCAATCTGGTTCTATTTTAACAATAATACTTTTTTATTGGGAGAAAAACACAACACTATTATTACATTATACATTATATACAATATATATATGTGTGTGTGTGTGTGTGTGTGTGTGTGTGTGTGTGTGTGTATAGTCTTCCTTTGTGAATAATTAACAAAATAAGAGGGCGCATACAAAATGCATGTTATTTTTTATTTAGTATTGTCCTGAATAAGATATTTCACATAAAACATGTTTACAAAAAAAAGCTGAATTTATAAAAATTACCCCGTTAAAAAGTTAATGTACCCTTGATTCTTAATACTGTGTGTCATCACCTGGATGATCCACAGCTTTTATTTTTGTTTTGTGATGGTTGTTCTTGAGTCCCTTGTTTGTCCTAAAGAGTAGAGTAGTTAAACTGCCCAATGTTCTTCAGAAAAATCCTTCAGGTTCTGCAAATTCTTCAGTTTTCCAGCATCTTTTGCATATTTGAACCCTTTCCAGCAGTGACTATGATTTTGAGATCCATCTTTTCACATGGAGGTCAATTAAGGGGCTCAAACACAACTATTAAAAGAGGTCCAAACATTCACTGATGCTCCAGAAGGAAACACGATGCATTAAAAGCCGGGGGGTGAAAACTTTTGAACAGGATGGCCAACTTTTTCTTATTTTGTTTAAATATCAATTTTTTTTCATTTAGTGTTGGAAGCAACAGAAGATACTTACATGTTTCCTGGAAGACAAATTAAATACAATTTACCTTGATCTTCAAATTAAAAAAGTTTTCACTTCAAAAGGTTTTCACCAGTATAAAGTATACTATGTGTGTGTATAAGATGATTAAATAAATCCACATTTTCCTTTTATTTCATTTTTATTACATATTCATAATTCATTATTAATTATTTTTTATTTACTTAAAATCTGTTTCCCACAAATAGGTGATATGCAAAATCTTGAAGCTTGTGCACTAAACTTAAGTCTTGGAATAGTTTCTTCACTGGAGATGTAGAAGGCACAAAATTGTTTTAGACTCGTGTCTAAAACCAGGGACACACCAAGCCGATGGTCGGCAGTCGGACAACGTCGGGCCGTTTCTGAGCTTCACCGACTTTGTTTTTTCGGTGTTCCGCACCGTTGGCTCTAGTTGGACGCTCTGTTTTTTTTTTTTTTTTTTGGCCTATTCAACATGTAGAATCAGCGGCGGGCCATCGGTGAGAGAGAGAACTCTGATTGGCTGTTCAGTTTAGAAAATGAGTCTGCACTAGAACAAGAGCAAAAGTGATGAAAACAAGCAAAGAAGTCGACGGCACAGACAGACGGCTTCTAATTTTACGTCATCTTACCTGAGCATTCTGCTGCGTGAATATTTTCATAATAACGTGAGCGGAGTGGAATAAAGTTGATTCACGTTGATCAGCATGATCAACTGCTTTGTTTATGGTTTGTATACCTGGAGTCTTAGTTTCGCTTTCCCTTTTTGAATGACGAATATAGATTCATATATATCTGCTTAAATAGACAGTTATCTCCTTCACACGCAGGTGCAGAACACACTAGGGCTGGACCCGAATATTCGAATATTTGTTTGGTGGGTTGGTACTCAATTTTCAATTTTGGGATTCGAATATTTGTTTTTTTTGTTTTGTTTTTTGCACACCTGGCATCCCCCTCGAAACAGTTCTCATTCGCGCTTGAATGAACCCATGAGTGAACGTCATGAACATCATGATTCAGTTCATCTGGAAGAGAAGACAAAAATGCCAAAGACCTCATCTGTGTGGGAGCACTTCAAATTGAGTGAGGACAAGACAAATATGCCAAATATGCGATTTGAAACTGGCCTACCACAACAGCACATCAAGTTTGAAAAATCATTGTTCTGTAAGTAGTACGCCTGTAGCATATTGTTGGTGTAAAAAAACGAGCTGCTTTTATCCGCCATGTTAATCAGTAATTTTACACATGATAAAAACGTGCACTTAATGCACTTAAACTTGATGCTGTTATTGAAAGTATGCTACCGTGTTCTTTATTTGTTACAGTTTGTTCATGTATTTTTCATTCTTATTTTATTTAAATAGCCTACCCTTTACTGTGTCAGTAACTACTGTGCTGCTAATTTCTGATTTGGGAGTGATTTGTTTGTCAGAAAAATGTTAGGCTACCTTATTAAAATTATTGCTTTTAACAGACCTGTGTGTTTTGTATCACTAGTGCAGTGTAGGTTCTCGGAGCATATAAGCCCTGCCCGCGTGAGGCGCGCCGCTTCCGGCTTGAGCTGTTCTGTAGTTTATTAAAAATGTATTAATTCTGAATGTGTCGCGTGTCCATATTGCACCAAATGCGACACTGCACTCCCTTGGGTCCGCAGCAACACACCCGCCACGTGTGAAATCGATTGGATGAACGGTTCTCGACATAATCAGAATGCAAACAGACAGACAGCGATTCCTGCCTTTATTAGAGAGAAGAATATGTTCAGCCCCCTCCCTCAGAAGCTTCGAATATTCAGTGTTGATTACTACCGAAGCTTCGAAGCTCAAAAAATGGTATTCCGACCAGCCCTAGAACGCAGTTGACAGTCGCCTGTAGTTCTTTTGGTGTGTTCAAGCACAGTTTTTTTTTTTTTTCCCCTGACGCAGGTGACGCGAGGCGTCAACACAGTCGGCTTTCATCAGTGCTAGTTCTTCGGCGTCGGTTTGGTGTGTCCCTAGCTTAAAAGTCAAACGAGGCATTTTAAACAAAGTGATAGAATCTGTAGCTGTTCTTCCAGATGCGAATGCTCACAAATTTCCCGCACAAAAGAGCCCAAGCCCACATATAGTGCATACTGTCTTTTTCAGCACAATGCATTTTAAAACCTTTTGAAACTCATTTTGTCTTTATGTTCTGTGCATCATGTCTGAGGCAGATGGCAGCAGGTTCCAGGTACATCATCCCCAGCCGATTTAGGGAATGTTGTTTTTTTGAACGTGTGAGGCAGGTACCACCGCATTCTGGCTCGTGCTCCTGTAGAGAGATGTGTTGAACTAATTTAGTGTAATTGAGAGCAGACAGTGAGCCAGCTGTGAGAGAAAAGGGTGTGATTTTACCTCCCAGACAGACAGCTGCTGAGAGCAGCCACTGATACGACAGTAATTGTGTTGTCTGGCAGACTTTAGAAGATCATGTCTCACCGGCATCTCTAATCAGTCACATATGAGAGGGAAGATGAGTAAACAGCTCCATAATCAGAACCATCATCGTTCAAAGATTCAAGACACACAGTAAAGATGTTCAACCTGAGGGCTTCATTTTCTAAAGCATCTGTTGTGATTGGTCAGGCTGTGACAGCTGGCAGTCATTGATAATCACCTGTGATTGATGATTATTTTGAGCTTTATGCTGAGATGATGCACGCGACTTCATGTAGAGCTTGACAGCATGTGCGTTTTGTTATTAGATAATTTCTTTCATTTTCTCTCTTCTCTCTCCAGATATGAGCTACGGATTCGATACCTGCCTAAAGGATTTTTAAACCAGTTTACTGAGGACCAACCAACTCTTAACTACTTTTATCATCAGGTGATGGATAGTTTAATTTGTCAGCCTGTGTACTACTGCCAAACCCTTTGCTAATGTTTTACCCCAATATAAAAAAGGTAGAAATTATACTTAGTTTTACATTATCATTGTATTAAGACAGTGAAGCCTATATTGTAGCACTCCCATTTCTCAGTACAGAATTGCAAAAAAAAAAAGTATTTTGGCATAATGGTGTTATTTGTTGTGCAGTTATGCAGATTATAATTTAAAAAAATATATATATATTATACAAATTTTTAGCAAAAATAAAAATCATAATTGTCATAATGCAAAAAAAAAGTCCTACAATAGGTATTTTTTTCTTTATACAATTTTTTTTATTTAATTTCATTTATTTCTTTTTTTATTATTATTTTGGTGGAAATATGTGAGATTATTTTGTGGTGAAATATATATTTCCGAGAGATTCACCCACATAGAGATTGAGTGTTGTTTTAGTGTTCAAGGCTAAGGGTCCATAACTGGTTTGATCCCCGCCAGGTTACAAAGATCAAACCATGAGCTCACACTCATCTTTCTAAAACACTTAAACGATAAGTGTCTGACCTTGTATTAAAGGTGGGGTAAGCGATATTTCTAAGTTGTTGCTGAACGTTGTTGATATTTGAAATCAACCCAAACAAACACACGCCTCCAAAAGATCACTCTCCAATCCTAACCACCCTGTTCCAAATCGGTCTCCAACCTCGATCGCTGGCATGCAATTCGCACTAACAAGGGACGCTAAACAGTAAACACCATTCTCTAGTAGTCATCAGCCTGCACAACTCTCACTAGCGGGCCTCCGTTACACGCGCAATGCAAGAGTGAATGTCTATTTATCGTAACAGAAGCAACAAAATAATGCTTCACGAAAAATAAAGTGAAGATGATGAACAAACGACAAGGAAGCACAAAAAATTAACATACAGTACACAAGAATAAATACAAACAAGAGTTCGTTGTTACCTGCCAACAGCACAGCAGCTCCAGACAAATAATGACACTCAAAACCAGTGTTACTCATGTATGGAGTGGAATCAAAGCAATCTCCACATCTGTTTTCAGGTCTTCCTGCTTAGGTCTCTCCAGCGCTGGAAAGCTTTTCTAATATTAATGCTGGTCCTAAAGCTCTTTCCTGATCATAACCCTTCATTTTCCAGTGATATTCTTATGAGATTTTCTCTTTTGTAATGTCTCTCAGGCATCTCTTTCTACAGTCTTTCTTCAAATCTCCCTCTTGCTCGTTCTCTCTCCTCCACCGTCATACGGCCCCTAATGCTCATTGGCTACACTTTGTTATTGTATCTGGTTGTGTCGGTCCGACCAACTTTCAAACAGCGTTTTTCAAATACCCCACCTTTAAGTTCATGTCTCTGTTCTATGTTGTCATCACATGAAAGTTGCACAAACTAATTCCACCCGGTCCTTGTGTGGTGATCTATACAAAAGACATTAAGACAAACAAATTACAAATAACACTGAGAGGAAAGTTCCGCTACATCAGTTATCGACCTTCATTATTTTTTTCATGAATAGCAAATTAGCTCTGTATTATTGTGTTTGTTGTAAATTGAAACGCATCAGTGTCCTATTATTTATTTTTTATTTATTTGATGCAATATCAGTCTGTTCCAGAGGAGGAGTGAAATTATGAATTCTGTCATTATCCACCCTGTACAGTCAGTATCGCTATGTCTTTCTCCTTGCCTTGCCTAGCCTAGCCTAATATTTCTCTGTATGCCCAGGTGAAAAGTGATTATATGATGGAGATTGCCGATCAGGTTGATCAAGACATAGCACTTAAACTAGGCTGCATTGAAATCAGGTATGTGTGATACACACTACTGTTCAAAGGTTTAAGGTCATCAAAGAATCATGAAAAAAATGTACAAAAATATTAAGCAGCACAGCTGATTTCAACATAATAAGAATATGTTTCTTGAGCACCAAATCAGCATATTACAATGATTTCTGAAGTATCATGTGACGCTGAAGACTGGAGTAATGATGCTGAAAATTCAGCTTTGCATCACAGGAATGAATTAAAATATATTAAAATAGAAACGAAATTGTAATAATATTTTACAATATTATTTATAGTTTTTACAGTATTTTTTTAAATGTATAAAAATAAAATTATCAAATTAATGCAGCATTAGTGAGCATAAGAGGCTTCTTTCAAAAACAGTAAAAAATCTTGCCAACCCCAAATTTTTGAATGGGAGTGTAAATGTGTAAAATTAAGTGTTTTCCAATGACTTTTATCAACTAAAGTGTGGATTCAGACAAATCACTTTCCTCTTCTCTGTTCCAGGAGGTTTTTCAGGGACATGCGTGGTAACGCCCTGGATAAGAAATCAAATTATGAATTATTAGAGTAAGTAATGCTGTCTATGTTTGGATCATTAGTATCCAGCTCTAACACTGTGCCCATATTTAATTACGTGAGGCTTCTTCAGACAGAATCTTTTTATTGAACTTGAGGAATCTTGGTTAGCTTTGATGTGGGGGATTTCTCTCCCAGAATGAAGAAGGTGAGAAAGTTAAAAATAAACTGTACACTGTTTTGTGAGAAGTAGTCGACATTTATGAGATGTAGTCACAATTAAGAGAAATTGGGAGAAATAAAATTGCAGTTGAGAGATACAGGAGCAATTAGAAGAAATATTCACAGTTATGAGAATGAGATAGTTACCAAAAAATGGGCTTCCATAGGGGAAATTGGTATGACACCACAGCAAATGTCTAGAAAAATGTAGTACTGCTTGTTGCTGTCACTATTAACTTGCTCATCATTTTTTTTCAATGTACCTGGACATTGTGTTAAAATTTTCGTTCTCATATGACTCATATTATCTCATAATAACATATAGAGCACTGTTCCCTAATGATGTAATGCTGTATTTCAAAACAAGCTCAAATTAGACTGAAAGGAATACTCTAGTTCTTTGAACCATTAGAGGATTTCTCTCCATCTCTTTCTTTCAGATTGTGTGTATATGGGTCAGAATAACTGGTCCGTGTTGCATGGCCCTCTGAAACCTGTCTGATCTATTTTTAGTAGTATAATTGATCTTTGCGTATCTTCTGCAGTGGTGCAGGGGCTCCATTACTGTGGTGTTTACACTGGAAGAGACAATAACCTCTACCAATGGTTCAGCAACTTCAGCCTCAAACAATTTGCTGTCTCGTTTATTGTGTTTTTCCCCCAAAATCTGAAAGTCAGTGTCTTTCTGTATTCTCTCCCTGCAGGAAGGACGTTGGTCTGCGGAGATTCTTTCCAAAGAGTTTATTAGATTCAGTAAAGGTAATAAGACATTTCTGATGCTCCTGCGATGACTTCCACCAAACGGTGGTTGTCTTGATTTATTGGATGTGAGAAAATGCTGTTGTTCAGGCAAAATCAATGTTATATTACCTGCCTGGTTTCCTCTGTGGTCTCACACCCCTGAGATGATTTGGCCCAGTTCTCTCTCTCTCTCTCTCTCTCTCTCTCTCTCTCTCTCTCTCTCTCTCTCTCTCTCTCTCTCTCTCTCTCTCTCTCTCTCGCTCTCTCGCTCTCTCTCTCTCTCTCGCTCTCGCTCTCGCTCTCGCTCTCTGAAGAAGCAGCCACTGAAGGGAGCCGTTCTAATGAAATACCACCTGACCTATCTAGTCCGTTTCAGTCTTCAGTATGCTGCGGCATGATGTCTACTGTTGTTTTAGCTGCTTGTACAGCATTATTCTTTGTGAAAAATTCTGTACAAATTCATTTCCATTGTGTTTACATTTTTTAAAAGAATTGCTTAAATTAAATTCCAAAATTAATTTACTAAAAAAAAAATTATTTAAATTTTTTCATTAATAAAAGTAACTATATGTAAATATTTTCTTTTATTTTTATATATGTAAAAAAAAAAAACATTTTAAATAAAATATTTTAACATCCAAAAATTATGCAGTTCACCTTTTACATTTTTGCAGTTAGAATCTATGCTTTTTATTTTTAATTTCTGATCATGACATCGAGTTTTTACACAATTGTAATTATGTGGGTTTAAATGCATTTGGAAATTGAGATTGCGAATGGGAATGTTTTCCCTAAGGGATTTCCCTTTTCTTTGTTAAAGGGGATTTTCTGCATATTTTGTGGTTTTCGCTCTCTTCTGCTTTTCCTTTTTATAGTTTACATTCTACCCCAAAGCAGCCCAAAATTGCCTTCTCTTCATTGGTTGCCATGGAAACCCAAGCCCATGTCAAGAGAATTACCGACCAGTTTTTAATTTGAGAATCTTTAGATCTGCAAACATTCTGCATCTCTTAAGGAGAGGACCCTGATTCTAATTGGCTAATTATCATGTCTGAATAATGAATACTTTTTTGATAGTGTTTGCATAATTTGACACAGCTTGTTTACACCATTAAAAATTAATTTAAAAAGCTATTAGGAAACTGTTTAAATTTAGATTAAGACCTCTTATTGAGATGGATGTCATTATTCTATTCTATTTAGCGATTTTCTTTGGCTATGGTCTCAGTCTTGTATTGTGCCATAAAAATGATTCACATTCTCTCTGAAGAAATGAACGCCTTTTCCTTTTAAAAGGTTCAAATGTCCCAGTTTGTTGAAATAAGGTTCTTGTTGTCTAACACAATTGTAACTATTAGCTTAATTTGATTTAAAAGTGATTGTGTTTGGTCTTTTCAGGCTAAATCTCTGCGGAAACTGATCCAACAGACTTTTAAACAGTTCGCCAATCTGAACGATGAGCAGTGTATCCTCAAGTTCTTTGAGATCCTGTCGCCTATATACAGATTTGATAAAGAATGTTTTAAATGTGCTCTCGGGGTGAGTTGAGTTTAGATGTTAATTAATTCGATTCATTACAATAAAGCCACAAGTCATGTAATAACTCTTGATTTATTATTTCTGTCTTAATGGTGATAGACTACTTTAATGGTCTGTAGTGCCCTCTGTTGGCTGAAAGATGAATATCATCGTCTCCAAATGTTCCTTTTTTTTTTTTTTTTTTTTTTAAAGCTGTGTATTTGTTTAATATAGATAGAGCCTTAATCATTCATCAATGTGATGGGAAAATAATGTTGCATTGTATTTATTAGTTTGTTTGTGTTTCATGAAGTGTTTGAGTTGAATGTGTCTGCTGTTGTGTGTGATAGTCGAGCTGGGTGATATCAGTGGAGTTGGCCATCGGACCCGAGGAGGGCATCAGTTACTTGACAGACAAAGGCTCAAACGTAAGTACTGTGCAGTCCGATGGATTGGAGATGGACTGATAGACATTTGCACTGTGTTTTTAAAGTCTGTATCTCTTTCTGTGTAGCCAACACACCTCGCCAACTTCACGCAGCTGCAGAGTATCCAGTTCGAGGAGCGAGAGAGGAAGGGAATGCTGCAGTTAGATGTGGCTGGAGCACCTGAGGTAACACACCCACACATTTTTCAGTGTATTATTTTGTATTATATGTGGTTTTTGTACATGGATATGGTACAGTGTTCTTGTGCATTTCTCAGCCTCTGACGGTAACAACTACAACACTGAACACAGCGGAGAACATGGCCGATCTCATTGACGGTTACTGTAGACTTGTTAACGGAACATCCTCATCGTTTATCGTCCGTGTACAGAAAGGTGAGAACACAAACGCGCACACAGATACTCTACTGTTCAAAAGTTTGGAGTCTGTATGATTTTTTTTTCTTGTTGTTGAAAGAAATTAGGTAACACACAAATAAGGTTTCATTTGTTAATGCATTGACTAACATGACTAGCAATGAGCAATATATTCTTACAGCATTTATCCTTTGTTTATGTTGGTTAATAAAATTGTTCATGTTAGTTCACAGTGCATTAAACTAATCTTAACAGATACAACTTTCGAGTTGACCAAGTGGATCAGGTAGGACTCCGAGCTCATGTGATTGAGTGGAGGTGGGGGTCCATTTGCATATTCATGAATTAATGTATACTAAATGAAGCAAGGGTGTTGTTACATTCAAGCTATTTTAAGGCATGAAGAATTGTTTTTCTTCATAAGATGAGTTTTAAGGGATACAATTATTGACTACAGGGGGACTTTAAAAAATTTATTAGTAAATGTTAAGATTAACATTAACTAAAATTAATAATTGCTGTAGAAGTATTGTTGATTGTTAGTTCATGTTAACTAATCTTGTTAAATAATGTTAATAAATGAAACCTTATTGTAAAGTGTTACCGAAATGAATACTTTTATTCAGCAAGAATAGTAGGAGTAATATAAAATATATTTATAATGTAACAAAAGATTTTGTACAGTGGGGAGAACAAGTATTTGATACACTGCTGATTTTGCAGGTTTGCCCACTTACAAAGCATGTAGAAGTCTGTAATTTTTATCATAGGTACTCTTCAACTGTGAGTGACAGAATCTAAAACAAAAATCCAGAAAATCACATTGTATGATTTTTAAGTAATTAATTTGCATTTTATTGCATGACATAAGTATTTGATACATCAGAAAAGCAGAACTTAATATTTGGTACAGAAACCTTTGTTTGCAATTACAGAGATCATACGTTTCCTGTAGTTCTTGACCAGGTTTGCACACACTGCAGCAGGGATTTTGGCCCACTCCTCCATACAGACCTTCTCCAGATCCTTCAGGTTTCGGGGCTGTCGCTGGGCAATACGGACTTTCAGCTCCCTCCAAAGATTTTCTATTGGGTTCAGGTCTGGAGACTGGCTAGGCCACTCCAGGACCTTGAGATGCTTCTTACGGAGCCACTCCTTAGTTGCCCTGGCTGTGTTTCTCGGGTCGTTGTCATGCTGGAAGACCCAGCCACGACCCATCTTCAATGCTCTTACTGAGGGAAGGAAGTTGTTGGCCAAGATCTCACGATACATGGCCCCATCTATCCTCCCCTCAATACGGTGCAGTCGTCCTGTCCCCTTTGCAGAAAAGCATCCCCAAAGAATGATGTTTCCACCTCCATGCTTCACGGTTGGGATGGTGTTCTTGGGGTTGTACTCATCCTCCTCCTTCCTCCAAACACGGTGAGTGGAGTTTAGACCAAAAAGCTCTATTTTTGTCTCATCAGACCACATGACCTTCTCCCATTCCTCCTTTGGATCATCCAGATGGTCATTGGCAAAATTCATACGGGCCTGGACATGCGCTGGCTTGAGCAGGGGGACCTTGCGTGCGCTGCAGGATTTTAATCCATGACGGCGTTGTGTGTTACTAATGGTTTTCTTTGAGACTGTGGTCCCAGCTCTCTTCAGGTCATTGACCAGGTCCTGCCGTGTAGTTCTGGGCTGATCCCTCACCTTCCTCATGATCATTGATGCCCCACGAGGTGAGATCTTGCATGGTGCCCCAGACCGAGGGAGATTGACCGTCATCTTGAACTTCTTCCATTTTCTAATATTTGCGCCAACAGTTGTTGCCTTCTCACCAAGCTGCTTGCTTATTGTCCTGTAGCCCGTCCCAGCCTTGTGCAGGTCTACAATTTTATCCCTGATGTCCTTACACAGCTCTCTGGTCTTGGCCATTGTGGAGAGGTTGGAGTCTGTTTGATTGAGTGTGTGGACAGGTGTCTTTTATACAGGTAACGAGATCAAACAGGTGCAGTTAATACAGGTAATGAGTGGAGAACAGGAGGGCTTCTTAAAGAAAAACTAACAGGTCTGTGAGAGCCGGAATTCTTACTGGTTGGTAGGTGATCAAATACTTATGTCATGCAATAAAATGCAAATTAATTATTTAAAAATCATACAATGTGATTTTCTGGATTTTTGTTTTAGATTCCGTCTCTCACAGTTGAAGTGTACCTATGATAAAAATTACAGACCTCTACATGCTTTGTAAGTAGGAAAACCTGCAAAATCGCCAGTGTATCAAATACTTGTTCTCCCCACTGTATTTCAAATAAATGCTGTTTTTTATTTCTATTCATCAAAAAAGTCACATTAAAAAAAAAAAAATCACATTTTCACAAAAATATTAAGCAGCACAATGTTTTTAACATGATAATTAGAAATGTTTCATGAGCACCAAATCAGCATTTTCTGAAGTTTCATGTGACACTGAAGACTGGAGTAATGGCTGTTGAAAATTCATTACATTTTAGCCCTTTTTTAAATTGTAATAATATTTCACAATTTTACTGTTTTTACTGTATTTTAATAATAAAAAAAACTTCTTTCAAAAACATATCAAAAAATCTCACAGGCCCCAAACATGTTGAACTCTATGTTCTGTGTGCAAAACAACATACTGTATTTTCCTAATCAAATAGTTAGATGTTTGCTAAAAATAAAGCTAAAACAAAATTAATTGACCTTGCTAATAGATGCACATCTAGTTGACCGTGCTAACCTATGCTTAACATGTTCACTCATTAATTATCACATGAACGTCACTGGATTCACTTCCATTGGTAGTCTCTGTATTGTTACTCCTCATTTGTATAAAACATAGCTATTGCACATTGCCAATGGTCACTGTTGCTCATGTCAACTCAAATCATCAAATAAACTCTGATTGAAAATGAAAATTATATTTCCTTACTCAGTTTTTTTTGTTATTATTTCTGTTTTGGTTTTCACATTTAAATTTTATTTGTCAATGTTTGCCAACAGAAGGAGAGAGAGCTCTTCCATCTATCCCAAAGGCTCCAAAGTAAGTTTCAAAACTCAGACTTTAAAAGTGGGTTTTATACCATTTTTTTTTTTTTCATTAGATAGACTCGATTCCTCTTGTACACTCTGTTCTTGCTCCTTTGGCCTCTTTGGCTCAGACATGTGGAATCTCTCAGTGTACCCTCAACTAATGTGACGCGCAGCCCAGCTCCCATTAAGGTGACTGTGGTAGTGCCCATCTGTTCTGTCATCCCCCCTGCATATGCTAATAGCCAGACCAGCTCAGTGGCTTCAGTGTAGAAAAGGTCATGCTGTGATTTAAGTTTGATTGAAAATGTACACGATTCATCTTCTTCAACCTCTGTCACACAGATCAGCAAACCATGAGAAACGGTTGCAAGGAGTCCGGGCCAAAGCAGTCTCCATTTCAGGTAAGACTCACCCAAGAGGACTGCACTGTGACCTCGCATTTTCATTGATAATGAATTTAATTTATAACTAATTCCAACCATGTTCTTTGAACCTCTTATGTTTTCTGGAAAAACTGTTGAGATTTCATTAATTCTGAGCAGTTGTTCTAGTTGAAATGAATGTGGTTGAGTCTGTTGCTCTGTATCTAAAATTCAGTTACTCTCTAACCCTGCTGCAGTTTACTTTTGTGTGTAGAATGTCCCCACATGGTTAAACCTGACGTCACCTAAATTACAGTGGTCAATGTTCCTCACAAGGAAAATGGCTTAATAACCATACTAAATAATGTCTTAATAAAAATACAAAAAGTTTTGTGTGAGTTTTACGGGATAGAAAATGTCATTATCTCGGTGGAAGAGCAATAGAGATCACTAGAAAGTCCCCCACCATGATAGTGCATGTGTGTTTAATATAACCTAAAGAACGAGAATGCTTTTTTTTTTTTCAAGATCTTCCTCTTGCTAATAATGGTTTGGGGCTTTGTTTTATTGCATTGTGTAACAGCCATGAAATACTCTTTTGTGCTGTTGCCTCTCCTCAGTACCAACTTCTATCTGTTATGATAAAGACATTAATCTAATGCTTTCTCTTTCTCTTTCTCTCTGTCTCTCTTTTTAAATCTTTTGCATGCTGATTGGATCCACAGATGATATTGGTGGGGATGGTAAAGTCCAATTTTGTCTTATTGGTGAATTGAGCGGGGCTATTCACAGTATATTATCATGAATCATCTTGATCAGTGTGATTTTGCTGACAAAAAAAGTGTGAATACCCTAATGATTCTAATGCGCATTTAAGTGTCATATAGACTGTCAATACACTAGTTTTAGAATATAGAGTATTTGAGAATATAACTAAGATATATTATCAATTTTAACTTCAGTCATAATAAAAAAAAAATTGATGAAACGATTAATTTGCGCCATCACTCATAAATCTCTATCCATCTATCTATCTAATCTATATATATCAAGTATTTTAATATATAATTGCATATTATTTTAATTAATATATTCAATAAATTGCTTCAACTGGACTCCCAACCATTTGTAATTTAACTTATTAGCTCAACACACCAATATATTTTTTCAGAAAAAAGTGCAAAAAGAATATTAATTATATATCAAAGTGAGCTGAAGTTTTTCCTTCTAGAAGAACTATTTGCTAAAGCCTGCTGCTCAGAAGGCAAGTGAACAGTTGCTTCAGTGTTTTCCTGTTTGATAGCACAGTTTGACTGCATTCAGCTTCATGATACAGTCCTGTGAACTCAAGAAAAACAAAATACCTAGGTGTATGCGTGATCTCCCGCAGCAAGTTTACAGTGGAATTTGATGTTGTTTTGATCTGGTAAATCTATTCAGCGCTGCCATGTTGGAGACTTTATCTACTGAAAACACACATCCCTTTCTCTCACGGTAAGGGGAAAGTGTTTGCTCACAGCACTCCACTCATGGGACTTCACTGACAGTCAATATGAGCTATCAAAATCTGTTGGCTTTCGCCGCATTGCTGCATAGAGAATATTTGACATAACTTTTTCCTTAAAACCAGACAGGACCGACACAATAGCTGTCAGATTACCCATGACTTCATCTGTTTTTCCCAATGACACCAATGCTTTAGAACGAAATTTCCCCCTCACTGCCAGATGTACTCGCTCTTTAAACACACACTCAGATATCACAGCTGCAAGGATGTGATCGAAGCCAACTCAAGCTCTTGCAGAATACATAGACCTCCGAACACTTTTAAACTTAGCACTGTGGCGTTAATGGGGACGAGACATATGGAGTGTGATATGGTGTGTGTGAGTTGTGCCAAAGATGAGAAGACGTGTTTCTAAGGGGGTTCTGGTTCTGTTTTTAGCTGGTCCTGGTTCATTAGGACTTAAAATAGTGTTTTCCCTTTTCAGAAACAGACGACTACGCTGAGATCATAGATGAAGAGGACACATACACCATGCCTTCCAGTGAGTATCACAGATTCACACTGATCTCAGACCAGTATTATGGTGGTCTGGCTTAAAAATTCACTCTAAAATGATTCAACCAGCTAAAATTAGCTCTTTTTGTCCTCATTTAATAACTTGTTGAGGAAATCCGAGGTTGTATATTGTAAATATTTTAAATTTGACTTAAATGAATCTGGAGGGTAAACTTTTGGTTCTTTTATTGTGACACCCTTGTGTTCATAAGTTAGTTCAGCTGTTCTGTATTGTAAAACATCCTCTAAAGCAAATATATCACTCTGCACATTTTCCTAACATACTTCCTATTATCTAGATGATTTTTGAACATGCTGTTTGGCATCACAGACACAGAGGCTCTTGAGACGTTTATAGTTGCTTGAGTCGGTGTCGCTTTCTGCTTAGCTGTCCGTTTAGGTCTGAAACTGAACTCTAGAGTAACGTGGCGTTCAGTTTTGTCTCTTTCTTTCTGTGCGCTTGCATCTCAGTCAATCATCATTTGCTCAGTGTGGGTTTCATTAGAGGAAGTTGTATTATAAGAATGTAACTAAAGTATTGACCAATACTGGTCACATGGACGCTGTGCCATGTGCTTATAGGACACAAGGGAAGCATTGAAATGGATATGATGTTGAACGCCGGATTTATAAATGGAACAAACATTTAGCTTTGTCATGCTGTAGTTTTTGGGTAATTTATTTAGTGAATTATTGAAAAGAGAGTCAGGTCGCAGTCAGGACTTGAACCTGAGCATGTGCAGTATTGTTGTGCCATGTCTTGGAGAACATGTTATCTACTTATTCAGATTTTTTTTAAATCTGATATTCTTGTATGTTTGTAACCCTAATAAATATATATATATATATATATATATATATATATATATATATATATACATACACATTTAAGTTTTATTGTAAAAGGTTTGATTTGCATTTTAAATGTTACTTTTCATTTACTTTTTAGTAAAATTTTTAAATACATTTTTGTTCACCAAGAATCATTTTATTTAACTTTTTAATTATATTCTACAAGCATTTTTAAGTTTTACCTCCTGTACTACTGATTTCACTGCTACACAGGACACATTTTTCTATTTACCTATTTGTTCCACGGGTATTATTGTTTTTAAGGTGAAATTATGCTGTTTGATATTAAATAAGCTGCCCACAACTGTGAAATTAACATACAAGTGTTAAAATCACCGGGCCGTGATAAGAACTTTTTGTAAACATTGCTTTCATTACTTAAAATGTTCTTTATAAAAGGAAATAATTATCAGTTAATGGTGATCTTAATGTTATCCAGTGTTATATTTGCCACTTTGTTTTCTCTCATTATTGGCACAACAGAATATTATGGACTAGATGAAGGTAAAGCTGTTTCTCCTGCTGTTTTCATTCCTTTCTCTCCATATGCTTGAGACTTCATGTGTGACGGTGGGGCCTGTGTGTTTGTGTGCTTTTGCTTTGCCTGTCTGTGTTTCTTTTGGTTGAATCTTTATATCCCTATTTACTGATATTTTAAACAGAAATCATTGTTTTTTTTTGGATTTACCCACATATATGCTGCGTGTTAACTGACACATTCAAGTTCCACTCAAGGTGCTCCGAACTGGCTTTGACACTTTTACATATAAATGTTTCAAAGGGCTTGTTCAGTAATTATTGATTTGCTCTTGTTGATGAATAAACCGTGGTATATTTTCTTTGTATGCATTTTTGTTTCATAATTGTGTTGTAATGGCATGTATGGGATGGATTCTGTATTGGAAAGCATATATGAACCGATTCAGACGGAGTAAGGAATTGCATGGTGTCTTGGTTCGTGGTTCTTTTTCTGAGTACATGGTGCAAAGTGGCCTGTGAGAATCATATATGAAATGGTATTTTTAAGTGTTTGTTCACTGTAGGTCCATTTTGTCTTTCAGCCAGAGACTATGAGATCCAAAGAGACAGAATCGAGCTGGGACGCTGTATAGGAGAGGGCCAGTTTGGAGACGTCCATCAAGGGATCTACTTGTGTCCGGTATAAATGACTTTGTTACATTTTATTAAATTATTTAAACCGTAATTGTGAAATATTATTAGAATGTAAAATAATCTATTTTGATATATTTTAAAATTAAATGTATTCCTGTAAAATCTTTCTAATATGCTGATTTGGTGCTCATCAAACAAACTGTTGAAATTAGTTGTGGTGCTTTAATGAATAGATGAACAGAAAGTTCAAAAGAACAGCATTTATTTGAAATAAATGTTTTTAACAATTTAAAAGTCTTCACTGTCACTTGATTAATTTAATGCATCCTTACTGAATAAAAGTATTAAAGGGTTAGTTCACCCAAAATGTTAAATTCTGTCATCATTTAGATATTTTAAGATATTTTAAAATACATCTGAGTGATTTCTGTCCCTCCATTGACAGTCCACGCAACTACCACTTTGACGCTTCAAAAAGTTCATAAAGAGATTTTATTCACATATAAACATTCATAATACCATATGCACAAACGCATATGGTAAAACGTACTTGCTTGACGCGCAAGAACAAACCTCATTGGTTCTTGTGGAAGCTCAAACGTGCTGCGTAACACACAAGAATGAACCTCGTTGGTTCTTGCACGTCAAGCAAGCATGCTTGAGCTTCCGTTTACCACAACTGATGTGTGAGTTGATGAATGTTTATATGTGAATAAAAGCCAAAACTCAATCTGTTCATCATGTAAAGCGATCAAGTCTCTTCAGAAAAGTTGGATTTAACTGCTTGATTCATGTGGATTAGTTTTATGATCTCTTTATGAACTTTTTGAAGCTTCAAAGTAGTAGTTGCGTGGACTGTCAATGGAGGGACAGAAATCAGATTTATTTTAAAATATCTTCATTTGTGTTTCGAAGATGAGCGAAAGTCTTACGGGTTTGGAACGACATGACGGTGAGAAATTGACAGAATTGTAATTTTTGGGTGAACTAACCCTTTAATTTCTTTAAAAAAAAAAAAAAAAAAAACTTACTGACCCTAAACTTTTGAATGTTTGTGTATATTAGATTATTAGATATTAAAGGTTCAGTCTGTATTAAAGTATAATTTTCACACTATGATAGGGAAGAATGTCATGTGAAATGGGAAACCGGAATAAAACGGTTATTAAATACTTGTTTTTTTTGTTCCTTTTTTGCCGTCAGGAAAACCCAGCTCTTTCTGTGGCAATAAAGACATGCAAGAACTGCACCTCGGACAGCGTTCGAGAGAAGTTCCTCCAGGAGGCCTGTGAGTGTAAAATGCAGCCCATAACAGCACTGCATATCTGCATCATTCCTATGCTTTGTCCGTCAGCTTTCCATCACTTAAATTGAGAGGAATGTGTTTTGGTTAGTTGGTGCCGAAACTCCAAACATTTTCAGAATGTGGAGTTTGTAAGAGGACAGCCGTTGGCTTTTGTACACTCGAACAGGTGCTGGTATGAGTGAGAGTGAAGAAAAGGTCAGGCACTAATAACTAGGACATGATGTTTTTACCACATCTTTTATAGATCCTTCACAGATAATTCGATTTAACTGTATAATTCAGTTATTTTGTCTGATTTAGATACACATGATGCACATCCCACTATTCTGAATATCATCTAGTAATGTCATACCACACTTATTAAAGGGATAGTTCACCCAAAAAAAAAAAATGTCATCATTTACCTTGCTGTTCCAAACCTGTATGAATTTCTTTCTTCTGCTGAACACAAAAGAAGATATTTTAAATGTCAGTACCCAAACAGTTGATGGGCCCCATTGACTTCCATAGTATTTTTTTTTTTTTCTGTACTATGGATCTCTCTCATCTGGTTTTGCCTCAGGGCCCAGATTTTCATAGACAATATACAACAGAAATATACTTAAAATCTAAAAATTCTATACATACTATGTGAGTAATATATTGTTCTTCCATTATGAATGCAACAACAAATATGTACACTACCATTTAAATTTTGGGGTCAGAAAGACCAAGACTGCATTTATTTGATCAAAAATACAGTAAAACAGTAATATTTTGAAATAGTATTACAATAAATAAAATTATAGAAATATTATAATTTAAAATGACCGTTTTCTGTTTTTAAATATTTTAAAAAGTAATTTATTCCTGCAATGACGCAGCTGAATTTTCAGCATCATTACTCCAGTCTTCACTGTCACATGATCCTTCAGAAATCATTCTAATATGCAGATTTGGTGCCCAAACATTTCTTATCATTATCAGTGTTGAAAATCAAATGGCAAAAGAACATTTGAAATAGAAATCTTTTATAACATTATAAATGTTTTTACTGTCACTTTTGATCAATTTAATGTGTCCTTGCTGAATAAAAGTATTAATTTCTTTAAAAAAAAAATATTCTTACTGACCCCAAACTTTTGAATGGTAGTATGTTTTTCACAACAAATGCAGTTATATATGCTGCAGTAAGCCCTGCTAAAATGTCATAGCGGTGATGTTGGGCTAATTTTGTCTCTCTGTGTTCCTGCAGTGACCATGCGACAATTCGATCACCCGCATATTGTTAAGCTGATCGGCGTCATTACAGAAAACCCAGTGTGGATCATCATGGAGCTTTGCACGCTGGGAGAGGTGGGTTTTTTTCTTATAGCAGGCAATCTGGATTATGTGTCTGGGTTTGGGGGAGGGGTTTGAACACGCCTTATGTCCAAGGGAACGTGACATGATATTAAATGCATTAAGCTCACATTAGTCACAAGATGGCAGCCGGGTTAAGGCTGGAGGAATCCATCGTGACTGCTTGTCTCATAAACTGGCCATAAAGGTGTAGTAAAGATGATTGCTAGCGGAGGGTGCTTGTCGTAGCACTTCTCAGATGATTCAATTCAAGACACTGTGCACGAGTGCATATGGGCTTTCTGATGGGAAATTGTTACCTGCTAAATAGCTAAAAACTCTCTAAATTCTCTACAGGGGTCCTGCATTAACATAAAGCCCTGTTTACACCTGGTGTTAACATCTGTCTTGGGTGATCCGATAAAAAGTGGACAATTAAGACACTTGCTGTTCACATCTGGGGCCTGATTGAGAGAACATTCTCTCTATAAAATTCTAAACTAAACTATTTTCATCTAACTTTAAAAAATTGCTGGGTTTTTTTTATTCCCAAATAGGGATGTTCTTATCTTTTTTCTTAAAGGGATAGTTCACCCAAAATGGAAATTCTGTCATTATTTACTCATGACGTTCCAAACCTGTGTGACTTTTTTTCTTCTTCTGTGGAACACAAAAGAAAATATATGAACAATCCCTTTAAAGGCACAATATGTAATTTTCGCTGCTAGAGGTCGCTTATGCAAAACAAAGTCGTAGCTTGAAGACACCTTTGTTTCGAGGAATCATGGGAGTTGTTGTCTTCACCTCTACAGCCGGGGGAAAAGAATCCAACGGGACTCGGGCAGAAATCATACTCATGGATGAGCTAATGTATTAAAGATTTATTAACATTACTGTAGTATGAAGCAGGGTGGGGCTGAAAGCTGTTGGAGCGGAACGAGGCCGCTGGAGTGATTGCTAATGAGAGACAAGTGCGACACACGGCTCGAGAGCAGTGGAGTTTTTATTATGCCGCAGACGACCGCTTCCACTTCTTCCGGTCACGCATATGTGGGGTAACGCAGCGCTGTTTTATCATATTAGATACATTTGAGTGTGTTGAAAGTTGTCATAATGCTACTCTGTGCGTTTGTTCGACGGCTATTATGAGACACTTGTTGCACACTGCAGTAAGCTAGATCAATATTAGGCATGGTAAAATATGGTACTCGCTGTAAATCAAGAAAACAAGATTTAAACAATAAGACTAACTGTGTTGTAGGGCTGTTAAACGATTAATCGTGATTAATTGCATCCAAAATAAAAGTTTGTGTTTACACAATATATCTGTGTGTGCTGTGTATAATTATTATGTATATTTGAATACACACGCATACATGTATATATTTAAGAAATAGTTGCATGTATATACTGTATATATATTTATATAATTTATATTATATATATAAATATAAATATTTTATATATGAATATAATTTTTTTTTCTTAAATATACACATGCATGTGTGTGTATTTATATATAGATAATAATTATACACAGCACACACACATATATTATGTAAACACAAGCTTTTATTTTGGATGCAATTTAATTGAGTTTAATCATTTAACAGCCCTACTGTGTTGAGCTATATAACAATGATTAGTTTTCTGTCGATGAATGTATCCAAACAGTTGCACCTGTCTAATAAAACACATAATATATTAAAGCGTCTTTGGTGTTTCCATGGTTTCTACAAAATAAAACCGGAAATCAAGGGTAACGCAGGTATGATGTCATTGATAGGCGACGCACGGACATGGTTTGTGTCCTGGCTAAAATGGCTTATTTCTCTGGATTTAAACATTCTTGGAAACATTTGGGATAATGTAACAAAATATAGTCAGCAAAATATATAACATTGTTCTAGTGGTTTTTGGATATTTTTATCTAAAAATCTTGCATATTGTGCCTTTTAAGATTGTTCTTAAGACAAACCTTAACAAAAATATTAATGTTTGTACAATTCATCGTAAATAACTTCTTAAAGTCAGAATAACCTCCAACTTGTCTTAAATCTCCAAAGGTAACATTACAATTATTTGGTTTATATTCATTTATTTGTTTAAAATATTAGCCGTTTCAATTATTCGTGCCACTATATTAAACAACATTAAACATTTTTAATATGGAAACTTCACTTTTTTTTTTTTTGGCTGACACTTTGTGAATTATTTGTTGCAGCATACAGATGGCATGCATAATCAAGATTTTCCATAAAGTTTTGTGCATATATACTGTGTGTATGTAAAAAAACTTATTTTAACTTATTAATTCACAATTTTTTTTTAGCCCATCACTAAATGTGGTTTGAGTGATCACAAAAAATTATTTGGACCTTGTTTACACCTGTATTTGGTGCTGACTACTTGTGACCACTTAAGCTGTGATTTCTTAAACCTGTGTACAGCTGTGGGAGGAAAAACATAGCAATGCAATAGAAACTCATCGCTAGGTGTGATTTATAGGCTGTGGTTTCCTGTGAACAGTACAACAGCTCCATCTAATGTTCAGCTTTGGTTTTAACTCTGACAGTGCTGTATTTGTTAATTGTTAATTTTAATTGATGTAGTTAAATTTGCTGCACAGTTGCATAAAGCTCACATAATATCATTTCAGTATTTACTGATATATTAATGCTTTTTTCCCTTATTTTATTTTTCAGTTGCGTTCCTTTCTTCAGATTAGAAAGTACAATTTGGATTTGGCATCGCTCATCCTGTTTTCTTACCAGCTCAGCACAGCCCTTGCGTACCTAGAGAGCAAACGCTTTGTACACAGGTAAGTGTCCACATCTTTTAAACACTGCTGGTGTCGTAGTCATCACTTCCCTTTCCTGTTGAATGTTTTTGCAGGAAGGATCAGGAGCACTCATCTAGTTGCACTTATTGTACTGACAGTCTGGAAATAAGGCAGTTCTTAAAGAGTATTTTCTTACCTAACTTTTCAGGGACATTGCGGCACGGAACGTTCTTGTGTCTTCAGTGGACTGTGTGAAGCTGGGAGACTTTGGGTTGTCTAGATACATGGAGGACAGCTCTTATTATAAAGGTATGAAGGCACTGTCGACATATATACTTGTATGTTTTTTATTTTAAGAAAATAATATTTTTATACAGCAAGGATACATTAAATAAGGGATGCACAGGCCGATACTGCTCTCATGTACTCATACTCATTCTTATTAAAATGCTCTGATATTACGCAGCATGTGTACGGTTTTTGTATCCACAAAAAGAAACCGTGGCAACAGAACAAACTTAAGGATGTTTAAGTAGTAAATGTATCTAATTGATATGTACCTAATATTAAACAATTTTTAATATTCGTGCATGTATACGCAAGCTGATGAGTGAAGCACACTGACTGGATTGATAGAATGAACAGTGAATGTAACACAAGTGCATACAATATCTTTTAACAGACATAATTGTGAAAATGAAAAAAACAACATTTATTTACTAAACTAATTAAGCCTATATTTATATATATATATATATATATATATATATATATATATATATATATATATATATATATATATATTTATATTTATATTTATATATTTTTATATATATATATATATATATATATATATATATTTATATTTATATATTTTTATATATATATATATATATATATATATATATATATATATATATATATTCTTTAAAAAATTACAAATGCAATGGAAATACGGGTATCGCTAATCTGTATCGCCAAGTACCAAAAATTTCACGAGTATCATACTCCTGCTGGAAAAAGTGGTATATAGACTATTTGGATCAATATTTGATCATCAAGCAATATTCAGAAATGTGCAGTTGTATTATTTTTCTGATTACTTTTATTTATACTGTAGAGTGAAAAGAATGCTTGGTAACAAGTTAAATCCTTCCCGGATTGAGATAACTCACTTAATACAACTTCACATTTAAATGTAACTTTTCAAGGCAGCATAAACACTTTGTTAATTTTTTTTTTTTTTTTTTTTACAGTGTACAGAATGCAATTTGACTTTTTCATCAGATTAAAATTACTAAATTTTAACATTAAAATTAAAAACATTAAATTAAGAAATAAAATATTAGACAAAATTACATAAATAATAATGAAGAATATTTGACAGGTAACACGTCTTATTCTAACCAAATACCAATAGTAATAAAGTAATTTTATATATAATTTAATAATATGAATATAATAGATTTAATGCACCTTTGAACATACTGTAACAGAGAAACGGTGCTTTAACGGGAGCAACACCACGATCGCAGACACTGCATGTAGGCTAATTCTGTCACGTGACACCACATTTATTTGCGTTAAAGCCCTTTTTCTCAACAACTGTTACCAAACAAATGTTTGCGACATTCTGAAGTATCAATATAGAATTTATGCGCTAAAGTTAAATGAAAAAATACTATCAACACACAGAAATTTTATCAATAAATGCAATTTCCATCAGCTATATCGGTAACCATTTTTGAAGTGCTAAACCTTTTTTTTTGGAAGAAAAAAAAATCATGGGATCATGGGAACCTGGCTGGTGAAAACATTTATATATGTTACAAAAGATTTCTATTTCAAATAAATCCTGTTCTTTTGGCTTTCTGCTCTACAAAAATATTAAGCAACTTTTCAATGTTGATGATGATAATAATAATAATAATAATAATAATAATAATAAATGTTTCTTGAGCACCAGATCAGTACCAAAATTCAGCAAGGATCATGTGACACTGAAGACTGGAGTAATGATGCTGACAAATTCAGCTTTGCCATCCCATCACAGGAATAAATTACATTTGAAAATACAAAAGTTATTAAAAATTGTGATAAAATTTCACAATATTGCTGTTTTAACTGTATTTTTCATCAGTAAAATAAATGTTTCATAAATGCAGCCTTGGTTAGCATAACAGACTTTTTTCAAAATCATTTAAAAAATGTTACCAACCCATTGGTAGTACACATTGGGGTTCAAAAAGCTCATGGATTTTTTTAAATTTTTTATTAAACCTCAAAATAGACAGGTTTATGTTTTAAAAGATTTAAAACAGCTAATCATTTCATGTTAAAAAATTAAGAATAATATATAAATGAAGAAATAGTTTAAATTCTGCACTATTCTGCACAGTTATGTGCACAGTCAAATTGTTATGTGATGATATAAAATTTGTAATGAAAATTGTTCCATTGAATTAGAAAATAATGCAAAATAGAAGCATTCTCACTAGTGGTCTCAGTCTTTTGGAACAGACTCTTCTCATTCACACTCATTGTCTCTTTCTCTCTCTTTTTGCAGCCTCTAAAGGAAAACTACCTATTAAATGGATGGCGCCAGAGTCAATAAACTTCAGACGTTTTACCTCAGCCAGCGACGTGTGGATGTTTGGTAAGAGTGTGTGTGTGTGTGTGCTTTACTGCTCTCAATTCCTCTAGTCAGAAACAAAAACTCAACATCCTGTGCATGTTCAGACATTGAAACAGCCCACAAAAACGGTCTCCATTAACATTATGCGTTCAATGCTTTTGGGACATCTAAATTGTTTAGAAAATGTGTTTGTGTGTATAAAGAGGTGGCGTAGAGCTTGAATTTTTCCAACCAGTGTGTGTGTGCAGTGAAAGTTTAATAAATAGTGTAGATCGGGGAGTGACGCCACTTGTTTTATAGCAGATTAGCCGTCTTTAATTAGTGCTAAAGTTGGGTTTCATCTAAAGTGGTATATTGCGATTGTATTCATGTGTATCTAGACTCACTTTATGTTTGTGTTTTAGGAGTGTGTATGTGGGAGATACTGATGTACGGAGTGAAGCCGTTTCAAGGCGTGAAGAATAACGACGTGATTGGTCGGATTGAGAACGGCGAGCGTCTGGCTATGCCGCCCAACTGCCCGCCGACCCTCTACAGCCTGATGACCAAGTGCTGGGCGTACGATCCCAGCAAACGACCACGATTCACAGAGCTCAAAGGCCAACTAAGGTCAGTCCACATAACTTTGAGTTTTGCACAATTTCATGTGCTGCCTGAATATTATAGGTCATGGTTTTGAATTATTTTTGTTTGCATATGTACAAGCTTCATTTTTTTTTTTTTTTTAAATTCCACATAGGATCTGTGGTTGTCCTTACACTTAGGCAATCTTCAGACTGCAGGCAAATCAGAATTTTTTTTTTCTGAAATCAGATCTTTTCAGGTAGACTGTCCGCACTATTAATTGCAATTGATCAAATAAGTTTTGTGTGTCCAGACATAACCAACCTGTATCTGTATGGGTGGCTTTGGTAATGACGTAGGCGTTCACACATATGTGACGAGTCTTTCAAAACCGATGCAGGAAAAATGGAGGTGCACCATCTCGCTTTCCAAAAAAGCACCCTGTCGAGTCACGATGCAGAACTCCTCCATCGCACAGGAAAAACTCCAAAACGGAGGAGACTGGTATATATGTATAATTGTATGAATACCAAAGGCATTTCCGTCACCGGTTTTGACGTTGTAGTATGTTGTGTGTCGCTTAAGAATGATGCAAAAGACAATTTGAAATCCGATTTGAACAGCCAGTGTCCAGACTAAGACTCATCTGTAAAAATCTGACTAGAATCGCATTTCAAACCATCTCCAAATGTGGTTTAAATCACAATTGAAAAAAAATAAAATAAATCAGATTTCATGTGTTGAAATCAATGTCCAGACTTTCAAAAACCCATCTGGATAAAATCTGGATATGCAAGAAATCAGATTTTTGCTGGCAGTCTGTACATAGCCTTACATGACCACAGAGTCTCATAACCACAGTAAATGAATCTGCCTGATAGCAGTAGATGGCGCTGTAATGCTCTAGTATAAATAACTGTATCACTACAGTGATACAGAGATTGCTGTGTGCAGCAGGTAAAAATTCAGCCCAACATCCACCCATACTTGATTGAGTTCAATGAATAGGACTGAGGTTAGACCTGTAATGGATTTTATGTCAGAGCTGTGGTTTGCTTCAACACATTTAGCTGTGGTGCTCATGCAGGTTATTCCAAATCCAAGTGCTCAGCTTGCTCTATATTATATAGATACATTTACAGTGGTTGTTACTGTTTCAAATAGTTGTCCATGTCCATATGTGCACCATATTTTTGCTTTCTCAAATACAAGCTTTTTGTGATGTCAACACTAATATTTAAACACTAATGAATGGGGAGCAGGAATATTTTCTTTATTTTACTTTTTCCTAGTTGCTGTTGTTACAATGGTTTATATTTATATTGTACTTTTTATTTATCACACGTATTATATTATAATTTACTCATCACTATAGTAATTTATAATTACAGTTTTGAATGAGCATTTCATCAGATTTAGCAGTACAGTAGCACTTTTTAGTAGCACTCAAATTTTTCTTTTTTTAAAATTGATTTTATATTTAGATTATTATTATTATTATTATTATTATTATTATTAGACTTTTTCACTGAAGCTGTTCAATTGAATTATTTTCTTTCTTTCTCTGTTTTATAATGTAATTTGTAGTTTGAGGTTTTATAAAATTAAAACAAAAGCATCTTCCCATGCACATATAGAGTACTATAAAAATAGTTTTATTAAACCCAAACTTTTGAAAGGAAATTAATACTTTTATTCAGCATGTAAAGACATTTTATAATGTTACAGAATATTTCTGTTTCAAATAAATGATGTTGAACTTTCTATTTATCAAACAATCCTTAAAAAAGTATCACTATTTTAACACTGAAAATAATAAGAAATGTTTCTTGAGCATCAGCTTATTAGAATAATTTCTAAAGGATCATGTGACACTGAAAACTGGAGTAATGATGCTGAAAATTCAGCTTTACCATCACAGGAATAAATTACATTTTAAAATATATCAAAACAAAAAACAGTTCTTTTAAATTGTAATAATATTTAACAATATTACTGTTTTTACTGTATTTTTAATCAAATAAATAAATCCTTGATGAGCAAAAGAGACTTATTTCCAAAACATTAATATGTCTTACTGTGTATGTAAGTGTAAACATTGAGAATTGCATTCTTGAGGAAGTTTAATCTTGTTAAGCCTTGACTCACCCTCTACACGTCTATGACACTTCCTGTCTGGACGTGATTTAATAGAATAGCAACTATTGAAAGAAATCATCCTCTCCTTCTTTCTTTCTCACACATCCTTGAGTGTTTATCTCTCCCTCACCCTTTCAGGCATGCGCACACACACACACACACACTCCCTGCATCTTTCATGATACAATAGTATTGAGTTCCCAAATGTCTGTTCTTGTCCACACATGCAGTCAGTTCCCGTAAACGCTAATAGAGAGGGGAAAACGACCTGTACTCTGACAGGCCATCAAACACTCGATTCCTCAATAATCTGAGGAATCTTGTCTGCCTTCAGCAAAAACATCCAAGTTTTCTGTTTGATATAAAACAGATTTGACAGCATGAGATGTTTCCAAAATCTCAAGTTATACACACATGCCCCAGATATCCAAATTGAGACAGATATGTCATGTTGCATCTTGAGTTTCCAAATGTATTCCTTGTTAGGTATCTTGGATAGAGTGAAATTCTTAATGCGTTTTGGAAAAAACTGTTCCCTCTCTCTACCCTTGTTGATTTTGTTGTACATTAAATTGCATCACGTCTGTTTCTAGGAGACCCTGTAAATATTTGCACTGTTAATGCCATTTATAAAACCAAATTACAGCCATAACCGGTGCTAAAGGTATCAGAGCTGAGGTTTAGTCAATATCCTGTTGTGTTTGATAAGGAAATTAGCCACTATATTCTTGAAATCTTTTGGTGGATTTATGGTCTTTTAGACTGTAATCTCAAGGTCAATGTTAATGGGGTTTGTTTTAAAAGCGTCACGTTTATGATTGTTAAACAGCCGTTTTAATAGAACATAAATAGTTTATGTACCTTCCACAAAATTATCTCTTAATGTTATTCCTTCAGTGCATACTGAGATGAAGTGAGGATTATGAAGTGGAATAAAGTCACATGGGTTTGACGCACAGGATGCTCAAACACTTGTCTATTCCTCAAAAGGCTTTGTCAGTGATTGCAGAAAGAAAGTCTAGTCCAAACAGTTTGAGGAATGAATCATTATGTTTGTTTTCACACTCAATAGTTTGAATCAAAACATTGCAGAAGTACTGTAGTTTGCGTGTCTGAGCTACTATGTATGTTGAGATGTTTGGTACTTGATTCTGGACAGTGTAACGTGAACTGAATTAACCAGGTGTGAATGTTGTCACTTTCTTTTAACAGAGTGGTGCTCTGAGGAACATAATAGCTCTGTAAAGTTCAGCATTAGACTTGAGAAATGAAGGTTTGATGTAGCAGACAGTCTGTTATTCACAGGCAGGCAGAGGATGATGGACTGATATGGTTTGGGTGAGACTGCTGGACTCAGTGGTCATTCCATAGATTCTGTATGTGGCCTTTGAGATTCTGCAGAGATTTTCTACCTTTTTTTCCTTAAGACTGCATTTATACATTAAGAGCTGTTAAGCAGAAGCTTTTCATGACAATTTAGTTTTGTTGAAAAAAATGTAATTCATGTTTTTTATTTTAATGTTTTTTTTGACAGACTTTATTTTTATTTTACCTATTTTGTTGAGAAACATTTTTAATCCATGTTAAGCCCTACATAAAATTAGATTTTAACTTTTTTTTTTAACAATTTCTTTTTTCATTTAGAAATGTTTTTAATCATGATAATAAATGTTTACATTTTTTGTAAGAGAATGTTTTTAATCAAAAGTTTTTTTTAATAGATTTCGGTGTCGTGAAGTTTTTTTTTTTTTTAATCGATTAAGTGCTGTCAACCCCAAGCCTTTTTCAAAGATTTTTTTTTTTTTATTACCATTTTTGTTTAGAAATGTTTTTAAGATTTCTGAAGCCAGATTTTGCTTTTAATTGTATTATTTATAGAAGGAATAGTTTACCCAAAAATGAAAATTCTGTCATTAATTACTCACCCTCATGTCGATCCAAACCCGTAAGACTTTTGTTCATTTTCGGAACACAAATGAAGATATTTTTTATGAAATCTGAGAGCTTTCTGTCCCTCCATTGACAGCTACGCGATTTACACTTTGAAGCTTGTAAAAGTTCATAAAGAGATCGTAAAACTAATCCATATGAACTGAGCAGTTTAGTCCAAATTTTCTGAAGAAACTCTATCGCTTTATATGATGAACAGATTGAATTTAGGCTTGTATTCACATATAAACATTGATCAGCGAGCATAAACAGAAGCTCAACCGAACTGGCTTGACGCGTGAAAACCAACCTCATCGGTTCTTGCGGAAGCTCAAACGTGTTGCGTAAAGCTTGGTACATACTCCGCAAGAACAAAGAAATTTGTTCGTTTTCTCGAGGTGGCAAGAACAAGAAGAAAATTAGTTCTGGCCAGGACATTCCATACTTCACGAGAAAAGCAGCTGCCGAACAGGTGCCGTTTCTCCGCGTTAACCCCGCCCACTTTAAATTTCTGACCAATCACACAATAGTTCTCGGACACCCACAAGAAAAAAGTTCTGCTCAGATGATGTGTCGAGAACAAGCTGCGAGAACTCCCAAACCAGGGCTGCGAGAACTTTTTTCAGAGTATGTAATGGCCTTAAGACAAGAATGAACACACGAGAACATTGGTTCTCGCACATCAAGCAAACATGCTTGAGCTTCTGTTGGTTTACCACAACTAATGTGTCAGTTGATGAATGTTTATATGTGAATAAAAGCCTAAATTCAATCTGTTCATCAAATAAAGCCATCATGTCTCTTCAGAAAATGTGGACTAAACTGCTCAATTCATATGGATTAGTTTGAACTTTTTGAAGTGCTAAAGTCAGTTGTGTAGCTGTCAATGGAGGGACAGAAATCTCTCAGATTTCATCAAAAAGATCTCCATTTGTGTTCCGAAGATGAACGAAAGTCTTGCGGGTTTGGAACGAAATGAGGGTGAGTAATTAATGAAAGAAGTTTCATTTTTGTGTGAACTATCCCTTTAAGATGCTTTTAAAGGATTTTTTTTTATTGTATGAGGACATTTTTGATTGTAACATTTTTTTAAAGTTTTAAGAACTTTTTTTAATGAATATTTATGATTTTATTTAATAAACAATTGTTTAGAAACCTTTATCATGCCACCTTTTAATCTGTTTTATTAGATTCAGCCACAGTTTTTGTCTTTGAGAGCCTAAGACTTCTGCAACAGTCATGGCTGTGTATGATGGTCTGGGTGTGGGGAAGCTCAGCAGGTCTGGATTGATTACAACAGGTGTCCCTTCTGTTTACCCTGCATCTCTCTCTCTCTCTCTCTCTCTCTCTCTCTCTCTCTCTCTCTCTCTCTCTCTCTCTCTCTCTCTCTCTCTCTCTCTCTCTCTCTCTCTCTCTCTCCCCCCCCCCCCCCCCCTCCCTGTCCATCCACTCATGGTCTCTGAGATAATAGAGTTTCCAGAAATAGTCCCTCTCTCAGCCAGCTTGAATTCTCTCACCAGTAAGTCTTACATGCTCCATTCTTTCGCACCCCTTGCGTTTCTGTAGCCACCTCTGAGCGCAAGACTTCACTGACGACAGGTACGAGCTTCACATATCGATACTGTAAAAACTGTGTGGTGAGTTTTAAGGTCATTACTAACATTTCCATTCTTGTAAGGTTTTTTTTAATCACTAAAGCCATTTCTGTGGATGTACTGGAGCGTAAGCAGACCCCACCCTGAAACTACACTACCGTTTGTGGTTTGGGGTTGGCAAAATTTTAAAAGATGTTCTGTTTAAAAGAAGTCTTTTATGCTAACCAAGCGAGCATTCATTAGATTAACAATACAGTAAAAACAATAATATTGTGTGTATATACTACTACATAGTACTATTACTATTTTTAAAATAACAGTTTTCAGTTTGAATACATTTTAAAATAATTTATTCCTGTGATGGCCAAGCTGAATTTTTAGCAGCCATTACTCCAGTCTTTAGTGTCACATGATCCTTCAAAAAGAATCTGCTTTCATCCATATCATGTCTCACAAAATTTCTGCTTTAATTTGAAGATTTGGTGTTTAAGAAATATTTCTTCTTATAATCAGTTGAAAACAGCTGCTTAATATTTTTGTGGAAACCAGGTAAATGTCACTTTTTTTCCCCCAATCAATTTGTATTTTTACTGAATAAATTAAAATTGTCTTTAACAGATAAAATGGTGCTGCCCCCATATGCACTAATACAATATATAATACATGAAGAGTGTTTGTTAACGTTTTTGTATTAGTGTCTCTTTTTTTTCACATAGCAGTCTAAAATGAGAAATGTTGATGGAATGTGTTAACATAATGCCTGGTGTCCTCTTATTCAGGCTGTTTGACTTTACTTACAGCTTGTCATGACGTATTTGATTGTGAAATAGTGTGTCAGGTATGATATGAATCTGCGTAGCTTTATTTTCCACTGGTAGTCAACCGTTTGTGGTTTGGGATCTTACACTGACTCGTCTGTGATGATAGAGTGACTCCACCTTTCAATCAATTGCATAAAGTTGGAAATGTCTTCCACTTGATCTCATTTATAGGAATGAAAGCAAACTTTGAGAGGAAATCATCTTACATTCACATTTGTACTAAAGAGCTTTATTACTTTTCTGCTCTGCAAGAGTGGTCTCAAACTCGAGGATCCATATAAAGACTTGTATCATAAAGACTTGTAGTTTTAGAAGAAGGATGTTGTTGTTTGATAGTGTTCTCCACCGGTGTTTGTGCAGTACAATCCTCGCGGATGAGAAGGCTCAGCAGGAGGAGCGCAGCCGTATGGAGATGAGGAGACAAGTCCCCGTATCCTGGGACTCAGGAGGCTCGGACGAGGCGCCACCAAAAGTAAGTTACTGCGCTTGGCTAATTCTTATGTTAAAAAAGCTGACTACCAATGTCCTAATCAATGTGTAACTGACAAAGAATGCAAAAAGAAATGTAAAAAAAAAAATTTGTTGGATTGTTCATGTGTTTTTCACGTTTTTACATTTATGGCAGTCTGAGTTCAGATTTATTACCAAGGTTAACAGCGTGTCACCATTTGTCACCCTAGCACATGGTGGCTTGTTAGGAGTAGTAGTATGTATGCGTGTTTGTTTTAACGTAAACCAGGTTGTATTTTTTGTGAAAATTAGAGAGAAAGAAAAGACTAGAACAAAATGTTTTGCTTACACGTGCTTACAATATTGTTTGTACATTTTTAAACAAGTGTTAAACGAGAGTCTATGTATCATTAAAACATTTCTATAGGACAAGATGCATTTTTTCTCTCTATCAAAGAAAAAGACTATATTAAGTATATTTCCTGCAGCGATTGATTCATTATTGTGTGTGTTTATAGTTAGCCAGCAATTTTCCAGACATTCCCTTTGTCTGTAATCTCAGCTCTCCAGTGCCAGGTCACGTCTTCTGTAATGTAACATCACTGTATCTTGGATACAGCACCATTCTAGTTTCTCATTGGTTATGGTTACATGCAGTGGGGTCTGAACATTTGAGACCACCAGTGGAAATGCTTCTACTTTGTATTTGCCTAATTTAAAACAAATGATATCATTAGCATAGCGATCTGGTTTATTTGCTTATTTAATTAGTGTCCTAGAAATAGTGCAGATTTTAAATCTTTAAATATTTATATGTAAATATTTCCTGATGTTTTTATTTAAATATTTTAGTTATATTTTAAATCACAGATATTCAATGTGGTCTCAGGCTTTTGGACCCCACTGTGTAGTAGATATTCTTCCCATATGCAGAAATGCTTCTTCCCATGTGGTTCTCTGTCTTCACTTCTCTCTTCATCTGTCTGAACAAGCTTAATATGAAAATAAATATGATTAGATGTGTCATGATCTTTCCTTATGTCTGGTTCTAAAGACAGACTACAAAAGACAAATTTAATCTCCATTTTATCACCTGAAGAATACAAAGAAGTCAATCACCCATTGGTTGATCAGTAAACAATCAAAAATTCAGTCAAATGAAGCCTTTTTATGATGAAAATCAACTTTGGATTTCAGTCCATGTGTGCCAGCTTTGAGTTCTGTATATGCTGGTTTGTTCCTCAAAATGAACTAAATTCATTTTAGAAAAATGCATTTAAAATGTGCCATCTTTTCTGGAAAAACAGGTCAAACATTGATGACCCACTGAGAATTATGAAATTAATACTTTTATTCAGCAAGGATTGATTGAAATTGAACAAAAGTGTCAGTAAAGACATTTTATAATGTTTCACACCATTTCTATTTCAAATAAATGCTGTTTTTTTTTTTTATATAAACTTTCAATTCATCATTAAATCCTGAATGTATCACGGTTTCCACAAAAATATTAAGCAGCACGACTACTGAAAATATTACTGAAAATAATAAATAATGTTTTTTGAGCACCAAATCAGCATATTAGAGTGATTTCTGAAGGATCATGTGACACTGAAGACTGCAACGACTACTGAAAGTCAATTCATTTTATTTGAAATAATATTTCACAATATTACTGTTTTTACTGTATTTTTGATCAAATAAATGCAGGCTTGGTGAGCATAAGAGACTTTTTCAAAAACATTCAAAATTCATACCGACCCCAAACTTTTGAACGGTGGTGCGTGTCAGTACACTTGAAGTTTTTGATTGATATTGTTAGTCTGTCTGCTTTTTGACAGGGTTTTAAATCCTTCCCTGTCCTGTGCTGCTCACATTATAGTGATTGATGGGCCAGGCTGATCTTTCCAGTCGCTCTGTGTGTGGCTTAAAGCACTTCATACTCTTACTTTCAAACCCCCTTGCTCCCTGGTAGACCCGTCAGTCATCCTGTCCAGGTGCTGATGTCTGTTTTTGTGTTGACTGGTCACACCTGCCGCTGTGCTAATGACCAGAATGAATCTGCTTATATCCATATCCTGTCTCACAAAATTTCAGCTTTTTCTGCTTTTGTCATCCTTTCTGTTTGTGCCCTGTTTCCTTGAGTTGGTTAGCTCATCTTTCATTGTGTGTGCGTGTGTGTGTGTGTGTGTGTGTGTGTGTGTGTGTGTGTGTGTGTGTGTGTATGTGTAGCCCTCCCGCAGACGCCCCCTCCAGCACAGCTTCAGTATGGACTGTCTGTCTGAGTCTGCGTCTGCTGCTTCTCATCCTCCACAGCAACCCTTCGGTTCCCAGATCTCCCTTTGCTTACGCCAGCCCGAGTCGTCTGCCTCTCCTTTGGGTCCATGTGACGAACCCATCATTAACCGATCACCACACATGCAGCAAATGCTACAGCAAAACACTTACACTCAGTGCCATGCTAATACACAACAGCTTAGCGTACATCCCCAGCCATTCCTGCAAACTCAGACCTCGCTTCTGCTTCAGCCGTTACCGCTGCACTGCTCCCTGCTGTTTCCCCAGGGGCCCAGGAGACCCTCTGTCCCCCCCAGTGCCACTCAGCCTGCTTTCTTCGACCCCTACTATCCCTCCATGCAACAGCTGAGCCTGACCCACGTGCCCTACAGATTCTCACAGGCAGGTGTGCTAGGACTGTTAGCAGGGTGTCCCAGTAGTTTTATTGTAGCTTCTTCATTAGCACAGGTGCTTTTATAGGTGCATGCCAATTTAGCTGCAGATTAGATGTTATAGTGGTAAAAAGCAGTAAAGGGTTGACTGCAATATGTAACTGTATATAATCAGTCTATAATCAAGCTACATTGGGTTTTTGCTTAGTCAAGCAGAAGTCTTCATCTGATGACCAAGTAAATATGACAATGTGTAATAGAGTGCAACAGCGCCCGCCCACTTTTTCCCTTTTCCCTTTCATTTTTTTCCCTTAGAGATTTAAAAAAAGTCTTTGCTAACGAGTTATAAGCCATGAACCAAACCAACCAGCTATGAGGTTAGTCGCAACATATTGCAAAATATGCATATATTTTATATATATATATATATATATATTATATTCATTTATTTATATATATTTTGCAATATATTGTCTGCCTACAAATATTTAAGTCGTTGCTTAATCTACATCATTTGCTGAAGAAATCTTTTAGCACAATTTCCTTTTTTTTTTTAGTTTTTCACCGGGAATTCTGTTGTTGAAATAATGTGGGCTGGTGGTTTTAACAAAAGCATATTGCATTGATTAACAACGTCAAAGCTCACAGTATGCCTGCCTTTAAAGGTTTATAGGTTATTGTTAAAAATCAATTAATGTGGTTTTAACTCACATAACCTGACTGTTGCATTCTATTTGATATATGAAGG
The DNA here is from genome assembly GCA_039654105.1 of Coreius guichenoti. Lineage (NCBI taxonomy): Eukaryota > Metazoa > Chordata > Actinopteri > Cypriniformes > Gobionidae > Coreius > Coreius guichenoti. The sequence goes on from CM077176.1 coordinate 17,392,119, forward strand.
ATTAAATGCACATTGCTTGTCACCTCTGTCTTTCGGAGGATGTTTATGATGCAGATTCTGATTAACGTTTTAAAGTGCACATACAATAAGCGCATTTAGTGAGTCGACTGCTTTTTACTGTGACTCTCATTGACTGTAGCGACTTTTAGGCTTCAACATAGCTGTTATTATAGAGCCACTATTTGGTGTTGTATTACTATTAGATGTTGTAGACTAAAAACAAGTAAAAAATATGCTAGCTTCAGATAATCTTACAGATAAAACTGTGGAAAATTGCATGTTGCCTCTTCAATGCATGTAAACTAAACCGTGTGCCAGACCCGATGTTTAACAATTGTATTAAAATTAAGGATTAACCTGCCATAGGCGTGTGTAGTTGTGTGAATCTCAAATTTCATATTTGGCTTTATTTTCATGAATGCAGACAAAACCGTAGGCTCTCAACCCTGTCCGCATCCCCAAAACACCATTCTTAAAAGAAAATTGGTTCTTAAAGCAGATTGATTATAAACATTTTTTTTGTTTTGCTTTGCTTTATAGACAATAAATCCCATCTCTCTCGTGCCAGTGTTCATGTGGGTTTTCCCCCCATTTTAACCCTTTTCTGTCCATTAAGTGTATGTTACTGTGTTGTCACCCCTTTTTCTCCTTTTGTTTCCTCCTTTGCTCGTCTGGAGCTGTGGTCAGTCGACTCTCTCTATGAACGGGTTTGTAAGGTAGATCAGTCCGTCTCCTGTTTTCCCACCCGCAGCTGAACTCCGAGTATCCCAGCCAATTGGATGAGGACCGCCTCCTGTCAAACAGCATTCATTCTTCAATCCATTCCTTCTAATATATTATACCCGCCCAGTCCTTCTCTCATGTATTGTATAACTACAATAACATAACACATGCAGCATTGTGTTAACGTTTAACTAACTGCTTGCGTTTTATGTTTGACTGTTTTCATTTTTTCCCTTCAACAGCCTGAAATCTTCATTTACACAAAATGCACAAGAATTTTGTGTGCGTCTGGTGGACTGATTTTAACAGCATCTCTTAACCTTAACCTGACTGGTCCAGATGTGCTAGTACATTGACATAAAGTTGTGTGTGTGTGTGTGATTACAGCCCAGTCGACCTGGTTATCCAAGTCCACGTTCCAGTGAAGGGTTCTACCCTAGTCCTCAGCACATTGGCCAGCACAATCATTACCAGGTATAAAACTTGTATTAGTCTAATACCAATGGGTAAATTCACTAAGAATATTTGTGGAGGAAAGAGATAACTATTTAAATTACAGGTGGTTAGTGTATCAAACGCAGGTTTTTAGAGATTAAATACTGCATTGTGCAACTGTTTGAGAATTAACCCCCAAATGTTTATGAAGAATAAAAGTTTGCTTTATATGTGCATTTGGCATGATGTAGATGGCAGGGCACTCTGGCCCACACGGCTTGCTTCCCGTGCCTGGTGGGATGTACCCTCCCCAGGCCGCAGGGACTGGACTTGATCACCACGACAGCTGGAACCATCGCAGAACTGCTCAGGATCACATGTGGAACCCCAGCATGGAGGTTAGAAAAGAACGAGAGAAAACTGCATGTTTTCTCATTACTGAAATCTAAGCTGTGTTTCAAAACAGAATGAGCTGCCAACATAAACACCATTTTAGGCATCAGTGAGACGCTCCAAATATGAAGACAGTTTTAAACATTAACAACAAATGTTTAAGGCCTTTTAAGGTAACTAATTTTGGCCAAAATCTAAAGTTGGACTGAGTGTCCTTCATGAATTAGGCAAATTGCATTGTGACATGTTATTTATACTGTAAATATATTTTAAGTACTGAAAGTTTATTGCATGTTTATTGTTTGTGCTTATAAGAATATCAAGTAGTTAGTGTAGCAACATGATGCCTCATGCACTTCTCATAACATCTCAAATCAATCATTTTGAGGTTTTATTTAGGATTTATTTATTTTTTGTTTATTTATTATATATTATTAGTAGAGGTGTAACAATATATCGTGTCACAATATATCGCAATACAAAAATGCAACAATACTTATCGTGGATAGTGACAGTCTGTATTGTGTATAGTTCAGCCAAAATTAAAATTACTGTGTGAGGAAAAAGTTTTAGTTTTAGAGTTTTAGTGTCAGTACTACATTAAACTACTATATATAATGTATAATAATGCAGTGGGGGAATATTTGTGGGTCCTGATAATGCCAAATGTCTTATGTTACCAGTAAAAAGTGTCCTACATTATTTTAAATATCTAGTCAGTGACAGAGTGCCAGCATATTCGTCTAAAATAATTCTGTATTTTCAGCTTCAGAATCATGGATATTTTTCTTCTGGTGTCACCATTGTCCTGTGCTTTGGGTTACCAGCACCAAGTCCAAGCCTATTCATTTCCACCCCCAATGTTATATCAAATTTAGCATTTAATCAACAGTACATTTTTTTGTTAACCTTTTACCATATGTCTTGGAGTATCGCAATAATATCGTATCGTGAGTTCAGTATCGTAATATGTATCGAATCGCGACATCAGGATATCGTTACACCCCTAATTATTATTATTAGTAGTAGTATTATCAGCTAAATTTTGCAGGCAAAAAAGTTCCATTGTCAGTCACATAGCAATGTACAGTATGAAACAGCTCACACAGAAGGCACTTTCAAACCAAGCAGCTTTCTGTTGGCCAACGAAACTTGAAATCTTACATGAAACTCATAATTGCACAGATTCCTATTGAAACGATTGGATTTCGTTCACGAAATATCGCCAAGCAGTGGTAAATGTGCTAAAGCAGCTATAGTAACAAGACTGCAGTGCCAGTTTGATTTTAGCTGTCATACATTTATTATCATTTTTATCATCTTTTTATGCCTGGTATTAAGATGCGTTTTAGTCGATTGGATCAAAAGTAGACGAGGGAGACGCATACCTGTTTACACCTGGGGTTTTAATCCGTCTCTTTTGTCCACTTTCAACCACTTCTGTCCTGAATTCTTCGGGAGGAGGGTCTATGGCCGTACGTTTACACATTAGGTCAGTAGGTGGAGACTAGGCGGTCTTTTGTGGCTGTTCGAACATATTCAACCACATGAGCGTCTACACTACGAAAGCAATCTGTTTGCGTTTTCGACTACCTCTGGAAGTGTTCGAAAGTGGACAAGCTCAAAACGTTTTAGTCCCCATTTTAGTCCTACCTGTATTTAGCTTCATCCACTTGTGTTCTGATCGACCAAAATGCACCTTAATACTAGGTGTAAACAGGGCCTTTATTAGCATTTGTTCATGAATTGTGTGCTTTTCAGGATGGTGTGGCTCTGCGTGGAGGTCTGTCTCAGCTGATGGAGGAGCAGTTATTACTGCAGCAGCAGCAGATGGAGGATGATCAGCGCTGGTTGGAGCATGAGGAGAGACTACTGGTACTGATTCCGCTCACCTTCACCTCCTCCATCTCTTCCTCACATGTATCTGCATTCCCTAACCCTCTTATTCCCTTTTTCCTCCCCTCTCTCCCCCTGCTTAACTGTATTACATGGTCGTTAGTTTTCACTTCTTCCTAAAAACATGTTAGTGGTGAATCGTTGTGATGTTTATTTATAGCTGCAGCAATGGTATGATATTCCAAACAGTCATTTTCATGTTTGTTTGAGAATAAGTGTTTCCACCAATTGCGGTTTCCTGCTCTATTTATTTGTAAACGGGGTGATCCTCACAATTTCACAACCTTTGTTCAAGAATTTGCATTCTTGAAGAATTACAGAAAGAATATGAATAAGGAATGAATTAGAAGGTATTGCACCCTGGGGAGTGTGTTATTGTTGCAGCGATATGTGTGCATATGCATGTTTTTATCCGCGTAAGTTTGTCTGAGAATATTTGTGTGCGTTTGTGGTATGCCAAGTTTTGGCTTTCAGTCTCCGTCATTTGTATCTTCACTGTGTCATTATGTTCAGTCTGTCTCACAGAAAAAACTCTCGTAGCTTCCTGTACCAACTAAAAAGGGCATTCAGAGCTCCACCACAGCAAACAACATTCATTCTTCTGCTCAAACTATTACTTTTCCTCACAAACAACTTCTGTTGAAATGAAATGTCAGCTCTTTAAAGGAATAGTTCAGCGAAAACGTATTTGTTCATCGTCGTGTTTTTCTAAACACTTAAACTGTGTTTTGTCAGTGGAACACAAAAGGAGATATTTTGAAGAATCATGCTGCTCTTTTCCATGCAATGACTCTTCAGTGTTGCAAGCTACAAAAATTTGTTCACTTTATTCCAAATCTTTTGAAGTCAAAAGATAGAATTGTGTGATGAACAGGCCAACATTTTATATTTATCACCAATAATTTTCCACTCCGTTGACTGAATCATTGAGTCAGTAAGTTTGAGCTCAAGAACTGAATCGTTCCAATTTGTGAGCAAAGCACTCAGAATGAATCTGACTGATTCGGAACTCACTGAAGTAGTGTTTCTAAAATAGCCAGCTGAGTGGAATGGAAGATTATTAGTGAATAAATATTATAGTATATAGCGCATGAGTTGTATGGACACCTATTATAATAGGTTTGGCAGCCATTGTGTGGAAAAGAGCTGTTTAAATTTGTCTTTTGTGTTCCACCATTAGCAAATAATGACCATTTTGACCATTTTAAACATAAGATCTAAATAAAATCCAAAAAGAAAAATTATTTTATTGTTACTACTTCAGGGAAGTTAGTTTTAGAACATATCATTAAACATGTCTTTTTTTTTTCATTCAAAACTTACACTCTTTGACTCTTACAGCCAATGTGCAATCTTTTTTCAAAAAGCTTAAGATGGTTAAAAGTATTCGCATGCTCATTAAAGTTTTTTTTGATACTGTGAGTGGCTGAATGAGTTTTTGATCCCGGCCGTTTGATACAGGTGCAGTTTTCAGGAATTCCTCAGTAATGAAGGGTTTTGTTGGCACTGAGGCATGAGACGGGTAAACTCAACCTGACCTGCATCTGCTGAAAGTTAAATTACTGATCACAGGAAGTTTTCATCTCTTCGCAGATGTTATACGCAAATGTGCATGAGGAATAATGGGAGGGGAAGAGAGGGAAAGAGAGAAAACACTGAGCTAGGGAATGAGAGAGAGGAGGAGGAGGAGAGCAGAAAAGGGCTTGGCTTCGTTGAGTTCAGGCTCGTCGGCAGTGAGTGAGTCAGTGTGTGTGTTTAATATGTCTCACATTCAGGAGACGAGTCACTCCACACACACACTCTGACTTATCCCACTCACACACACACACACACACACACACACGCTTGCTTAATGGAGATCCACTCTGTGCTCTGCTCCATGCTTAAGAAACGCCAGAGAGAAACGCTCCCAGGAACAGACAGAAAGATGCAGGTCTTTAAATCCTGCTTCGGAAAACTGGTACAGTAAACTTTTACTGGGAAATTAATGGGAAGAGGATGCTGTTTCAGTAAAGCTTGATGTGTGCAGATTTTACAGTTTTTATTTCATCTTTAAGGTATCTTGAACTGTCATGGACTTAGTTCTGTTGTCAAAGTGCTTGTTTGCTGTAAATGAGTCTGATTGGTTTATATTCAGTTGATTTATGGATGCTTTAGCGTTGTCATTTTAAAGAGTAGGAACAGACATTAAGTTTTGTGAGCAATAAATATGATGTGATTTATACAGCATGAGACACTGTCTTGTTTTGTCACTATCTGCTATTTTTGCAGTTTTGCCCACAATGAAATCTCTGTGATCACACTTATAGTTGTATTTTAAGTATCAAATGTGTTCTGATTGGCTGTTACTGTGCCATGCAACAATGTCATTTTCATTGTGGACATGCAAATTACTTCTCGCTGGAATCTTGTGTCGCTCCAGGTCAGGACGTGGTGTGAAGTAGCACAATACATGTGACAGAAATTAATTTGTTGAATGAGGTGTCAGGTTTGACCTTCTTTCTCTTTCTGTGTGTGTGTTTGTGTGGCAGAAGCCTGATGGGAGAAGTTCCAGAGGCAGCATTGACCGTGATGATGGAAGCCTTCAGGGACCAGTGAGTTTCTTCATTTTCTTTCTTTTAGTTGAAATACACTACCATTTGAAAGTTTGAAGTCAGTAAGATGTTTTTTTTTTTTTTAAAGAAATGAATCCTTTTATTCAGCAAGGATGCATTAAATTCAACAAGAATGCATTGGTTTTCTTTTGAACTTTTTATTCATCAAATCAGCATATTAGATTGATTTCTGAAGAATCACGTGACACTGAAGACTGGAGTAATGAAAATTCCACTTTTCCCTCACAGGAATAAATTACATTTTTAAATTGTGTTAAAATGGAAAACAATTATAATATTCTAATACTTTGTAACTGTAATAATATTTCACATTGTTTTTACTTTAACTGTTTTTACTGTATTTTTAATCAAATAAGTGAGCATGAGAGACTGCTTTAAAAAAAAAATCTGAACCCAAACTTTTGAATGGTAGTGTAAATCTTTATAAACATAATGAAATGTAATGTTAAGTTCATTTAAGGTTAAAGGGATAGTTCATTAAACCCATTAAACTATTTTTTTTTACATGCATGAATAAAAAATGTAAAATATTTTTCCATGCAACAGCAGTTCATAGTAGCCATGTCTCTCAAGCAAGAGTTAATATGAGAGTTAATCATCTGATCAGGTCATGTTAAATATAGTGGTGTTCCCACTCATGGACATCTGCAGTAAATTATTTTGTATATGGGCGTCAACTCACACTCGCTGTGGGGGAATTCTGTACATGCACAGGAATTTCACTTAAATTGTTTTCAGTGGGAGACTGAAAGATTGTATGTGAAGATTATGTAACTCTATGATATACAACTGTGGGCAGTGCTGGGTAGATTACTTACAAACCGTAGTGCGTTACTGATTCCAAATTGCATGACAAAAATTGTCGTTAGTAATGTAATCCATTACATTACACATTTTAGGTAATATAATCAGACTACATTTTGATTACTTTTAGATTACTTTTGACCTATTGTAACATCACGTTGAATTGAATAGGATAATATTGTACCATATTGATATAAAAATAAAGAGAAAGAAAAATATATTCCATTCTTTATCAACAACATGAAGTGCATTAAACATTACTTTACGTCAGGGTTTCCCAAACTGGGGTTCATGAAGGAACTGCTGGAGGTTTGTGAGTCCTGTAAATCCAGTGGTCAAATGCTGTGTGGCCTCTCAATTTTCCATGTAACTATATCCACCTGACTAGTGGCTGGTCTGTGTGTGCAATTTCACAAAACTAGAAGACTTTCTAAATGTATACAAGTGATATGCTTTTTTTAGAAAGGAAAATGTAAAACATGAAAAATAAGAATTGGGAGGATCAATAAATTATGAATGATTTACTGCCATTCAGTGAATATGTAATTATTTAATCAATAAAAAAGTAACTAGTCTGATTACAAGTAATTAAAACGTAATATAATCTAAATACAAGTACTTAATTCTTGAAATCTGATTACGTAATCCAGATTACATGTAAACAGTTACTACCCAGCATCGACTGTGAGATTATGTGCACCGTTATGTAGTTAGAAATCAAGGCAATAAATAGAGCAAAAATCAGAGCACACTGAAAATCTAAAATTCTGTAAAATATCATTTCAATATTTGTTTCCAGTTTAAAAGATTTGAGACAAAGAATAATTTTTCTACTGTAAGTCACTGATCTATGGAAGCTTGTTTCCACCACAGAATAAATAATAATAATAAAAAAAACTTTTTATCTCACAATTTTGACTTTTTTCTCGCAATTGTGTGAAATGTTTTATTCTGTGGCAGAAACAAAGCTTCCATACTGATCAGATTCATTTTGTAGCATTAATTATGTGACTCTTTGTTCGGACAGTCAGATATTCTTGCTTCCTTTGAAGCACAAGATGCTCTTTGGATCATTCTCAAATCATGATCATCAGGTTTGACACAAACTCGAGGTGTTCATGCAGCGCAAGAACTGAGACATTCTAAAACTCCTGTTCATTTTTTTAAATTTGTTAAAATGATAATATAATAATTGGTAATGAATTTTTTTTTTTTTTTTCTCCTTTCTCCATTTTTGGTCTCCACTGATCTCAGCATATCATCTCTCTAGTTCATATGCATATATTTTGCCATAGTGTGTTTTTATAAGCTTTAAGGGTCTGAAATGTCTATCATAGCTGGATATCTATCAAAAAAAAAAAAAAGAATTCATTGGGATAAATGTGAGACCAAGGACAAGGGCCCTTTTGTGAGGAAACATACAGCAGTGGACACTCAAGAAACCCAATCTGCTCTGCCCTCCCACTTCTGATGTTAATACAGAACTACCACAGATGTTTACTGGTTTTGTTGTAATGAATGTGTTTCATGCGTGTCATGATCTGGATCTAGAAGAGCAGAACTCCACAGCTGCTCTAGAGCTTGTTTGTCTGCTGCAGTGGTTTTGAATGTCTATCCCGTCACATTGGGCTGTCCTCTTTGATTCTCTGTGGTCTTGGCAGATGTGTGTGTGTGTGTGTGTTGGCATGCCAGGCATTCAGGCTGCTCCCCACCCAGACCACAACAACACACATGGCACAGTATGTCTTGGCTCCTGCATATTTTTAACTGTTGTAACTGTGTTTTTTGTTTGCAGACTGGAAACCAGCACATCTACCAACCTATAGGGAAAGCAGGTGAGTTATATGTCAGTTCTGTTTCATGTAATACATAATTTTAAACTACACTATCGTTTAAGTCAGTAAGATTTTTTTATCTTTTTGAAAAGTCTCTTATGCTCACCAAGGCTGCATGTATTTGGTAAAAATAGTAATATTGTGAAATATTATTACAATTTTAAGTTACTTGCTCTATTTCTATTTCAACATATTATAATTTATTCCTGTGATGGTGAAGCTGAATTTTCAGCAGTCTTCAGTGTCACATGATTCTTCAGAAATCATTCTAATATGCTGATATGGTGCTTAAGAAAAATTTCTTATTATCAATGAAAATAGATGATACTTTTTTCAGGATTGTTTTATGAATAGAATGTTCAGAAGAACAGCGTGTATTTGAAATGTATTTTGAAATCCGTAAATGTCTTTACTGTCACTTTTGATCAAAATAATGTGTCCTTGCTGAATAAAAGGTACTTTTTTTTTTTTTTTTCAAAAAGAAAAAAATCTTTTTCACTGTAATGTACGTATTTTGCTAAGTGTTTCTAAGTCCAGATGGTTTATAAATGGCAATGGATTTGAATGAAAATGTAAATCTGGTCCACTTGAAAATGACTTCCATCTGATGTTGTTGCACTTAGTAAAAGAACAGATTGAGTAATTTGACTGACTGTTTCTTGTCCTCCTCAGAGCACGCAGCTCCTCCTAAAAAGCCTCCTCGTCCCGGAGCTCCCAGCCACCCAGCAGGAGTCTCCGGCCTCAACCCTACAGATAGCTACAATGAAGGCGTGAAGGTACTAGAACTACCACATGGAAAACTCAGATGAGAAACTCATGAGCATTGTGCATGTGTAACTTTATAGTAATCACTGCTTGCTGTTTTTAAACCACAAAGTTTGAAATCCCACCAAACACACACTGGGAGGCTGGTAAGATAAGCATCTGTACTTACGGGTTGCCTTCAGGAGCAGCTAGCATGCCAACAGATGCCATTTGCCAAGCCTCATTAAAATCATCCTCATTCCTGAAAACCCCTTTCACATACACACGCACACAATTGCTCTGCGGGGTCTCTCATAAAAAGATCCCTGCACACCAAGAACCCTAGAGTTTCCATTCCAGCGCGTTTTCCTGAAGCTGTGGGTCAGCATGCAGGGGGTCTCGCAAGCAACAGCAGAAATACAGTGCGGAATGGAAAATATAATTACAAACAATACACATATAATTGCAGTCTGCTTTGCCATTTTATAGTTTTTAGGAGTTTTACCTGTACCTTTGCTAGTCAGAGGTATTTTCTAAGAGGAACATTCTCATTATAGAAATCATTTGATTGGACAAAAAGTAGAAGATGACTGAATTTTAAATGTCTATATTTGCTAAAAAATGTAGTCATTTTGATTTTATCGGGTCTTTAAATGTAAATGTAAGTTTAGTTGCGTAACTTCACAGCGCTAAACTCTCTTAACATTTTCATGTGGTTGGATTAAAAAAAAAAAAAAAATTTACTTGCACACAGAATGATGCCGTAACTCCAAGCTGTTTTCTTTCTTTTGTTGCAGCATGTATATGTAAAGTTATATTTATTAATCTCTTTCTTTTTTCTCTCTCTCTGCACACTATTCTCTTGCTCTGTGCCTCTGCCCTTCCTCTGTTGCACTTGTTTTTGCACTGGTAGCCCTGGAGGGTAAGACCACCTGTAGACTCAGTGTTATGTTTCTGTCTGTGTTTATGCCCCATTTAACCAGTTGCTATGTAATTACTCAACCATATCATTTTGAATCATAACTTAATTATCCACTAAACTGAATTACATTGGCTGTATAGATCACTATGCATGACCTTTGCTTTTTAAATAAGCTGTGATTTAATAATGTCTAATGGAGGCTTTTGATCATTCTTTTGGGATAGGTGCAGTAGTTTGAGACTACTTGGTTGTTTTAAATCTACAGTAAAATGTTTCCCTTATCTCTTTTATATTTAAGATGGAGGAACTTTTTTTGTATTCATTCTTTTTTTCGTCATATCATATTTTGTATTAAAAGCAAGGGTGCGTAGATGGATCCAATCAGCTCAATATTGTAGGTGGTGATTGGTCTCCAGTAGTTGCTTATGCTGCCATCTAGTGTCAACCATGAAATTTGTACCATAACACATTCCATTATCACTTATATCTAGTAACAAGAATTCCATAACACAACCTTCATCCAAAATCCTTTATGTACATAGCAACATTATATGTTCATGCTTGTAATGAAATAATGCATCATTTTAAAACATGTTACTTTGTATTTAGATTCAGCCTCAGGAGATCAACCCACCCCCAACAGCTAACTTAGATCGGTCCAACGATAAGGTCTATGAAAATGTGACCGGGCTGGTGAAGGCCGTGATTGAGATGTCCAGTAAAATCCAGCCAGCTCCCCCTGAAGAATACGTGCCCATGGTGAAGGTACGACACAAACTAAGAAATATACTAGATATGTATACTTTAGGGTTACTGAATATGTCATTTGTTATCCAGAGAGATTGTCCTAAAGCAGGAGTCTCCAACCTTTTTTCATTTGAGAGCAACTTTTTAAAAATAAAGTGGCTGAGAGCTGCTCGTATTATACAATACTTAAATCTCTTAAATAATGTATCATAACTCTCATATTAACAACTATCCAAACTGTTTTTGTAGGCCTATATGTGACCCTGAACCACAAAACCAGTCATAAGTTGCATGGGTAAATTTGTGGCAATAGCCAACAATACATTGTATGGGTCAAAATTATAGATTTTTCTTTGATGCCAAAAATCATTAGGATATTAAGTAAAGATCATGTCCCATGAAGATATTTTGTAATTTTCCTACTGTAAATATATAAAAAATGTATTATTAGTAGTAATATGTATTGCTAAGGACTTCATTTGGACAACTTTAAAGGCGATTTTCTCAATATTTAGATTTTTTTGCACCCACAGATTCCAGATTTTCAAATAGTTGTATCTCGGCCAAATATTGTACTATCCTAACAAACCATACATCAATGGAAAGCTTATTTATTCAAGAAGTAGGTCATCCGGGTACTTTTTGCCTACTCTTTTAGGAGTACTGTGAATTCGGACATACTACTTTTGTCACATACTGTTTTTCGGTTTTATAGTAGGGAAGTATGCGATTTCGGATGCAGCCCAACTCCTTTATCGAACCGTTTCAGACACTGTGAGAAAAGAGGAGATGCTGCAGTGTATGAGACAGTGTTTTTGACTTTGGATGCATGTAAACCTATTGTAGGAGACCTCCAAAACAAAATCTGGAATTTTTAAAATGGCACAATCAGAGCACTTTAAACAAACATTTAAAAAGTTGGCTTGGCAACTAACTGAAATACTAAAATGACAAACTAAAATATAAAAAAATCAATTAAAGCTAAATCATAGGTGAAGATAATCAGTGAATAAAGACTAAATTTTAAGTCATTTCTTCCTACAAAGCTGTCATATGACTTTAAAAGACCACTTTTATGTTGGTTTTATGGTGTTCTTTTTGGAGCTTGACTGCCTGTGGCCACTATAAACTGCCGTTGCATTCAGCATATGGGTTTAAAACGACATGACCGTTAAATAAAGAGTAAATAATGGCAGAATTTTAGTAGAATTTAATGGCTGAACTTGTTTTAAACCATTATATCATTTTTGCACTTTGAACATTCTCACCATGAAATGTGTGTTTCAGGAAGTAGGATTGGCACTGAGAACACTGCTGGCCACTGTGGATGAGACGATACCCTTATTACCAGCTCACACGCACAGAGAGGTAAACGCATTCATAAACTAACCCTAAATACTGTACCTACTCTGATTCTCAATGTTCTTCCTGCCAGCTCGGCTAACTGTTACTCTCGTTCTTCCTCTTCAGATTGAAATGGCTCAGAAGCTTCTAAATTCAGACCTGGCTGAGCTGATAAATAAGATGAAGTTGGCCCAGCAGTACGTAATGACCAGCCTGCAGCAGGACTACAAGAAACAGATGCTAACAGCTGCGCATGCACTCGCCGTAGATGCCAAGAACCTGCTGGATGTGATTGACCAGGCCAGGCTGAAGATGTTGGGACAGGCACGGCCACATTAGCCTCAGAAAAAGGACACTATGACGCACGTAACGCCCCGGGAAACACACCAGCACAGACTTGTACAGTAATGGAGTCTCATGGGCCCCCTTCACTACTCACTGACCCTCACGTTAAGCTGCACGGTAGATCGTGGGTACCGTGAGGAGGGCTCTGGATTTATTTAACAGATAAGCTGGACCGGACCGGATTGGACTCACCGTGACCGGATCTCTTCGAGATCATAGTGGGCTGGTGACTGGATGCTGAGAGGGTGATTCTGAATCTGGGGGCCGCTTTGAGCTTTAGACGTCTCTGGAGGAAAAGAGACACTCTTACACTGTATCTAATATGTCTGTGTTTCATTGACAAGCCTGAGCTCCACAGCCAGACCACACAAATCTAGATTCCGCTCTAGTTCTGGTTGTAGAATCATAGAAGTTGAGCTGTTTCTAAGACTCTGTTTTGCACAGTAGAACTCGAGTTGAAACTGGATTCGCAAAATCTAGGTTTGATGAGTCTGATTTTGCATTGCAGACACCCACGCTTCTCCCTAGGACTGAGAGGGAGAGTGTTGTATATTTGGGCCTTGTGCCACCTAGAGGTAAAATAAAGCTATGACTGAATTAAAAAATGAGTGTTGGAGTCATCATGTTTCCTGGTTTGACCCTGTGAAATCACTTGATGAGTGCAGTTCCTATGAGCGGTCCCCCTGATAGTGCCAAATGGGCCCCCTTGTCTCACCAGGGCCCTTAGAATCCTGTCTGTGTGTCTGTGTCTGTGTGTGTGTGTGTGTGTATTTATATATGTATATATGTAATGTATGTACTGTATGTGTATATATGACCTGGTTCATGATCATGGTTTAATGGATAATAAATAGAGACCATGGGACATGTATTTAATGCAGATCTTCTGCATGGCATTTCTGCCTGGATTTTGATGCTGCTCATGAATATACAGGCATCTTGCAAAAAACATTTACATAAATCTTAATTATGTGCCCCACAGGAAAATTTATTCTATCTACTACATTTAGTGTAAAACCAGTATTTACTCATTCTTGACAAGTTGGTAGAAAACAGTTTCTGGTCTTCTGGGAATTGGGTATACCTTATTAAAGCATATATATATATATTAATTATTTATTTATTTATTTTATTATTATTATTTTAATAATGTAGTGATGCAGTTGTGCAAAATGTTTTATTTTTCATACATATTTTCTGGATGACTGTCCCATGCTCTTCTAAGTACTGTATTTCTGAAAACTCAACACTTTGCTGACCAATTAGAGATAAGGACTGAACAGTGAAACAATAATTTCCAGCATGCAATAAAGCATTAATCAAAATACACTTATCAATGGCTATGGAAGCCATTGTTGTTATTGTTAACTGAAACTGTTCAAAATAGTTTGCGGTAATTGAAATAAAGCTGAAATAAATATAAATATTACATGAAAAACTAAACTTAAGCATTAGTGATGTTGCTTTGAAATATTAAATTTGAAGTACTAAAATTAAACAAACAGAAATACAAATAAATCAGAGCGATACAGAAATATTAAAAATTACAAATGAATGTAAATTAATCGAATAAAAATGACAAGCGCACATACAATCACTAAAACAAGCATAAGTTAATATGAAACTGAAAATAGAAAAAAAGGTAATTCAAAATATAAATATATTAGTATATAAATAATACCAAAAACAAGACTCATGGAAACAGGTTTAATCGGTAAGAAAAAATAACACCAAGCATATAACAACCATCTTAAAAATGACAACAAAAAAAAGCTTTTATTTGTGTAGTATTTCTTTTTGAATCTTTTAAGAAAACTAGTAAAAAAAAAAACTGATGACTTTAACCCCAAAACATATTACGTTAATTCCAGTAGGGGGCGGTATATGAATACAATTAATATCACTGCTGCCCTTCAGGCTTCAAAATGAGAGAACATATAAATGTAAGTCGGGCGTACAAAAAACATCATAGAAAATGAATGAGAATATTTTCTTGTAAACATTTAAGACATTTAAACTGAACATAAAGCGGTTTCATTGTATAGTATAGAAGAAAATGTATTGTTTAACTTCAAACTAAAATCACGCCCCAATCTAAAAAAGCTAATTTACCAAAACTGACGTTGAAATTTAGAAAGTGAGGCAAAGTTCACGATACAATCAATGAAGTATTATTTTTATTTATTTTTTTATTTTTTTTAAACATTGAAACTCTTATTTTGAAGGCTGGTGTTGCGAGCTTGCTTTGAGTCTCTTATTTTAAAAAAACAAAAAAAAAACTCTTCGCCTGTCCTCCATCAGTGATTGTGTGTTCCTGCCGCTAGCTTCACTCGCCACTGTGCGTCTGATTATTTTTACGCCGTCGAGTCTGGCGGTGAAATCCAGGTCATCTCCGCCGGATCACCAGACAGCACGGCTCGGGCTTCTGCTCTCCGCGGACACACAGTGCCATTTCCTGATTCCTCTTTGCAGAGGTAAGGAGCTGATATTCTCCTCGTATATGTCTGGTTTTGTGCAGATGGCATCAGATGGGTGCGTAATGGTGCCAGCTGTGCCAGTGGCCCCGCGGATATAGAGAGGAGCGCAGCGGGTTTAGATCGCGCCTCAAAAAGTTGTTGGGACCCTCTGACTTCATATGCAGCCAGACAACTACATGCCAGTGGTCGGGGCCGGGGCGCTAGACTGTCATATTTATATACTCAACTAGATCAAATCGTTTATTGGAGGGATATTAGAGAGAAGTGGTCGTGCGGTAACGGCGAACGCAGCCGGTTGCTTTAACGGGACCCTGCATGTAACCCAGTTCTTCATCCAGACATAATAGGGCTCATTTTGGCCCAGACAGCGTGAGATATCTTCTTTATTCTGCCATAATTAGCTAATTGTCAAATGATGTTATTATATGATAAATATTATTAAAAATACAATTAATTTATATTTAATTAATATTTAGTTGATAGATTATTCAACTTAGACCAAATATAATTAAACGTATACTTATAAATAGTTCTTTGTTTATTAATTTTGATATGTATACTTTTTATTGCAGTGTGAAAATTTGATTTGAGGTAAAATAATTTTAATATTTTATTTATTTGTAGTTTAGCTTCTGCTAAGAAAAAATAGTGCATTACACATCTGACAACAAGATCAATAATAGTATTTTTTTAATATATGTATATATATACACTATTAATATTATTATTTGCAATCCAAGTTGTACTTTTATGGATATTTAACTACAAGTTTCTAGTTTATATATATGTATATAGCAGTTAAGTCATTTTATTACAGTCATAGTAGCAGTTTTGAGTCAAGATGAAAGTAGCAGTGATGAAATAATCAGTTTACCATACCATTATACATAATTGTCCAATCATTTGTTCATTTGAGGCTTTGATTTTTACTTACTGAAGTCACTTTTGAGCTCCAGAAAGATTGAAAATGATCTTAATGTGTGTATTGAGAAGATTGTGAAATGTTGAAATGTCCTCTTAGTAATGTCAGCGATGCCCAAAGCTGTTAACATCCCATTATCTAAGCTTTATTAATTGGTTGTTAATATTTGATGCATGTGAGACTGAGAAGGGGACTGTGAGTGTGTGTTTGTGCCCTGTCGTCTGCCTGTGTGTGTATCTGTCAGCTGACCCTGTCCAGACTTGGACTGAGTGTGCTGCCAGTGGCTGTCGTGACTATAGTGTT
This sequence comes from Coreius guichenoti, assembly GCA_039654105.1. Lineage (NCBI taxonomy): Eukaryota > Metazoa > Chordata > Actinopteri > Cypriniformes > Gobionidae > Coreius > Coreius guichenoti. The sequence goes on from CM077176.1 coordinate 17,408,624, forward strand.
CGGCCCAGTTTTAGACTCCACTCTCTGTGTCCTTTCCTGTGCACTGCAGGTTCTGGCCCAGTTGAGAGACACAGACATGATTGTGTCATACGCTGCCAGATAGAGTCCAACAGAGCGTTTATTGTTGCTTGAAGGCATCTGACGCTTATTTCTCTTCTAACTTCTTGTCTGTGGCATTCAGTCATTGACTATGTCCTGCTTGTCTCTAAGGGTCGTTGCCTCATGTTCATTCTGTATTTATGAATGTGAGCCGTTCCTCTGCGTTACCCCTGAATGACGTTTATCGACACAGAAGGGAACTTTCCACTCCTGAAAAATTAGCTCGTGTCCCAGCTGTGATGTCATCCGCTCCAGGCAGACAACGAGGTGTGTCAGAGTGTCGGCTGATGGATCTGCCGTGGCATCGGGCCAAGTGTAACAGTGAGTCGTGGAGGCGCGTGGAGCTCAGGGACTGAAGAATGATAAATCGGTCCAAAGCGTGAGAGAAGCTTAACAGGACTTGCGGTGCATCAGCACCTGTCTGCCTGCACAAAACGCACTCTGTTGGCCACGGGTAACAAATAACCCAGAAAGCTTGCTGAGCGACCATCACAGGGCAGAATTTTGAAGGGAAAAAAAGTTTTGTTTCTTAAATTTTTTTTAAATTTTCTTTTTAAATAGATTTTTTAAAAATGGTTTATCAATATAAAAATAAACTGACTAAATGTATTATTCAATGACAAGGATTTTTATTAGGGACGGACTCACAATATATCGGTACCATATTGTACAGTTTTTTTTTTTTTTCAGTATATATATGTATTGGAGTTGGATATTTTTAACATTTTTACATTTACATACTTGTCATCTAATGCTTTTTTGTATATTTTAATTTTCAATTTTAATCATGTTTTACATTTTAAATAATTGTATAATGTATTATTTTATAATTAAAGTATTTTAATAATTATTTAATATTAAAATGATTTATTATATATATTTATTTAATTAGAATTTAGTTACATATAATATTTTATTATATATTATTGTAAAGAGTGTTTTAATATAATATTAATTAAAAAATATTTCTGATGTAATAAAACTGTTAAATGTAATTAACAAAATAATTCAAAATAAATATCCATTTTTCATACTTTACATTAGTATGTTGTGATACTCAAATTCACGTATATAACTGGATTTTTAGTGTTTTATTTTTAATTTATTTAGACAAAAATAGTATAAAATCTTAAAATCAGTCATAATAAATTTCAATAATTATCGGCTTATCGGTATCAGCCAGAAATGTTCATATTTCATATAGTGGTTTGAGTATAGTGGTAAAGCACAGTAAATCGAGCTCTATCCTGTTGGTGTGTGAGTGATTTGAGGCTGAGAGCTGGGACAGCAGCCCACTCCAGACCGGAACACTCACTGCTTGTGGGAAGAAAGCTTCCTGTCTCGCTGAGAGCCGTCTGTCTGACGCGGAGTCATCGTACGCCAAGCTTCCTGTCTTGCTGCGAACCACATCATCTGGCCTCTGGCACTGAAACGTCAGGTGGCATAAGGGCTTTGGGTAGGAGCCGCACACGCTGAACCGGGATCAGCTGTTGTTCTGCAAACCCTGCTGTCTGTCATTATCTGACATGCTGCAGAACTGGACTCAGATCAGTTTAAGAAGGGACACCCAGGAGGATCTTAAAATTACTTGCACCCCCTCAGAACATACTTCGACTGGAGAGGAGACCAAGCAGCCAAAAAGAGCGACTCTCAGGCAGCGAACACAGTCAGACACTTATGGATTCATCCATGGAAAAGGTCACACCACCTACGTTTTCCCTGCTTAGTCTCTGTAGTTATAAAATAAACCCTTGTTATTTTGCATGAATAGGTGCAGTACATGTCTACGTTTTAGTAGCAAATCTTGATGTTTTTGCACTTTTTTGGATTCAGATGGACTGTCTCTCGCAGTCCTGAGAATGAGCCCTATGTATGATCTCAGAACAGAGGCATATGGCTGAGATGGTCCGATAGGGCTGGGGTCCCTGGTTGGCCTCCTGTGGTGAGAGACAGATGGAGGCATGCCGGGGCATGAGGGGAACTGCAGTCCTGGCGGAGCAGAGATAAAGACACTAACTACCGCTCAGCTTGTGTCATTGCAGAGCTAAACTTGTCTTTTTTACTTTATTTTTGGACTTTTTTGGCTTTTATCGCTGCAGACAATATCCGCAGTTTGCCCCCTAGTGGCAGTCGCAATGAACTTATTGACCACGCTTATAGAGTGCTGCAGTGATGACATATTTTTGTATGCCAACCCCGAAGTTAGCATCACCCTGGTTTCTTTGACAAAAGTAGGATTTTTTTCATTGGCTTTTGGATCATTGCAGAAAATAAGCTCTGTGACAAAGAAAAGTTTACAATTCTCACACTTTATATCATGATAATCTACACAAATGAACAACTTTTATGAATTTTGAAGCCTACATGCAATCAACAGAAGTAAACGTTGAAGTGACAGAACAGAAGTGACAATGCTTTTAGTCTTTATTTAAAAAACATTTCCCTGAAAGTTTGAGTTAGAATAGTTTGCAAGAGCGTGATTATGAGCACAATGAGGCTGTAAAAGCGGACTAGGTGAATTTTCCTGTTTGGTGTGATGAAGTTTAATGTCTTCAACAACCTCTGTAGTCCCATTTAGCCACTTGTTAGCAACCACTTTTTTCAAGACAAGTAAACGCTTTAAAAACATCACAAAGTAATTGGTAATTCTCACATAATCATCCTTTTTTTAATGATTTTTAGTTCAAATATGATCCGAACAACTCCCATCTGAACTTCTGAGTCTTCATTGGAAAGAAATGATTTCTGATCTGTGGTGTTACAAATCGCCATCTGTCAGAACTCAAGTTTCTATCAAAAATGACAACATAACTGCTCTCTGAAAAATGAGGCTCCTTTTGGCACAATTAGTTGTCAGTTTGATCAGTTAGAATTGTTTGAAGTTGGAAAAAAAAAATCAGTCGAGCAATTGTGATTTATGATCAATCATTGGCATCGCTGTTATTATTTAGTACTTTGTGTATATACTGTATGTGCCTATATTTAAACTTTACTGTAGATTGAGATGTGAGTTAATACAGAAACCCATTGATGCTGTAGTGGGGGGTCGAGTCCTGTCTCTGCTATCTCTAATGCTTCAAAGCTGATCTCTGTTCTGATACAGGACACTGCAGCACTCTGCACCAAGCTCTCTGTCTCTCTCTCTGTCTGTCTCTCTCTGTCTGTCTGTCTCTCTCTCTCTCTCTCTCTCTCTCTCTCTCTCTCTCTCTCTCTCTCTCTCTCTCTCTCTCTCTCACTCATTCATTCTCTCTCCCTCTCTCTCTCGTGCTGCAGCTTGACTTTGACATCAGCTCTTCTAGAGGACATAGCAAACACAAACTTTTAGGCCGCTAATTATTTACAGCATCTTTAGATGTCTAAATCACCCTTCACAGGTCTGGAAGAAGGTGACCCGTCCGTCATTTTAACCAAACAAGTCAGACAGAACTGCTGTTAATGTCATTTTTAGGAAATTGTTAAGGTCAACCTCAGTGTCAATCAACCAACCAATCAGTCAGTTTGGCTATAATACACTACCATTCAAAAGTTTATATTTAAACAAAAACAAAGACAGTAATATTGTGAAATATTATTACAATTTAAGATAAATGTTTTCTATTTTAATATATTTTAAAATATAATTTATTCAAAGCAGAATTGTTAGCATCATTAGTAGGGGTGTAACGATATATCGCGATATGCGACGATATGTATCGTTGATGTAAACGATATGATTCACGATATTGTTTTATCCAAGGCTCAACTTACTGTATTTATAAGGTATAATTCAACCAAAAATGTAAACTCTGTCATCACTCACCCTCATGTTGTTTCGTTTAACTCCTAAACACAAATGAAGATATATAAAACCTGAGAGATTTCTGTCCCTCCATTTAAAGTCCATTCCTCTCAAACTTAAAAGATCCAATAAATGTCATAAAGGCATCGTAAAAATAACTAATCGAGTGTCTAATCCAAATCCAAGTCTTCTGAAGAGACACGATGGCTTTATATGATGAACAGATTTACCTCGATGCGCATACTGTGTAAACACGGACATTCAAATGATTGCCTGACGCGCGAAAACAACATGAGAGTGAGTAAATGCGGAATACATTTTTTTGCATGAGCTAAACATTTACAGTTTGAGAATAGTCATTTTGACACGCTTTCTCACACTCCTCAAAGTCAAAGCGCAAACATAATTTAAAGCGGCACTCCTTAGTGAAAGCGCAAACATCATTTAAATCACCAGATCACATTTAGTTTTAGTAGTATGATTATTCAAAGCATTTTAGATGGTTTATTCTTATATGTATAGTGCATTAATAGCGGGAGAGATGGGACATAGCGAGCACCGGGAGAGAATGCTGCCTGCATTGAAAGCGTGAGTATTGCGTGAGGGGAAAAAAATGAAAGTTTAAGTTTTCAGTGACATTACTACATTAAACGACTATATATAATGTATAATGATGCAATGGGGGAATATTTGTGGGTCCTGATAATAATACAATATAATAATAATATTATTATTATTATTTTAATAATAATAAAAAAAACCTCTTTAATTTGGCTTAAAATATCGCGATACCGTATCGTGAGTTCAGTATCGCGATTTATATCGAATCGTGACATGAGTGTATCGTTACACCCCTAATCATTAGTCTTCAGTGTCGCATGATCCTTTAGAAATCATTCTAATATGCTGATTTGCTGCTCAAGAAACATTTATTATTAGTGTTGAAAACAGTTTCAAAAACAATTTCTAGTGGAAACCATAATACATATTTTTTAAGGATTTATTGATTAAAGGGATAGTTCACCCAAAAAATAAAAATTCAATTGTCATCATTTACTCACCCTCATGTTGTTCCAAACCTGTATGAGTTTCTTTCTTCTGTAGAACACAAAAGAAGATATTTTAAACTTAAAGAATGGTGATAATCAAACAGTTGTCGGGCCCCATTGACTTCCATAATAGGTAAAAAAAAAAAAAAAAAAAACTATGGATGTCAATGGCTACTGTCTGGTTACCAAACTCATACAGGTTTGGAACAACATGAGGGTGAGTAAATGATGACAATTTTTCATTTTTGGGTGAACTATCCCTTAATAGAAAGTGCAAAAGGACAGCATTTATTTGAAATAGAAATCTTTTGTAACAATGTAAAGGTCTTTACTGTCGCAATTTAATGCATCCTTGCTGAATACAAGTATTAATTTCATCTTTAGTAGCTCTTTGAAGGCATCTTGAGTAAAACAGCTCTATATTTAACAAAGCACGTTAAAAAAACTGAACCGGAAGAGATGTAACCTGTTTTACAGAATATAGAAGTTTGTTGCACATAACCTGTATTTCTAGCAAGCACCCAGAATACCCTAGAAGCCACCTAGCAAGCATCCACACACCATAACTCTATAACAATGCTCTTGCAACTCCTCACATTTATTAAATAAATAAATCTAAAATCTAGCATGCTTTTGTTTTGTCTTAAATGTACATAACATGTTACAAATCAATGGCATCAAAACATAAGTGTGTAGTGCCATAAATTTATGCAACATCACTACTTTTAAGAAGCATATTAACTTATTTATTCAATGTTGGAATGGATGGTATGGAGAACCCCTGGAGAACAAGTGTCTGGTTTGAGCTCATGCTAGACTTGACCTCCCTGACCTCTGCGGTGTGCACCGCTGCAGAATGCAGTAGAGCAGCAAAGGTCTGGCTGTCTAGACGCTGTGGGCGGAGTCGCAGAGGCCTGTCGATTGATTGGCTGAGAGGAGAGATTCTGAAACTGATTAGACGCTCGCTTCAAAGGCTCGTGTTTGTTTGTGGTCTGCGTTTCAGTTTTGCCTGTGTGTGTGTGTGTTCCTGTGCTTTCTGAACAATACAGGAGGACGGATTGATTTTGTCTTTTCCACCCACATGGCTCCAAATTTAATTGATTTTATTTGCCTTATCTTCATGTAGCGTCTCATCTCCGTGCTTTAAATAACATATTATGCAGTTGTCAATGTAAGGTCTGACCTGATCAATAAAGCCATTAATGTTTTCAGATCACTTTAGTGCATTATATTAAAGGGTAATCACTTATCTTTTTGGGTGCAGAAAGGAAGTCATCTCATTCGCTGTTGCTAGGGCAACCAAAATCTCTAGCATATTGCATAAAACAGACTTTAATACATCCCACATTTTGCCTTGTTGGCAATGCAGGATTGTTAAGCTAAATAAACTGTTCACTTAAGAGAGGTGGGCTGAAATACATAAGAGGTTGGATTGGGCTGTCACTCAAATTACTGATAAAGGCAAACAAGACCCAAAAACATATAGTGATGAAAGCGGAATGCAGGTACTGCAGTACAGAAAATGATGGACTGTTAAAACAACATCCGTCCTGAAACTGTGTGCAGACAGGCATGTTTTCATAATCTAGTTTCTTTACAGAGGCCAGAGTCTGCGTGTTTGCCATACAATGTGTTTCCTCCTTTACTTGCGTTCCTTTCACTTTATCACTTTTTGTCTGTTTATATATAGTTCAGAGTATCCTATTTATTGTGTTTATTTCAGAATTTTTTTATAGCCGTACACTAGGTGAATCAAAAACACACTGCACAAACAAGTGTAGTCCATTTCCGAACAAATTACTCTAGATTCTAGATTTTTCTAGTCGTTTAGTAGTCGTTCATTTAAGTCATTAGTCGACTAAACGTGTGTTTATATTAATTTAAAGGGGTGGTTAATTATGATTTCACTTTTTTAACTTTAGTTAGTCTGCAGTATTGCTGTTTGAGCATATCTGCAAAGTTATGACGCTCAAAGTTCAAAGCAAAGGGAGATATTTTCTTTTAAATAAATCGCTTTTTAAGGACTACAACAAACGACTGTTAGTTAAACTAAACTATACCTGTTCTATCTTCATGCAGCACATACTCTCTGGCTCAGTAGGCATCTTACAACAGTTCCCACACGAGCGATTTATAGATTATCATGACAGAATATGCTAATCGATGACTTAAAGATAGTTAACTCCACATCAGCATAAATTCATCAAATAACCATTTAAAAACGTCCTGTTGCATTCTACATGTTGTCACTTCTTAGTGAGTCTCTCCATCATTGTTCGACTCCGGTTTGAACATAAATGGCTGAACAGTTTCTTACCTTTTCAGTGTGTGTGTGTCTGTGTGAGGTAATCGGAGCTGCTAACGCAAGCTCTTGAAGCTCCGCCCTCTTCTTGAAAAGGGGCCGGGAGCAGCAGCTCATTTGCATTTAAAGGGACACACAGAAATGGGCTTGTTTTTGCTCACCCTCAAAACGTGAAAATTTTAACATACTATAAAAAATTCACATACACATTCTGGGGACATCAGAGACTTATTTTACATCTTGTAAAAAGGGCATTATAGGACCCCTTTAAATATAGCTATACTGGGGGCGGAACATACCTATAGCCTATTCCGAGCCCAAGGCACACGCTAAAGCTTGCTGCAAAGCACCGGCAAAAGTGCTCAGTCTTGATTATGAATGTCGGAAAAAATAGCAAGGAGACAATTTAATTATGTATTAATAAACTAGTGTTTTCTGATTCCGTGTCGGCTGCGATTTAATTAATTTTATCTAACATTAATCGCATCTAACATAAAAGTCTCTGTTTACATAATATATATGTGTGTGTGTGTGTGTAATTATTATTAAATTTTTATATATATGTGTGTAAACACCGACTTTTATGTTAGATGCGATTAATCGATTTTACAGCCTGACTTACTGTGGAGGTTTTTTTTTTTCCTGCTACTAACCGACTAATTTTGGTCGACTAAGCCTCTTCTAGTCGACTAATGTTTAGTCGACTATTGGGGGGCAGCCCTAGTGAAAATACATAGTTTTCAATCTATTACACTTAAATCAGTGTAGTTACTAACTGGTTCTTCAATTTTCTTCAAAAATAAATGAATAAAATGTGTTCAAACATTCTTTTTTTTGTGTTGTTGTGTAATATATAGTTGGACTGAATTTATGCTGCCTTTTAAAAATACTGAAAATTCTTTTGAAGGATCTGTGTAAAAAAAAAATTATTTGTTACAGTTCTTACTACAGAATAAATAATGAAATTGACTAAATATTGAAATGTGTTGTTATGCTTAAGAATGTAATTATTACCTGTGAAATCTTTTAATTCTTTCACAAGGGTGGTGATTTTGCAAAATAAAATGAGTTGAGGGTGAGGACCCCTGCTCTAGTTCTTTGTGATGTGCTTTGTTCTGTCTCCTGTCAACCACATTGAGTCTCAGTTGGGTGGCACTAAAACTTAAACATGACTGGTTCACACACACATATGCACCTATAAACTGACTAACCCAGACAGCTGAGTCATCATTTGTTAACCTGCAGATCCTGGTTGTCAGGTCAACTTAGGATGCGTGCAGGAAAAGGGTTAATCTCTCTGATTACCGCTAGACATGAGTAGGGCGGTCTTTCACTTTGCCTGAACTGTAATGTAGATTATCTTTACACCTTCCGCTAAGAAAAAGTCCATGTAAGAGAATAAAATATTTCCTTGTCCATGTACACTGAAAAAAACAAAAATTGGTGTAGAAACTATTTTCACTCAGAAATTGGTAAATTTCACAAACAATTTCAAGGAAACGGCAAGTAACACATTGAATTAAACATTACATTTTGAAGTAGAATATTTGAAATAGTATGTTGTGGTAAAATGTACACCAATAATCTTTTATTTACAGTGTAATGAACGGGTTAATGTACGGTCAACTGGTTATTTTTGCAAAGCACCGCAGCGGGGTCTTGATCATCATGTTCGGGTTTATTTTTCTACAGACTGACAGGCAAGGTAGCAGCTATTAGTCATTTTTACTAATGGTTAATGGCATGGGCTGTTATGATGTTTGAGTCTGGCTGGATGAATCAGTTCAGCGAATAGTTGTTCCTAAGAGCTTCATCATGATTTAACCAGGCACCGAGAGTGAGAGAGAGACAGACCCCCTATTGAGATCACATTACACAGACCAACAGATACAGAGAATATTTTAGCAGCCATTTATTGCAGTCATTTTAGTGGTTTTCAAGCATGGCTGTTGTGCAGCCTATTCATCAAATTATGTGTATTAGAACAGAGAGTCTACACATGTGTAGGGTTCTGTGTCCTAATGTGATTTCGTGTGTTAGTTTATTTTAGATTTATTATTTTATTTTTTGCACTGATATTAAAATTTTGGAATTTCCGAAAGAGATAGTAAGTCTATTCAACATACTCTACCAGTCAAAAGTTTGGAAACTGTACTATTTTGATTGTTTTTGAAAGAAGTCTCTTCTGCTCACCAAGGCTGCATTTATGTTATTAAAAATACAAAAAAAAAGCTGTAATATTGTGAAATATTATTAAAATGTAAAATAACTGTTTTCTAATTTGAATATATTTTAAAATGTAATTTATTCCTGTGATGCAAAGCTGAATTTTGAGCATCACTACTCCAGTCTTCAGTGTCACATGATCCTTCAGAAGTCCTTCTAATATGATGATTTGCTGCTCAATAAACATTTATGATTATTATCAATGTTGTAAGCAGTTGTGTAAAACATTTTGTGATGAATAGAAAGTTCAAAAGAACAGTATTTATCTGAAATAGAAAGCTTTTGTAACATTGTACTACCGTTTAAGTTTTGGGTCTGTAAGAATTTTATTTTTGGGGAAAGAACTTAAAGAAATTAGTACATTTATTCAGCAAGGATGCATTAAATTGATCAAGTGACAGTATAGACATTTTATAACATTGCAAAAGCTTTATATTTCAGATAAATTCTGTTCTTTTGAACTTTCTATTCATTAAATAATCCTGTAAAAAAATTGTACACAATTGTTTTCAACAATGATAATAATAATAATAAATGTTTCTTGAGCAGCAAATTGGCATATTAGAATGATTTCTGAAGGATCATGTGACTCTAAAGACTGGAGTAATGATGCCGAAAATTCAGCTTTGAACCACAGAAATAAATCGCATTTTAAAATATATTCAAATAGAAAAAAGTTATTTTAAATTGTAAAAATATTTCACAATAATACTGCTTTTGCTGTATTTTGGATCAAATAAATGCAGCCTTGGTGAGCAGAAGAGACTTCTTTCAAAAACAATCAAAATAGTACAGTTTCCAAACTTTTGACTGGTAGTGTATATACACCATGTTTCAAATGGTGAGGTAATTTACCTCAACTGATGATGGGGATCAGAAAATGTAAGATTTAAGAACCAAAATTTAAGATTTTCTGTCATTTTATTGACTACAAATGTTTTTCAACATCTAATATAAATGTATAGGTTCTAAGAACGGACAACAAAACATTGATACTTCAACATTCTTCTGAACTTGAATCTTAGAAATGTAAAGAATGTCTTCACCAAAGGAAGCGCTTAAAATTCCAGGCATATTTTGTTATCACATGAGCTCTTTTTTGGGTCAACAGCTTATGTAAAATATTGTCTGTAAGGGAAAACATTGTTTTTGTCCAGTAACCTATCACACGTGTTTCTTTCAAGTCAATCACATGCTTACAAAGTTACTCTGATATCCCATCAACAACAATGACAGTTACATTTAGATTACCTTTGCCATTGTCTAACACAAGGTTTAAAGTTAATTATCTTAATTAATTAGCAAATCTCAAAATAAATCTCCTTTTTTTTTTTATACTGTACATTATATTATTATATGTATGTAGCATTTTTTATATATATATATATATATATATATATATATATATATATATATATATATATATATATATATATATATATATATATATATATATATATATATAATATAGCATTTAAATTACAGATTTTTTCATTTAGACAATATAGTATTGAATTTTGAAATCCTCATAACTAGCTATGAGTAATAGTTATTGCTTTAGACCAAATTTAAGAAATAGAATAGAATTTCTAGAATCTAATTTTGACATTAGTTTTGTTATTTTGGATATATTTTAATATATTATCAATATAATGTTCTATTCATAGAATAGAATTTCAGCATTGGTCAATATATGTCAAAATATTGTAAGATTTGATATGTTGATGATAATAAAAGATAATTTGATATTTGATATTAAAAAAATTGTTGTTGTTTTTATGTCTCTGGTCTGAACAAAGCGTTAGATACTTGGTTTGAAGAGTTTTGTTCACTCCCGACTCTGAGAGGAGAACCACTTAGGAAAGGGACACATGGAGGAACAAAGAGATAACAATGAAGAAAAGTAAATCTAAACATCTGGCAGATGTTCGTCTGTGTTATCTGTGATGGCTGTAGAAGTGTCCTGAAATGACCTCGGTTGAGTGTGTGTGTCTTCAGTCTTTGTTTGACTTGGACAGTGTTCTCTTGTTTCACGTGTGTGGAATATTATTTATTGTGTGATGGATCCGTGTTCTCGCTGTGTGGCTTGCGGCAGGGGTCAGACGAGGTGAGGGCTTGCCGTGTTTCTAAGTAACACAGCCGATGTGTAGTCGGCAGTCTGGGCTCAGCGCGACGTCCGCTGGGATGTCGGAGAGCTTTAAAGGTTGTCTGAGGACACGTTCTGCCTCGTCTTCTAGTCTTCTCCAAATGAAAATTGAGTTGTTGGTTTTTTTTGGAGAAGTTAAATCAATGATATTAAGCCACAGAAACATTAGCTGTGGCTTGTGATAACTATGTCCAGTAAAGTGTTCTAGCGTGTTATGTAACAGTCATTAACGGCTGACGCTCCTGCTGGGGATTGAAGACGCTAATGTGCATCTCTTCACAGGAACTTGATGTTTTGTTGCTGGTAAAGATCTGCAGTAAGATCATAAAATGTTGATGTGTTGACCCCCTGCTGTTTCTAATTTTTGTTTAATGAAACACCCATGTTGCGTTTGTGCTGTGTCTGTCTGTATTTTTTGTCTGTCTCAAAGCTTTTCTGCCAGATGATTGAACAACTATGGTGGTAACCGAATACAATACCATAGTTCTGGGGTAGTACCAGCTCAATATTGAAGAAAAATGCGATATGCGTTAACTTGTTAAATAATGCGATATTCAATATGAAATATTGTTTTAAGTGTGTAAAATACATTTAAATTTAAAAACTGAAAATGATATAACGAATATATATGTTTCACATTCATTCTGGGAAAATAAAGCATCACTACAACTTCTGAAAGTAAACAGCAGTGTTTTAGCATTACAGAAAAAGTAATAAAATGTCATTTTTAATATCAATGTAAACAAACAAATAAAAACTATTTAAATACCAAAAACTCAAATTGGTAATATATAGTTATATCAACCTGAAAACTTTACATCAAGAACATCCAGGTAAACAAAAACACTTGAAACTAGGGGTGGATGATTAGTTAATTTTGTTATTTTAATTTATCTTTAATAAGTTAAATTACAAACAGTAGGACAAATACAATTTAAAAAAAAAAAAACTTCAAATGACATAAACAGTGCTTTAAGTTTTTCAGGTAGGCCTACATTATTTAACAGTAGCATTTAAGTAAGAAACAATACAGAAACTGAATAATCAAATGTAAAACTAAATAGTCTTCACATACAGTGGGGAGAACAAGTATTTGATACACTGCCGATTTTGCAGGTTTGCCCACTTACAAAGCATGTAGAAGTCTGTAATTTTTATCATAGGTACTCTTCAACTGTGAGTGACGGAATCTAAAACAAAAATCCAGAAAATCACATTGTATGATTTTTAAGTAATTAATTTGCATTTTATTGCATGACATAAGTATTTGATACATCAGAAAAGCAAAACTTAATATTTGGTACAGAAACCTTTGTTTGCAATTACAGAGATCATACGTTTCCTGTAGTTCTTGACCAGGTTTGCACACACTGCAGCAGGGATTTTGGCCCACTCCTCCATACAGACCTTCTCCAGATCCTTCAGGTTTCGGGGCTGTCGCTGGGCAATACGGACTTTCAGCTCCCTCCAAAGATTTTCTATTGGGTTCAGGTATGGAGACTGGCTAGGCCACTCCAGGACCTTGAGATGCTTCTTACGGAGCCACTCCTTAGTTGCCCTGGCTGTGTGTTTCAGGTCGTTGTCATGCTGGAAGACCCAGCCACGACCCATCTTCAATGCTCTTACTGAGGGAAGGAGGTTGTTGGCCAAGATCTCGCGATACATGGCCCCATCCATCCTCCCCTCAATACGGTGCAGTCGTCCTGTCCCCTTTGCAGAAAAGCATCCCCAAAGAATGATGTGTCCACCTCCATGCTTCATGGTTGGGATGGTGTTCTTGGGGTTGTACTCATCCTTCTTCTTCCTCCAAACACGGCGAGTGGAGTTTAGACCAAAAAGCTCTATTTTTGTCTCATCAGACCACATGACCTTCTCCCATTCCTCCTCTGGATCATCCAGATGGTCACTGGCAAACTTCAGACGGGCCTGGACATGCGCTAGCTTGAGCAGGGGGACCTTGCGTGCACTGCAGGATTTTAATCCATGACGGCGTAATGTGTTACTAATGGTTTACTTTGAGACTGTGGTCCCAGCTCTCTTCAGGTCATTGACCAGGTCCTGCCATGTAGTTCTGGGCTGATCCCTCACCTTCCTCATGATCATTGATGCCCCACGAGGTGAGATCTTGCATGGTGCCCCAGACCGAGGAAAATTGACCGTCATCTTGAACTTCTTCCATTTTCTAATAATTGCGCCAACAGTTGTTGCCTTCTCACCAAGCTGCTTGCCTATTGTCCTGTAGCCCATCCCAGCCTTGTGCAGGTCTACAATTTTATCCCTGATGTCCTTACATAGCTCTCTGGTCTTGGCCATTGTGGAGAGGCTGGAGTCTGTTTGATTGAGTGTGTGGACAGGTGTCTTTTATACAGGTAACAAGTTCAAACAGGTGCAGTTAATACAGGTAATGAGTGGAGAATAGGAGGGCTTCTTAAAGGAAAAACTAACAGGTCTGTGAGAGCCGGAATTCTTACTGGTTGGTAGGTGATCAAATACTTATGTCATGCAATAAAATGCAAATTAATTATTTAAAAATCATACAATGTGATTTTCTGGATTTTTTTTAGATTCCGTCTCTCACAGTTGAAGTGTACCTATGATAAAAATTACAGACCTCTACATGCTTTGTAAGTAGGAAAACCTGCAAAATCGGCAGTGTATCAAATACTTGTTCTCCCCACTGTACATTGATTCATAATAAAGCTACAAAAGTTATTCAGTCTAGAGCAGTGAGTGATTTTCTCTTTTTCTTTTGTTGTTTGACAGACAGCAGGTATAGTGTATTAGGCTACTTTCATTTTCAGACCTAATGCACGGATCCTGTTGACACACATCCGATTTCTTTCCGAATTGTTTACATTCCGTTAAGACATAACCGACTGTGTTTACATGAATACTTGTCAAGACAGAGAGGCATTTTGACATAACTGTGTGCGTATATGACCATTCGCTGTGTGCGTATTTTCGACTGTTGTAGGATTGTATGCTGTCTGAGAGGCGGCTTTCTGTGCGTGCGCTTCATAAATGACACACACACACACCTGATTTTTTTTTTTAAGTTTTCCGCAGCTTATTGCGCTTAACTATTTTTTTTATTTTTTTTTTAAGTCAAGCAAGTCACATAAGTAGCAGTCACGTGACCAGTCTATTCTTAAAATTTTGACTTTTGCAACTGAAGTAGCCTATTAAAATCATTCAGATATCGCAAGCCAATGTGGTATGCATATTGCGATTATGAACATTTGCGATATTTTGATAATTCGATATATTGTGCAGCCCTAACTTTAAAATTGATATAGTTTGATTACCATATACACGTACCGTTCAAACGTTTGAGGTCAGTAAGGTTTTTTTTTTAAAATAATTTAATACTTTTATCCAGCAATATAACAGTAAAGTCATTTATAATGTTACTATCCTAAAACAAATTTTATCATGGTTTCCACAAGAATGTTTTAATAAGATTGATAATAATAATAATATATGCTTCTTGACTATCAAATCAGCATATTAGAATGATTTCTGAAGGATCATGTGACATTTAAGACTGGAGTAATGATGCTAAAAATGTTAATCTGACATAATATTCCACCATATTACTGTATTTATGTTTTACTCTATTTTGATCAAATAAATGCAGGCTTGGTGAGCATAAGATATTTTTTTTATTTATTTTTTTTTTTTCAAAAACATTGGAAAATCTTACCGACCCCAAACTTTTGAATGGTAGTGCATGTTAAATTAAATATCCTTATGTTTGCAAATTAATGTTAAATTAATATGCTCAAACCACTGATACATTTGCCACAATATCACAGTTTTATCTTAGTTTGGTTGATGACATGGTGTACGGCAAACATTTTCAGGGGAATTATTTAGAATCATATACATGAATTTTAAAATACTGAATAAGATCATTCTTAATAGAATTAAATCAAATTGTGTATCGAATTGAATCAAATTAACCCAATGAATTTGATTGATTCACTGTCAATCCTTAAATATTCCACACAGTACTTACTACAGTAGTAAGTCATAGAGGAAACTATGGTAAGCTTTTGTAAGCGAGGAGTTTGCCTTTTGCAAGTGAGTTTTTTTTTTTTTTTTTTTTTTTCTATGTAATTCAGCCACTGATTTTCTCTCTCTGTCTCTCTCAGTGAGCTTGCAGTCTGAAGGATGAGGTGGGGCGCAGTGATTAGCATGCTGCTATGCTGAGAAGGGTTTATCCACCCAGGACGAGCGGCAGCAACTACACGTTCCCTTCCTGAATCAGCTATCAGACACCTGCTCTGAATCAAGTACCTGTCTGGATCTTACCCTCACACACACTCACACACAGCTATGGCTGGCTGGCTCTGGCTGGGAGGGTAATCGGTGCGCTGGTTGCCCTGGCAACCCCACCCTGATTCCTGCTGATTTGAGCCCTAGTCCGTCACTGAAGACTTTTTAGCCCCCTCCACCTTTCCTCTGAGTTGATTTGCCCTTTCTTGGAGGTAGAGGGCAGCGGCCAAGGCAGGAGCCATGGATTTGTGAGGTGAGAATGGCAGCACGGCGGCTGTTCGGCCCCCAGGAGCCCTCAGGCAATCGGAGCCAATAACGTGGGTGCCCACACACACGCATACGGGCCGAGCGGCAGGAGCAGTATGCAGGAGGCTGACCTACCGGCCACCAATGCTTTCACAGGTGAGCACCGGATCAGGTTTCTAACCTCAGTGTTGGAATTAAGCGGAATAAGCTGTTGGCGTGAACGTGAGTTTAATGATTCATGCCAATGGTAAAGAATAAGATGTTCATGAGGAGGGTCATATTGTGCTGTACAAACTCATGATGTTTTTTATGTGCTAATATTCAAAGCTGCTCTCGCAGTCCCCCTCCCTTTCCCAGACTCCTCTGCTCCATTTCTCCGACAGGCTGCATTTCTCTCCCCTGCCTGGAATGGAATGCGGAGAAAGAGAGAGAAAGTGCGAGATGGGTGGAAGGCGGTGGAGGTTGGGCTGTGTACTAAACCAAAGTTTGACAGTCTAGTGCACTGCAGACAGAGACCAGATCTCCTCTCCTCTCCACCTTTTCTTATTTTTTTCTCATCTCCTCTCTGTTTTCCTTTTTTCATCCACTTCTCATGTTCTCTTCTTTTTTCCTCTCTTCTCGTCATCTCGTCTCATCTCTTCTGGTTTGGCATTAGCCCTCAGGTCATCTCTTCTCTTCTTGTTTTGTCTCGTTTCTGCTCTTCCTGTTTCATCTTGTCTCTTCTTTTTTTGTTTTGTCTTGTCTCGTCTCATCTTGTCTCTTCTTTTCTTTTCTCGTCTCATCTCTTCTTTTCTCGTCTCTGCACTTTTTGTTTTGTCTTGTCTCTTCTCATCTCGCTCATCTCCTCTCTTCTCCCCATGTCTCCTTGTTTCATCTCTTCTTCTCTCCTCTTTTTTTTTTTCTTTTTTTTCTCGTTTTTGTTATGTCTCTCTTCATCTCTAGTCTGATCTCTTCTCTCCTTTTCTCATCTCTTCTTCTCGTCTCTTTTTTTCTCGTCTCGTCTGGTTCCTCGTTTCATTTCGTCTAGTCTCTGCACTTCTTGTTTCATCTCATCTCTTCTCTTCTTGTTTCATCTTCTCTTGTCTCATCTCTTCTCTCTTCTCTCTTCTCCTCATCTTTTGTCTTTTCCTTGTCCCATCTCTTCTTCTCTCCTCTTTTTTTTTTCTTTTTTTTCTCGTTTTTATGTCTCTTTTCATCTCTAGTCTGATCTCTTCTCTCCTCTTCTCCTTCTTTTCTCATCTCTTCTTCTCTCTTCCATTTTCTGGTCTCTTTTTTTTATTTTGTCTTCTTTTCTCTCCTTTTTCCCAACTTCTACTTCTCATCTTCTTCTCTTCTTGTCTCGTCTTCTCTGCTCTCCTTTTCTGGCTTTGTCTGGTCTCTTCATTTTTCTACACAACTCTTCTCCTCTACTCTCATCTTCCTATCATGGTTCCTCTCCATGTCTCATCTGTTCTCTCCTAGTGTCATCTCACATCATATTGTTTTTCTTGTGTTGTCTTCTTTCTTCTCACCTCGTCTTCTCATCTGGTCTCTTCCTTTTCTCATCTTGTCTAGTGTTGTGCATTTTCATCATGCTCAGTATCTTTTCTCCTCTTATTTGCCATCTTCTCTTTTCCCACTTTTCTCCTGTCCTTGTCTCATTTTCCTCTTCTCTCCTCATTTATTTTTGTGTAGTCTCTTCTTGTCTCTTTTTTTTTTTTGTCTGGTCACTTTTCTTTTTACCGGTTTTTGTCTAGTCTCGCCTTATTTCGCCTCATCTGGTCTCCTTTCTTCTCCTTTCTCCTCTTCTACTATATCTTCTCCTCTTTTTTTCTGGTCTCTTTTCATTTTGTCTACTCTTTTGTCTCATCTACTTCTCATCTACTTCTCTTCTTCTGTCATCTAGTTTCTTCTAGGAGTGGAATGGTTCAAATTACTCACAGTTCGGTTTGTATCACGGTTTTAGGGTCACGGTTTCGGTACGGTTCGGTATGTGCTATGTTCATGGTAATTAGGACATTAGTCAAATAAAAATAAACAAAATAAGAACAAATAATCAAACTACAAGCAACAGCACAAATACATACAATGTATACAGATGCATATAAAATCAACAGTGCTTTTCAGGTTTTTCAGGTATCTAACAGTGGTTTTCAGGTACACAAATTGAATAAAGTAATCAAATATAAAATAACATTGCATATAACCTTCACTGTATAAATTAAGTAAAGATGAATCATTATTGTAGTTACAAAAGCTATTCAGTCAAGAGCAGTGAGTGATTTCTTTGTCATTTGTTGTTTGATTAACATTAAAAACACAGACAGCAGGAAAAGGCTTCTTTCCCTTTAAGAAATAAAGCACAGAAAGAGTACATACTGCACATGAACACGTCTTTATCGACTGTTTACGTTTTACTTAAGACATAACCTACTATGTTCGCTAGGATTACTCACCAAGACGGGAATGTTGACTTTTTTTTGTGTGTGAATTTGTCCGTTCAAGCGCAAGACGTGAAAGAGAACTCAATATTTGTGCGCTATCTGGGACACACACACACACACACACACACAAATCTCCCAATAAGTTTAGTTTAAACACAACGTGTGCTGTTCACGTTCGAGCATACGGCACTCGCGTACAAGAGTGACTGTTTTGTCCACGCTTTCTGATCATCGCTGTTGTTGTAATGTATTGGGAAGCCAGAATGTGTAACCATCGACAGAAATATACATTAACTTAACTCTGTCTGTCTGTTTTACACGTTATTTTCAACAAACCAAGATGCATCATCAGATTTGAGATGAACCGCGGTGCAAGTGCGTGCTGAACCTTGGGTGGAGAACCGCACGGTTCGATTTTTTTTTTTTTTTACCGAGAACCGTTCCACCCCTAGTTTCTTCTCGTCTTGTCTCATCTTGTCAGATCTATTCTATTCTCTCTAGATTGGTGCTGTTTTGTGCAGGTGTATATTGTGATTGCATAATTGACTCATGCTCTGTTAAGGTTTAAGAAAGGCAGAGAACTGATGATTTGTTTGTCTAAAGATCTTCATAACATTTCTAAAACCACTTTTGGCTGCACCACACCCTGTGAGAGATTGCATGACTTTGGTATTGTCTAGCACCTCCTCCTCAGACAGAGAAGTTGTTTGGAGTGCTGGTGTCATCACTGTCTGGTTTGCTTTGCATTCTGGTCCTGTGTAAATGCTTTATAGTGGAGAGTCAGTCTTACATACAGTTGAATATCCAACGATATCAGGTCAATGTTGAGTTTCTCCAAAAGCATGCTTGCAGGAACACTTATTTTAAGATCATTTATAGGAGCCAGTGACCTACATATAGAGAATCATCGCCGTCTGAGATCCACAAATCACTGCAAATTTTTTAGCCCAGTGAAACTTTCCCACAAACTCCGCCAGCTGAGCATTTTCAGATCCTCACAGGATGTCCTAGTGTTTTTAGTTGTTAAGTTGAGAAGTTTTTCCAAATGAAGACTTTTTTCATAGAACGATATCCAACAGTAAGATCACTCAGTTTTGACAGTTCAGGGTTTGAGAAACAGTAGGTGTGAGGGGAAAAGGCAGAATTTTGAGAGCTGCTTCAATGACATCGCCTTGATATTAATTTTAGCCTTTTAAGCCCCATTCACACCAAGAACGATAATTTTATAATAGCATCCACACCAATGGATGATAACATTCTGTATGTAAGACTGCCATTATAAAGCTTGGATTAGCCAGGACATTTTTTGTTACAACGCCGATTGAATTCGTCTGAAAGAAGAATGTCATATACACACCTAGGATGGCTTGAGGGTGACTAAATCATGGGGTAATTTTCATTTTTGGGTGAACTATCCCTTTAAATTCAAGGTGGATTCTGTTTGGATGTCAATGTTTTAATTATTCATTAGCTGGAAAAAAAATCATTCTGAAGTTGATTCCATCGATATCATTCCTCTGTGTCATTGTCATTATAAATGTGGTATGGACTTTAGTATTCTCATGGAAGAAAACTTTGATAGTTATACTCATCGTTATTGCCCTTGGTGTGAACAGTACTTTACACTGAGTTCAGCTCTCAGAATTAGTCAAATTAAATGTCATATTTTATATGATGCAAACAGAAATAAGGCTGTGAGGAATTCTGTACAGTCTATTGAATATGCTGTACCATTGTGTACATTACTGTCAGTCGTTCATCTGACAAAACATAAAATTTTGTCAATCTACAGTAACACATTATGAAATCTTGAAGGGTAAATGGTCAGGAAGGGGACCCAGGTTTAAATCACAAAAATTGCAGCTGAACTTGACAACTAGCAATCGATCATCTTGCATTTTTGTTGTGTTGAAAAGAGCAGCTTTGACATTGTTACATGGGGAAAATGTAGTTTCAAGGAGCAATTCTGTAGATGACACAAGTTTTGATCTGCGGATGATTCATCTTATACATATGTAGTACCATTTCAAAAGTTTGGGGTCTGTGAGATTATTTTTTTTTTTTAAATGTTTTTTCTGCTCACCAAGGCTGCATTTATTTTAAGAATACTGAAAACTGTAATATTGTACACTATTACCATAACTGTTAATCACTGTTTTCTCTTTTAATATATTTTAAATGTAATTTATTCTTGTGATGGCAAACCTGAATTTTCAGTAGCCATAAATTTGGTCTTCAGTGTCACATGAACATTTCTTAATATTAATGTTGAAAACTGTTGTGCTGCATAATATTTTGGTGGAAACTATGATACATTTTTGTCAGGATAGATTTGTTTGTGACAATGTAAAAGTCTTTACTGTCACTTTTGATCAATTTATGTATCCTTGCTGAATAAAAGTATTAATTTATTTTTAAAGATACTGACCCCAAACTATCGAACAGTAGTGTAGTGTATTTTGGGAGCTGCGTTTAAAATGCATTTGGCTCAAAAATCATTTTCTAGGGATTTTTTTTATTTCGCAAGGTTGGAAATTTGACAAACCCTGATGCAGCAGGTGTGAAAACAGAGCCTGACTCTAATTGTTATTGATTAACCTATTTGAAGACGAGTCACTGCAGTTTTTTTTGTGTTTGGATTTTTTTTTTTCGTCCATAGAGTGCAGATTCCTGTGCGCTAACGGCAGATGTCTGAACCTGGGCTCGCAGGTCTGTGATCAGCTCAACCACTGTGGAGACAACAGTGATGAGGAGCACTGCCCCATCTCCACCCAGCATCCTGCATCTGCCATCTTCAGTTGTGAGTCCATCTCTCTAACATTCTTGCTCCAGACTCAGAACTGCCTGTGTTCTGCTTCTGATGAGGTCAGCAGGATGTTTTCGTACTTCTCATCTGAATTCCTGAGGCGTTTGTATCCAAGCCACCTGCAGGGTGTGAGTGTGAGACGAGTGTTAAATGGTGTCTCTTCATGCTGAGTGTGTGTGTGTGTGTGTGCGCGTGTGTGCAACATAGGATTTGGTCATATAGCATATATCTATATGTCTTTTTGATTATATTTGACATTTTCCTCTATATTTATATTTATTTTTGTCAATGACATGACTTTTTTTTTTTTGCCTTTTGCCTATTTTTACATTGAAAATGCAATTCATGCATACAACAACTTGAACTCCCCCTCTCTATGATGACCATATTTTTAATTTGTGAATTAAATTTTGTTTTAATATTTTTGGGAGGGGCATAAAGTAAAAAATGTCAGGGTGATAAAACTGCCCTGATTAAAGATTGACACATAATATTTTATTATAAATCAAATCTTTAGAAAAAAATTATGAATTGTTATTTTGACCTTTTTATAAGGCAATGCTAGTTCAGGTTCTGTTGTTTAAAAAAACCTTTTACCTTAAATTATGTAATAACCTAAATTCCTATAGATTTTGCCTGATGGTTATGCCACGTAATATTTTTAGAGTCATTAAATTCAAATGGTAAAAGGTTTTCAAAATCATAAGAAAACACGATAAATGAAAACAGAGTATATTTCCTAAAACTTTGCATGTGTGTTTTAAACTAGATTTTTAAAGATTTTTTCTTTGTTTTCTTGTGGACTCTAACATTTCATTGACCCATATATTTGCTCTGTAATTATGCAAAAGTGTAACTTTTTTTGAGCAAAATCATGGTGAATATTCACTATTTCATCCAGCCCCTTTTGTGAGACTGTGGCAGCCAGTCAGCTTTGATCTACCGTAGCTCTTTTGTGTCTCCAAGTTTAAGGAAACCAGAGCAGACAAAAAAAAATCCAGAAAAAAGCACGTAGCTCCGTCTGCGTTTATCTTTCCTGGCTGTTGAAATCAGTCATCTGTTCTTGCCGTGTCATGCTCCTCCGTGTTCGCTCTGCTCTGAGGGGTGTCTTCAGTCAGAGCTGTTAGAGCAGTAATGCTCATTTCCCCAGCAGACAAACAGCCGCCATATACTGCAAGAGGGAGAGAGGAATGATGCTGATAGACGTTAGTGAAGACGATATATGCTGAGAGCGAGACAGAATCTGAGGAAATGTTTAGAGTCTAATCGAGTTTGCCATCTCTCTGTCTACAGCAGGGCCAGACAGATTGATCATGAATATAGTCTAGACACTCTGCACAAAATATTTCTCTCTCTCTCTCTCGCTCTCCACACATTGAAAGGTTGTGGTCAGGACCGTCAGACAGCCTCTGCAGAAAAGGAGGGAGTAAGAGAGGGTGTTTATCGCAGAGTATGATGAAAAGCTTTGCAGGGTTTAGTGGGTTGCGTTTATTGGCATCAGGTGTGTGTGTGGGAGTTAGATTGCACAATTATCAGGGGTAAAACATGTTGTCCAAGAATTTATCATTCATTTTTTTCTGTCTCAGGAAGGTCCACTAAGGTTAGTAATTTTTGTGGCATAAAGTTTCATGTCCATTTTTTCTGCTATGCCTTTACGTAACCCCCCTTTAAAAAAAACCAATATGAATATTTATTTAAAAATATTTATTTCAATAGATATTAAAGAGATATGTTGTGCAGGCTACAGATCAGGCATTTTATGAGTGAGAATTGACAAAGAAAAACTCCAGCAAAAGTTTGGTAGGTTTTTTTTTTTACTGTGAATTCAAACAGAACCTCCTGAAGTTTGGATTTTTTCCTTTAGAAAGTTATACTTGGATGTTCTAGATTTTCAGATGAAATTTTGTCTGTGTCTAACAATCCCTAAGCAAATTATAGCCATTTATTACATTATTATTATAGGTGCTTTTTAGTGAAAAAAATTGTTCTATATTTACTAACAATGTAGATGTGTCCAAAAAAGTTGGGGAAGTAAAGTAGACAGAAACATTGTTATATAATAACAGCAAAAGTGACATTCAGTTTGAAAACATAAATTTGAATGCCTCATCTGAATGTACTGCTGTTTTATACTTGTCATGCTTTGTCAGAGAATGCTCCCATGCAAATCTGTTATTTTTTTGTGTTTGTTTTCATGCACGCAAACATGCACACACGCACGCAACTACTTTCACTTTGCATCTGTTCAAATTTCCAAAGAAACATGCTAATTGGTGGTTTAAAAGACCAAAACCTATGTTTATTGGTTGAGTAGATGATAGTTTCAACCAATCTGGGCATGGGGGTGGGACTAAGCATCAACAATTGTTCCTGTTTGGCTCAGAGGAACAAACTGCATGGGTTTCTTTGATGAATCAGTGCTGATCAAAACGTCACGTTCACTACGGAGCCTCTGAATGTACGACTGAGACAAACGTGATACCACAGAAAAGCCGGGAATCTCCTCTTTACAAGACTTTTTTAAAGCATACAGATTGGATTAGAGTTTCAAAAGTTATTAAACATTTAAGAACAAGGTGGCTGTCTCAATCTTTAAGGGTTAAACCTTCTACACCTTAACTTCACAGAGGAAACCACACTGAGGATCATCTTACCTTACATACACTCTAGCTTTTACTGCGATGAGCAAAGTTACCACAAAACCCATCACATTTGCCTTTTCCTGGCATCAAATCCCAGCACACAACTTGGCTGGCAGAACTTTACTGTAAAACCAACAACAAACTTTCTCAGACATAAAACTACAAACATTTATTCACTCTGCATAAAAGCTCGGGGTACTCTCTGTCCTCTTTGAAGGCGGCACGGTAGCGGCACCCTTGAAGAGTATGCAAATCAGCCTCTTCAACAGTTTGCGTGTTTGTTAATAGCTCTCCTCTCCAGAGTGTGTGTGCGTGCGAGAAGAGTTTCTCAAGAGCTGCAGACAAGCTGGTTGAAGTTGTCAGGCACTGGACATTCATAGACGCTGTCCTACTCGCACTGGACCAACACGTCCCACTTTGATGTCTGTCAGGGGACGAGTGTCTATAGGGCTCTCTCGTACTCACTTTCTCCTCACGTTTCTCCTCTGCGGTTTTAAAACAGGTTGATGGGGGTCAGAGGTCGGCAAGGTCACGTTTCGGGCCTTGTCTGATGTGAAGAGCTCAACAATCAGTTTGTTTGAGTTTAGGATTTCCATCACTAATCTCCATCATCTCTCATGCTAATCTGGGCCGACCGCAGCGGGCTGCATTTTCATGCTAAGGGGCTCATTACCAAACCGACGTCATGTCTTCTGTATGCAATCTGTGTCGCTTGGAGGGAGGGCAAGTCCCAGATGAAGCGTTTGAACTTCTTGAAGAGAGAGCGCGAGGGAGAGGGAAGTGCCGGATGATGGAATTGTTTGGCTTACAGGAATGTCCGACTGTAAAGGAGACCTGAATGAAGTTCGGAGGGTCTTAATCAGGGTATTAATGACAGATGATAATGACGGTGTGAATGAGACACTTGTTTGGTATTTGATGTCTTGGAACCAGTTTGAAGAGCGCTCCGCTTTGTTTGCAACCACTTTGATTTGCGTTATTTGACTTTTCGCAATATTCGGGATAAGGAAAAGCAATTTACCTCTGAAGATGTTTCTCAGATTTGCACTATAACGAACCAGCAGGCCGGGCACCTGTGCGCTAAATTCGTCGCGCACTCAATAGCGACTGTTGTGATTTTTGTTTTTGGTTGCAAAAAGTTCTTTTTTTTTCCCCTAAAGCTTTCCAATGAATTGAATACTGTCAGTCCGAAAAGAGAAATCTCCGATTCCTGCATTCTCTCCTTCCTCTTTTCTTTCCTCCGCTCACTTGCTCATGCTTTTCCCCAGCTCCTTTGATCCACATCCCACACACGTCGCTGCATTAGCCGGGCTGTTTTTCAGGGCGAGGGCCGTGCGGTTCTGTATTCGTTGGCTGTCAACACCATCAGTACTGATGGGTTTCAGACAGTGTCACCTCACGCAGGCTCACAGTGGATTCTGGGATTGTTTATCGTGGCTGAGCTGGAGGTCTATCGGGCACTATTCTTCTGTGTTCACTCATTTACTCAGTGCATTCATTCAGTCATTTTGTGCCGCAAACCTCCCAGTATGATGGAATCCCTCTGTCTCTCTCGGTGGCCTTCGTCCCTCGCTCGTTTTCTTCATCTGTTACCTAAGTACGTTTGGCCCTGTGTGTGAGTGTGTTGAGAGAGTAATGATGCAGCTGGGGCCATTAAAGATGGGAAACTGACAGCTCTCCTCCCTCGCTTTCTTTCGCTCCCCTCTAAGAGCGATAGACGGGGATTAAAAAAAAACAAGAAGAGAAAAAGAGGCAGAGCAATAAATGGAGACATCTTAAATGGCAAGTTGCTCAGGAATTCAGTCAGGTTTGGCTCAAAGACCAAAGCAAAAACAATGAGGGACGCAAGAAAACGAGGGGGGCAGAAAAAGAAAGAAGCTTTTTACTAGGTGAATTGTTTGTACTTAATGTCTGCATTGGAATTAAGACCTGTATAGATTAGATTACTGTTTACAAACAAATACTCAATGGAAAGACTTACATCTTCAGTTTTATATTAGCACTTAATTCAAAATTTAATATATATTTATTCATATATTGGGTTGAAGTACCCCATTTCTGAAAGATTGGAGGGGTTTTGGGCTCCTGTAGATCCATTATTATCAATGGATCGGATTTGACACAAATTATGATACTTTGCAGGTCTTGATCGTCACAATCTCCTCTGCTTTAATAAAGAGCAAATTAACCCACAAACCAGTAGATTTGCATATATAACCAAGGCATCAAACAAACCCTGAACTCACAAATGGTGAATTTTAACTTCCATGTGCGAACATGGCGGTGTAAACCTCGTATCGCAATCGCATATGTGCATCTAATTTTTACATTTATATGCCACGTTTCTCAAGTTAAAATTAATTTGATCTGTACATATATCTCAACAATAAACCATAGACATCTTATATGAACATTAATCCACAGCACAGCTGTTATCTGAAAAAGCATGAAGTGACATCACAATAATTTCATTTTCAAGGTCTTCAAGGATCTAAATTTTAATGGATGAATTGGCCTTCACCCTAGCCAATCAGTGCAGATGCTGATGATGTAGACAGTTCAAATGGATGGCAGCACACTTGATATAGTGTATATACACACTATTCATTACCATTCCTGTGATGGCAAAGCTGACCCTAAAATTTTTATCGGTTGTGTGTGTGTACAGGTTTAGCTATACTTGTAAGGGGGCCAAATGTCCTGACTTTTATAAAGTGAAATATCATGACAGTCGACTAGTGAGGAAATTTTACATGCTTATAAATGGACCAAAACATGATTATATTTAAATCTAGTGTTTTGCACATGGGTAGGTTTAGAGGTAGGGGTTGGGTTAGGCCATAGAAAATACCATTAACGTGATAAAATATCAGTGAAATTCTATGCAATTACCTCACAAATAAAGTGAAACAAACGTGTATGTGTGTATATCTGATAGCATTGTATAGCCTACTATAAGTGCTTTTCTTCTTAAGTCCAAGACTTGTACAGTATGAATGTTTTCAATGCCTTTATAGCAGTTTGCTGCTGAACCTAAATAGCTCCAGTCAAAAAAAAAATGATATGAAAAAACTCTGGTATGTTGTTTTTTTATCATGTGCCCTCCGCACCCAAAATGTTTGCCCATTTATAAACCATTTTAAATGAGTTGGAATGCAAATGAGAATTCTTTCTCATTCTTTCTGCATTCCCTCTTCCAACCCGTTGTGTTTTTGTTCCCCTGAGGTGTTCATTTCTCACAAATATCTTCTCTTTCCCCTCAGTGAATAAAGACTTTCATACTGAGACATCCTATTAGCTCATTTCCAGTTTACCCATAATGCCTCATAATGTGTTTTTATGTCATATCAGTCATGGCTGTATGGATGAAATTCAGACCCTAAACTCATTCACTCTCTGATTGCAGGATGTCAGGTTGCATTGTTGCTTGAAGATGCATGAATGGAATAAATGAATTCTTAATGTGTGTGTGTATGAGGGAGAGAGAATGAAACATGAGAAGAATGTTTCCTGCTGAGGTGCTATTTAGTTTCTGCTCTTTCTTTTTTTTTTTTTTTTTTTTTTTTTTTTTTTTTGATGGTTCTTTGTTTGTTAAAAACATCACGGCAGAAAAGTGAGTTGCAAAAATCTTGTTTTCTGTCTTTTTCCCATTCATGTGTGTGTATGTGCATGTATGATTTACAGTTGTACTCTCATATTTTAACTATCTTGTGTACCTTGTGTGCTTCACAGTTTAATAAGAGCAAACATTATTAACACCAGGACATCCAACACTAGGGCTGAATATTGATTTCCTATTTCAAACTAATTCCAGTTCAATTTTATTCAGTTCTCATTCATTTGAGTACATTTGTTACAATGACCATTTTACTTTTTTCTCAGCTGTTGCTGTAATTAATACAAGGGACCTATATACAACTGTTCAAAAGTGTGAGGCAGTAAGAAATTAATACTTTTATTTAGCAAACGTGTATTAAATTGATCAAAAGTGATTATGTGACAATGAAGACTGGAGTAATGATGCTGAAAATTCAGCTTTGCCATCACAGGAATAAATTGCATTTTAAAATATTCAAAGAGAACTCGGTTATTTTAAATTATAACAGTATTTTACAATATTACTGTTTTACTGTATTTGTGATCAAATAAATGCAGCCTTGGTGAGCATAAGAGACTTCTTTCAAAAACATAAAAAAACTTACTGACCCCAAACTTTTAAAAGGTTATTTACCAGCTCAAAATTTATTAATTTAGTAATTTGTAATTAGTAATTTGTAATTTGTTGAATTGGACTACATTGGTCACTCTTTGTTATAAATGGGTATTTTAAGAATTCAGAAAATTAATATTTTTTACCCAGCCCTACCAAGCACCACCTAGCAACGTCTTGGCAATGTGCAAAAATAATTTAGAAAACCTTAGCAACCGTATAGCAACAACCCACATCGCCCTAGCATTGTAGCAGCAGCTTTTGCAAGGGCATCACTTCACAATAATCTGTTTAACACAGTTATTGTTCATAACAGGTTGACAGTTTATGGAGTCATCTTTTAATTAGGAAAGCTTTAATTTAGTAGCTTTTATGAGAGAAGCAGTGAATGTGCATGTTATAGTTTCTGTTTTTCTGGGTCAGAGCTTTGAAGTTTTGGGTCAGCTGAGCTTGAGTCAGATGTGCCACTTTTTGTCTCTCTGGTGACATACGTTCAGGAGGTGTGTCTGCTGTCTCAGCCTTGTGTTTAGTTTTTGGGAATCTGTGGGTGATGATTGGTTGGAGCTTGAACATGTGACTCATGGGAGTGGAGTGAAAATATGAGGGCCCTGATGTAAACATCACTTCTTTTAAATGGGGAGGTTTTAAACTCTTTTGGGATTGGAAAATATGTGGAGGTGATAGTTTCAGTTTTGAGTTAGAAACACACTCTGTGCCCTGAAAGATATAAAATGAAGACTTTATGATTATAATCATTGTTTTACTCTACTCTGTGTATGTTCTTATGAGGCAAAATGATGATTATTATTATTTTTGAGTTTGACCCTATTAAGTGGTGGATTAGAGGCTATATATTAAATATTAAAAATATCTTCATTTGTTTTTCGAAGATGAACAAAAGTCTTATGGGTTTGGAAAGACATGAGTAATTGATGACAGAATTTTCATCTTTGGTTGAACTAACCCTATAATATGTGTCTCTGGATCACTTTTTTTCTTCCTTTAAAACATCACATTAAATAGTTGTATTAATACAATGCAGACATTACAAAGAAGTAATTTCAGTTTTTCACACATCATTGTCTATTAAATTGGGAACTGCTGCTTCAGTCTGCAGTGAGAGCTAAAAATCACTTTATTAATAAAAACTAAAGTTACATTTTTTTGTCAGATCATGGTCTGCTCTTAGGCCCAGATCTGTTTCAGTTTAGAAGCTCTGAGTTTTAAAATAGGAAATTAATTATGCTTAACCTCATGGAGTATATGTATGGAAAAGTTGTATTTTGAGTTATACATCATTGCTTTTGGTAAATTGAATAAATAGTTTACTCAAATGCAAATTGCCATCATTTATTAGGGCTGCACATTTAATTGAAATAAAACCAAAATCGCGATATGGCTTAGTGTGATTAGTACTGTCAAACAATTAATCGTGATTAAAAATAATAGTTTGTGTTTACATAATATATGTGTGTGTACTGTGTATAATTATTATGTATATATTAATACACACATGTATACATTTAAGAATTTATTTATATATATATATATATATATATATAAAAATAATGTGTGTGTGTGTGTGTGTATATATATATATATATATATATATATATATATATATATATATATATATATATATATATATATATATATATATATATATATATATGTGTGTGTGTATATATATAATATAAATGATATAAATATATATACAGTATATACATGCAAATATTTCTTAAATATATGTGTATTCAAATATACATATAATTATACACAGACACACACATATGTTATGTAAACACAAACTTTTATTTTGGATGTGATTTTAATTGTGATTAATCATTTGACAGCCCTAAGTGTGATTATCAAATCGCAAAGGGTGCGGTTTAATACATTAATATATGCGCTGTGTGTTTATAAGGAAGTGCAGCGCTGTGTTCTTTTACACGCAAGCAGCTCATCCGGTGTTTTCCGTGGCTCACTTCTCATTATTAGACGCTGCACCACACAAAGTGACAAGTTTGGATCGCATTTTGGAAAGTGTCAACTATCTTCTAAAACTTATAGTGAGAAGCACTTATAAACTGGTTGTTGTAAACTAAAGAGAAATTTAATATAATATAATATAATATAATATATAAAGCATGTCCCAGTTGTTGAATCTTTTTATGTTCAATCTGGGAAATTTAAGCCGTTATTCATAGAAAATCTCGCTCTACTGGGATGGTCACATTCACTTTTATTGTATAGAAATGAGCAGCTCAGACTCTTCTATAAATATGTCCTTTCCTGCTCCACAGACGCAAAAAGAAAGTCACAGGGGTTCCGAAACACATGACGATGAGTAAATGATGACACAATTTTGGGATGAGAACTATCCCTTTAAATATTTTAAGCTACACAAGCTTCATCAGCAACCTGAATTTCTCTTGTGAAAACACAGGCCTTCATCACATTTATAGTGTTGTTTGTATGTGGTGGGTTTTTGTATTTTTTTTTTACTTGTAAAATTCCCTAACAGTGGCACATCAAACCCCAGGTTAGTTTCTCCTGTTTGTAAACACACAGAGACATAGACATATGGAGTGCTGTTATTATTTAATGAGGTTTTTATAGTATTTTGCAACGACTGGGAGTCGGACATGACAGCCTGCTGGGTAGTGGCCCACTTCGAGAAACACACGGTTATTTGTCAGCGAGATCTTCCACTTTGATGACTGTTTGCAGTCGCTGTGTCTGCATTACCGAGGAGATGATGTGTCATAAAGGGGGTCCGAGAGCACGCAGGTGTTGTCAGCGAGGCCGTATGGCAGCGTCCAGGGAAGGAAGCACTGCCATGTGGCTCGTTAGCAAAATGCTAATTATGTTGTCAGCATCATTAAGAGTCACAACAGCAGCCATTTTGGGAGTTGCGGTGCCTGCTGTTCTTCCTGTTGTGCCCCTGTGAGTGTGCGCCAGTGCAGGAGGCTGGCATTAAACCTAGACATTACCTCACTCCTGGGCAGACGACCCATTACGATGCTCAGCAGGCTGCAGGAGAGAGGTGAAAAAAAGGCAATACCTGATGATTATACACACACACACACACACACACACACACACACACACACACACACACACACACACACACACACACACACTGCAGTGCATCACATCTGCAGGCAACCCATCTTGGCTTTGCAGATAGCAATCCCCAGTCATAAACTCACTCGCACAAGCAGACAATTTCCCCTTCCTCCTGTCTCACACACCACGTCCTGCAGGGATTTGTGCGAATATCACAGAACGCAGGTTGCAGATGGAAGTGTCTCAGCGATGGCTGCCATTTTTATTCTTGCAGTTATATTACAGGTTATAACTGGAATGTTTTCACATGTCTGCATCTTGCTGTTTCTCAGGACTTTCCCTCTGTTGACAGAATGGGTTGCACAATTTTATAACCGCCACATACACATGGGATGGTTTATGGAAAAAAAAGAAACCTGTCATCATGTGAAGCTCACCATGTAATTTAGTTCTTGCAGTAATCTGTAAAACAGCACTGGTATTTTGAGGATCCAGTCATCAGCTATTTGTTGGACATCTTGTATGATCTTGTAATGTTTCCTTTTGTTATGGGTTAAGCTATCAGGCTTTTTGAGGTAAACAGAGCAGGATTAAGATTTTTGCTAGCTAGTCATCGGTCAGCATTGTGTTTGTGTCTCTATTATTAGCATAGCTATTTCAAGTATCTACTAACATAAACGAATGAAACAGTTTTTTTCAGGCTGATGTTTATGGTAAACTAATTTAAGTGATGTTTATTTTGTGGTTGAAAACATAGAGCAGGGTTCTTTAACAGGTGGTATATGACCCCTAGGGGGTCTATGGTGATACTGCAGAGGTACTGCAGAATATCAAACTAATTTTTGTGTGGAAAAATGAATATATATTACATAAAAAAATAGCATAATTAATAGCTAAATAGCTTAAGCTAAATTTTAAGATGCTAAAGTTTAGCTAAATGCTTCGCAGTCAAGCCCAAATTAAAATGTATTAAGTAAAATGAAAATTGTGTGTTTGGCTGTGTACTGTGATTCAACAGTGACTATTTTAATGGATGTGCAATGTAAGCATCATAGTATGTAGTAAATACATTAAAGGTACACTATGTAACTTTTTTTGGCACTCTAGCAGTTAATAAACAAAACTGCATGCGTCTTGCGGCTGAACATTTTAGCCGGAGCTACTTCCCTCTGTTTATGTATAGGACGAGTCAGGTACTGGGATACTCCACAGCGGTTGTCGTCCTGCCCGGTCTAAAATAGTCAGAATATACTTATTATTAACTTATTAACACTTATTATAGGCATTCCGTTGTGATTCAGGATAAGACAAAACCACTGTTTGGAAGATGGATTCATAATGTACTCACTCATTATATGTATTTTATAAATTCTGAACAAAAAAAGTTACATAGTGTACCTTTAAAATAAAACGTTAATATGATCCAGGCTTAAAATTCAACACTAAATTTTAAACAATATGTAACAGGGGGTCCCTGATCTATCTCTCTATCCATTAAGGAGTGCTTTACCTGAAAATGTTGAATACCCCTGCCATATAAAGACGTTTTTAAATGGATAAGGGAGACACTAGGTGGCACTGTTTATCAGACAGCAACAAAAACCCATATAGTTTTACTTTTTTTTTTTTTTTTTTTTTTTTTTTTTTTCTGATTGAAATTAATTTAATCTCATAATTTTTTTCAGTTAAATGTTCTTTATTTGGATTGTTTAATGATGTAGAAATTCTATTGTCTGGTAGTTTACGTGGTGGCAGGTCTCTCTTACCTCAAAACCAGCCCCGGTAGCATTAGCATGCTGAGAGAATCCACCTCATTGCCCCAGAGACTTCCTCCTCAGACAGCCATTCAAATTCAGACTTGACCCCTAAACCCCCCACTCTGTCTGTCTCCCATGTCTGCTTTAACAGGGGGGATGTGTCTGTCTGCATATGTGTGTCGGGATCGACTCGACTTCCAGGCTAGACCTCAGACAGATAAATGTCCATTTTATTCCCCTGAGGACCCCTGAGGGCTGAGTTGCTAACTAGGGGTGAGATTTTAAAAGATAAAATAAAAAAAATTAAAAAAGTTATATATTTTTTGCTCAAATATTTTCTTTTTTTTACTTAAAAGCTTTTTCTGTTGATCTGCCTGGCTGTGATATTTATATTTTACTGATATAATAAAGGGCTTTAAATATAACAATTTAGTTGTCCTATTAAATATTCTAATATTTAAAATACTAAATATTTA
This sequence comes from Coreius guichenoti, assembly GCA_039654105.1. Taxonomy (NCBI): domain Eukaryota; kingdom Metazoa; phylum Chordata; class Actinopteri; order Cypriniformes; family Gobionidae; genus Coreius; species Coreius guichenoti. The sequence continues at coordinate 17,442,131 of CM077176.1, forward strand.
TTTACTTTTCTATTTATTTCAATGTTGTGTGTGTGTATGTATGTATGTGTGTCTGTGTGTGTGTATATATGTGTGTGTATATATATATATATATATATATATATATATTGCTAAATAGTCTGTGTGTATATATATATATATATATATATATATATATATATATATATATGTCTACCTTTTAGCCCAGTGTGGATTCGGGTATATTGCCTTGCCCCACAATAAAAGCCCATATAGCTGCCAGGTTATTTATAGACAGACTGTTGGGCCTGTAGTTGGACGGAGGGGGGCTGTAGTTCTGGACACATGTGCTCTGTGTCGCCAGACAGCGGGGTCACCCCAAGGTCAGCCCCCTACAATGCTTGCCTTGACTGCTTGTGTCTGGCATTAATGGGGAGGTGTAACACTAGACACCCGAGCGCTGTGCTCGACCACATCTCCCCCCCCCCCCAGCCGGTCACCGATAGACCAGCCGTGTGTGCGAGTAGAGTGTGGGGGTGTGCAGGAGGGGGTGGAGAGGAGCTCCGTCGGCTTGATCTCACAAACACTCTGATTTTTGTGTTCAACCGTAGGGGTCAGAGAAAGAGATAGAGAGCGGATGAGTTCGGTTTAGTAAGTCAGAGCGAAGTGAAGCGGTTACCCGAGAGCATGTAGTGAAAAAAACAGCATGTCAAGGCTGTTGCCGAGGGCTTTCAGTCTCAGCACGAGCTGTTGGACGTGCACACACCGGCTGGCTCGTGCACCGGTTGAAGTCTCCCGCGTACTCCATGCGAAACCTCACCGCACCGGATGGCTCGAACGTCACATGCGGATCCCAACTCCAGGGAATGGAGATTTGTGAGTGTTTTACTTTTTCCCTTCATTGCTAATTATGTAAGACTTCTTTGCGTTTTGTCTGTACATGTGACTCAAGCTAGAGCTTGCAGTTTAACTTTGAGTGTGTTTTATGTAATTTCGCCTGCAGTCTTGTCTGGCTGTCAGCTCTTATCAGCTGTTTCATGCATGTTACGTTTCCGTAAATGTCTGATCTCGGCTCTCTGCCGTCTCTGCAATCTGTCTCTGAATGCATCTGGTACGTAAACCCAGCAGACAGTGTTTTAACTTGAGTCTGGGGCAAATGTCTCCTGCCTTCCGGACTGTATAAACAAAGAGCCAGTGAGTAGACTGTCTAGGGGTTGCGACAACTTGCGAGCAAACATTTATGGATAGATGGAGACATTTGTTTATACTGACAGCTTATTTATGGCATATATTGCTTGGTAATTGAATAGTTAAGTTCCATTTGTCTGGTGTTGCCAATCTCATTTCATATGAACTATGACAGTAGTATGTATTAGCAATACAAATGGTCATCTTGAACTCACTGTAAGAAAAATATTGAACTTTATTTAGTGGTTACACTTTGTTACTTTGTTAAGCTTTGTTAAAATTCTCAAAATTTGATTATATTAACCACAGATTTTGTCCAGTTATTGAAGTCATTGTTACTTGTGTAAAATCATATTAAATTAATAGATACTACTGTTCAAAAGTTTGGGCTTTTAGTATTTAAAGAAAGCAATATTCAGAAAGGATGATTTGAATTGTATATTGTATATCTCAGTTTCCACAAAAATATTAAGCAGCATACCTGTTTTCAACACTGATAATAATGAGAAGTGTTTCTTGAGCACCAATTCAGCGTATTAAAATAATTTCTGAAGAGTCATGTGACACTGAAGACTGGAGTAATGATGCTGAAATTTCAGCTTTGCCATCACAGGAATAAATTACATTTTAGAATATATTCAAATAAAAAACAGTAATTTTACATTTTAAAGAGACTTTCAAAAACATTTAAAAAAAAATCTTACTAACCCCAAACTTTTGAACCTTAGTCATGTTTACTAGTACATATTATACTTGTTTACCAGTGAAACCCCCTTAAACTGGAAGGTCTTGGATACAAAAGCATGTTTGGATCTAGAATTTGATATTAAATTAAGATTTGGTTGATGCATTGTGTAATATAATTAGTATTTCTCTCCGTCTGTCTGTCTGAAGCATTTCTGTCTGTCTAGATCTGATCTCTGTTTTGTGTTCTGGTGTTTGCTTTGTGCAGTTTGCTGCTCTGGCTGGCCTGCCAGTAACGGTTCTGTAAAACACAGACTCTTTCTCTGTTCTTGGAGTGAAAAGTTCATATTCTGTCTGGATCATAAATTATGAATTTAGTCCTGGGGAATTCCCACACAGTAGGTAGAAAAGGCCTTTCAGTAGTTTTCCTCCCTCTCACAGAGACTCTTCACATATGGTGCAGAATGTGTTTCTGCTAAATATGAACATACAGTTTTGAATTATCCTTTGAATCTTGAAACATTTTGAATACTTCAGACATCTAAATGCACCTTAAAACATCCCAAAAGGTGCAGCTCTGAAGGAAAAGTAATGTATTGAACAAAATGGCCCTCAGAAATTGAGCCAAACAGATTGTCTATTGGAAAAGCAGCCTCTCTTGCAGTCATGGCTTCGCAGTGAGCTCAGCACACTGAAAGCTGGGCCGGGTTAAGCAGCCCCGAGGTGCCACTATGAATTATTGATAAAGGCCAGTGTCGTCATGCCAGTCTGAGTGCTTTTGGCATTACCCAGGATGATCCTGATGCCCACGCACAATGCCCTGGTTTAACAAGAAGGGCCTCTACTTCAGTTCAACTCAAATTTTAGCCGATAATCGGTTTGACCGATGTAATCAGATCTTTAATGTTGTGTATACCTATATCAGGAATTATTCCATATTAGTGTTGAATGTGTATTATTTAATAAGTATTATTTAATTGTGGACAGTTGTTTTAGATTGTCCATTACTTTAGTTATCATCTAGCACTTATTTAAAGGGATAGTGCTAGATTGCAGTGAAGATTTAAGTCTTTAAGTGCACTATTTCTTGAATAGCGCTTTGCTAAAACTGGTCCCACATCAACAATTTAACTTTCTCATCAACTATTCATCTCAAAATTAATGGTTATCTATCTACATTTCATACTGAACGTTACAATTTTGTGATGGTTAAATGACATTTATTCCTGAGAATTCAGGAATTACTCCAGTCTTCAGTTAGACTGGGTAAACCCAGCCCGATCTGCCGGCAGTTTGATTTCGCCCTGCAGCTCAGGCTGGAAACCTGTACATACTTTTATCCTGCTTCTGTTACAAATTTGCGGGGACCAATCACAAACCGGCTTATCCACCTGGCGCGCTATTGGCGGGTTTAACACAATGACGGATAGAGAAGCGATGGATCGCTGGTCTGATTGGTTGAAGGACTATCCAATTGCGTACAGAGTCATTTGAAATATGCCCGTTGATTACGCCTCTTGTGCAGAAGAAAATACAGAGCAGACTCCCCAGACCAATGTTCAATTTTAAAACATTGAGCTTGGTCTGGTGATAGCCAGACAAGTCTTCAGTCACATTACCCTTCAGAAATCATTCTAATATGCTGATTTGGTGCTCAAGAAACATTTCTTATTGTCAATGTTGAAAACAGTTGTGCAGCTTAACATTTTTGTGGAAACCGTGATATATTTTTTCTAGAGCCCGACCGATTTATCCCTAATATATGAGCCTGTCGCAGATATATCGGGATCGGCGTATATGACGCAGATATGCCACCGATATGAACGCGCGCCCAAGCATGTCCACGCGTCTGACAGCGCGCGAATATTCACACAAAATTAAGTCAAAATGCCGGTTTTGCCGAGTATCATCGTAAACATAGTCGGTTATGTCTTAAGTGAACGTAAACATGAAATTTGCCAGTCACCGCCAGCATTTAAGTTTCATGGCCCACAAAATATCTTGTTGTATGAATATCTGAACATGCAATATATCAAAAGAAAGAACAGAGCCTCTGTTTTATTCTAGCTTCATACATTCTTTTTTATCAACACTTGAATGTGGGTACGTTTCATGAAAAAAATTTTGAGGAAAAAGCTGAGAACATCGCGTTTTTAACAAAGACTAACTTACATACAGATGGGATTTATATTGGTGATCAAAACACAGATGGAGTAACAGATCGAGCCCATCAACACCTCAAAGCTTCACAGTCCTGGGTCGACATTTCATTCAATAGCATAGCTGTTTTAATTTATATGCTGTTTAATGTTGATGATCACGTTATTTAACATATGCATCTTTTTATATGAGATCGCGCATTTCTGCTTCTTCTTGTGTGTTTTGATCAGGAGATTCTGCACTCGTTCAGGAGATGTGTAATAGTGCCCCTACCGTATAACAGTGAAAACATGGAAATCATCAATGGCAGGGAAGCGTTTTCTCATAAAAGACGAGATAACAAAAGACAGAGAAAAAAAAGACCCAAACCTGTAACCTACTGCATGTCAACTGCATGTTCAGCTTGAAGCTTTTAAAAGCAGCCGTGCAGCTGGTGCAGGATCCAGCCTCAGGGAGTGACTCATTAGCCACGACAGCCCGAGTAAACCACAAAACGATCTGTTCTTCGTTAGAAATCCATACTTTGTTCTTCTTAGCGTTAAACAGGACCACCCATGAAGGATGAAGTTTTAATAAGGCGAAGGGTGGGGCTAACAACAACAACACGGCTTTGAGGAATAAAGAACCAACTTTCTTCCTTCCTTCATCCCTCTCTTTCTCCTCTCACTGAACCCGCTCTTTGGAAATGTCACCGGTGAACTCTGTCCCACCCGAACTCTAATGTTCTCAGATGCAGTAGTGTGATTCTCACCGTTGAAGCTCTTCCTGCAAGTTCATGTGGCGGTCATGAAGGAATGTTTTAGAAAGCAAGGCGCTTTTTTCCCCCTTCCAACAGATCTTTCAGAAACTCCCTTTATAGCTAAGTATGCCCTAAGGCAGACTGTTCCGCTTCTTGCACCTTTTTAAACGAAATAAAGACAAAAAAACGTGTCTGGCAAGGTGTTTATAATCCTGGTCATGGTTGGTAAAGGTTGTGGGCTTGGTGAGCTGATGTTTAGACCACAACCTGCGTGTTTAGGTTGCCACACCTTTAGCTGTCATCTGTTTTGGTCACATCCACCCTTAACCGTGGCGTCCAAAATAAGTCCTGGTTATATTTGGCTCAGGCAAACTGTGATTATAATTGCTGAATCTGTAATTATACATTGTCACAAGAAAGACTCAAAATGTTTCCAAAGCCGAAATATGTGCTTTTTCACCGAAAAGTCGTTCCTCCCCCTTCAACGTCTGCGTTCTTTTAAATAATCTCTTTATTGACAGTGAAAGCTCCTGTGTGGCATCGCTGCGGAGACCAGGCTGCGTTGGCGAACATGGCTGTGGAGCCTGGTTCAGATTGTCTGTGCTGTTCGTTTGATGGCTCCTCTGCATGGCTGGGCTGGATGCCCACTCTCCTGGTGCCCAGCAGGGTGCCAGTCTGCCAGCTTGTTTTGTGTTGTTCGCTCGCTGTCCCTGCATGCCTCTGGCCTTTCATTTCAGCACACAGACAACCTGTGTGATTGCTCCTTTACAAAAACGCCCTCAGACAGGTTTGTTAGACCTTTTTGGAAATTTTCCACTAGAGCACCAAAAAGGCGTATACATCCATAAAACAAAACATGGCGTATATGAAATGCCACATTATATCAGAGCCCAGACGAAGAGTCCTACATATGAAAGATGCATGGATCATAACGCTCATTGCCGTCTAGTTGCTGATGCTCTCAATTGCCTGTCAAAACACTTGGATGTTATGTAGGAGTGTCCTGACCGCGATAGACACGCTGACAAACAAAATCACTCTACTTGTCAATTTAATCTATCTCTTCAAACGTCCTCTGCAGAGGAGATGTTGCCTTAGGTTTTGGTTTGTCTTGTGAAAATGATGTATTTCCTGTTGTAACATAAGCTGTCTAGCCTGCAGGTAGTGAGTTCTGGCTCTGTTATCAATAGGTCTCAATGATTGAATAACCATCCAACTAGCTGAACTTTTTTGCTCACCAATGACTAGTGGTTTTCCAAAGTTACTAGCCACTCAGTATTTTCACTGACCACAATTTTGACATTGGGAAAAAGTGCTATATAGATATTTTTAATATTATCTCATAATTTGGCAGCAAGTATATTAGTATATACTAATATACCTGCTGTCACTTTAAGACCTGATGCGTTTTTTTTCTCAACTGTTTACATTCAGTTAAAACATAACTGATTGTGTTTACATGAACACTCGCCAAGGCCGGCATTTTGACATTATTTTGTGTGTATTTGACCGTTTAAACGCAATAAGCAGCGAAAAAACCTCAATTTAGTACCAAGAGGCGGCTTTATGTGCTCGCACTTTGGGTGTGAGCACAAAATCTTCAGGAATGAGTAAAATTATGCGCAATACACGCAATCCCATGCCAAAATTCAAGCCCTGTAACACCAACAATATTCATCCAGAGCAAATGAAACGAGTGAGTGAGGGGAGGCGGGTTTCTGTTTCAACTCGTTGTCGGAGAGATGAGAGAGCGAGAAAGCTGGTAACGTGTATCTTTCTGCGGAAAATTAGTATTGGAAACGTTTCTGATATTTCAGTATCAATTATGTATCGAAAATCTCTATTTTTGACAACACTACATTGCATTTAGTTTATTTCAGATGCCCTTTTAAAAGATTTCAATTGAAAAAAATGCGTTACACTCCACTGCTGAAATCTATTAATCCGGGTGTTAATGTCAAGCCCTGTGCACTACCATTTAAAAAATCTTACCGACCCCAAACTTTTGAATGTTTTTGAAAAAAGTCTCTTATGCTCATCAAGGCTGCATTTATCTGATCAAAAATACAGTAAATATTGATGCTTTAATTAGTTTGCTGTGCTGTATGTATGTAGCACAGTAAAACCTTGGACAAGTTGCACCTTTTAAAGCACTGAGTTCGTTGTTGAGTGGTGACACTGATATGGTTGTGTCCTGTACTGTATGTACACAGCGGGCAGGGTTTGACCTCAGGTAAGCACACCTGTTCCTGTTATTCAGCACTAGCTTGGCATAACGCAGTGTCTGGTGCGCAGTGCCCATCTCCCAGACCGTCTGGAGGATCTCTGTGTGTGTGGGGGGGGAACTTGGTGTTATGTGTGACTGTGTTAATTATTTAGGATTAGTGTGTGTTTGTAGCATGAAGCATCTAGACAGATCTGGCTACACCAGGAGGTCATTGACACACACAAACACACACACACACACCTCTGAATGTTAGATTAGTAGGGGGTTCAGGTGAACATGAGTATTGTCACACACACACACACACACACACACACACACACACACACACACACACACACACACACCTGCTGCAGCAAACCTTTAGGGTATTACATGACATTTGTGTAGTGCACTACTGTGAACAATGAATGCAAGCTCTTCAAGAAGTTGCATCTGTGTTTTCTCTTTAATGCACCACTGCTATTAAATTTGCTAGTCATACTAGTTGTTGGACAACTTGTTAAGCACCTGACCCATCCCTGGTTCTCATTACACAGTGAGATGAGTGAGCAATCATTTTTGCCCACAACAGGTAGACATAAGCCAATAACTGGGATCAAGTGATATTTTCAACCAATATTTACCCTTTTCTATTTATTCAGTTTTTATGTGTTTTTTTAATTTCAGGTCTACTGATAAAATTTGATGGGTCTCTAAAGAATAACAACTCATTTAAACACTGTGTTCAACAGGAAACAGTGGTCTTCAGTAAGACACTGTTTGCATAAATGCTTTTTACATGTATTAATTCTCAAGTGAGCAACATGTAACAAGTGTTTGATTGTTACACAGCCTGAAACAAAGAAAAATAAGTAAATGTGCACCCGAATTAAATCTAAAAGGCTACATTCACACTGCGAGCCTTAGTGCTCAATTTTGATTTACTGCTCAGATCTGATTTTTTTGTATAGCTTTTCACATTTTTGTTTTAAATGTGGCCAATATCAGATTCCAGTGTGAACAGATCATGGTCCTGGACTGACCCGCATGCGCAAAAGAACGATAAAAAGACGTCATGCAGCACGGTCATATGGGAGTAAACACAGGGGACGTTAAAGTACACGATTACGCGTTTATTTATTGTGTGATTTGCCGCGGAAGCCAGCGAATTTCTGCGCAGGCAATATAAAAAAAACAAAAAAGAGAGCAAGAGAGTTTTTAAACATTTATGATACGAGCTCTCAGGTTTTGCTTGTAGAGCTCTCACTGTAATACTTAACTGTCTTGATAACTTTGTGTATGTAAAATCTGACTCCCATGAGCGCAAAATTGTGATGAATAATGATCTAGAGTGACGTAAAAGTCGCATGAATTTCCGATTTTGTTGCATTGCAAAACTGCCCTATATCGAATTTAGGACCACATATTGAAGTGTCCCAAATCGGAATTAAAAAGATCAGATTTAATGTGGGTTGTGCTGTTCACACTGTCATAAAAAAAACTGATCTGAGTCACATATGAGCAAAAAAAAATCACATTTGGGCCACATTTGCCTGCAGTCTGAATGTAGCCAAATAAATGTAATGGTATACGTTAATAATAATAATAATAATAAATTATAGGTAATAATAATATTATAGGTAATAATAATAATTTTAAAAAAATAATTAGACTACAAAAATAAAACCATAAGAGATATTTTATTAATAATAATAATATTAAAAGTATTATTAATAACATATTAATATTGTATTCTTCTTACTTTTTATTGATGTAGTCTTTTTTTTTCCTGAAAAAAAGCAGAAAGAAAACAATAATCTAGCCCTTTTTTTATATAAACCCAAGTTGCAGCTGGACTCAGTGGATGTATATCAGAAGTGATGACATTTATTTGCATTTTGTTCTGTGATTTCACTGAATCAATACCCAGCTGTTGAAAAATGATAGCCTGGAGCGCAACCATTCACAGCCACTGATTATAACATGCATAAATATAATGAAAACTTCTGCTTGACAATTGGAGATGTCTCTATCTCTGTATTAGACACATCCTTGTCATAAGCTATTCAATAAAGTAGTCAGGACAGGAAGTAATGACACCTACGGATGTGACCTCCATCTACTTCACTTAATATGTCACCTTCAAGACACACTTTGCTTCTCTCCATCTACAAATCTCTATTCTCTTCCTCTGCCGCTCACACACACCTTCTCTCTCTGTCTCTCTCACCCCCCCTCTCCTCATCACCCACACACTCTCTCTCTCTCTCTCTCTCTCTCTCTCTCTCTCTCTCTCTCTCTCTCTCACTCCCGTCTGGTCTAGCGCTTTCTGTCTGCTCTGCCTGGTGACAGAACGGCCTGATGGATTTTGATCCTCTCTCTGTGGTCTGCAGAGAGAAACTCAGTCTGTGTATGGCTAATCTGCAGTCTGTGATACCCAGACCCACTCTCATTTGTTCACGCTCTCGTTCTGTCTCTCTGTGACTGGCATAAGAGGTCAGTGTTAAATAGGACAGAGAGTGTGTCAGTGGGAGAATTGGACAGGACATAGTAACAATCAAAGAACAGCTCCTTGCACCGTCCGGGCAGGATTCGGTTTTTAATGTTTTGAGCTACAACTATTAGCACAAGACCATTTTAATGAATTGAATCAGACTGGATTTGGATGTCTGTAGGTTTTGTTTTACTTAGACTGGAATGTCTTGTCTGGATTTGGGTGTTACAGAATTTACATGGTGGCAGGTTTTTCTAGCTGGTCATTAGCTGATGTAAGCGGGTCATTATTTGGTGAGCAAGCTACCATGTTCCAAAAACCAGCTTAATCACCAATAGCTGGCATATTGCTGGTCCAAAAATGTCTACTGACAGCTTAGACCAGCTAGAAACCAACTATCATGTTTCAAAAGCTGTCAGCTTAAGCTGTATTGTTTAGCAGGGCAAACAATCACAAGGCATTTCTAAGAGTTGAATCTAGTGTTGTCAGTTTTAAAATTAATGAATTAAATGATATGATATATTACATTTTAATACTTTTTTTTTCATTAAGTCTGGGTGGTACTTGCCACCACAATGCTAGGGATGGTTATCAGGGTGTTGCTATGTCGTTTCTAAGGTGTTCTCAGTGGGGTTTTTTTTACATTGTTTGCTAAGGTGTTGTGGTTTCAATGGCATTGCTAGATGGTTGCTTCTATTTATGTAATTGTTTATTTATATTATAATTTATTCAGAAGATCTGGGTGGTGCTTGCCCATGCTAATTCACTGTTGCTATGAAGTTTCTAAGGTGTTTTAAATGGTTTAAATGGTACATTGCTATGTGTTGCTAAGGTGTTCTAGTTGGTTGCAATTGATAGGTGGTTGCTAGGGTGTGCTAGTTGGTTGCTGGGGTGTTCTGGTGGGTTGTTTTTAAGAGTCACATGAGTTGAAGTCTGTAAAACTGATCTGCACATCTTAAGTAAGGACAGTGAGGTCTAATGTCTTAAATCCAATTAAGAAAATACTTTGCATTTTCCTAATATAGTTTTTCATTAGTTATTTTTTTTAATTATTAATTATTTTATTTGTAGTATTTTATTTAGTTGTTTATTTATAGTACATTTTAGTCCGAAGATCTTGCCCATGCTAACTCGCCACCGCAATGGTTGTCAGGGTGTTGCTATGCAGTTTATAAGGTGTTTTAAATGGTTTGTACATTGCTATGTGTTTGCTAAGGTGTTCTAGTTGGTTGCTAGGTGGTAACTAGGGTGTTCTGAGGGGTTGTTTGTTAAAGTTGCTTGAGCCGAAATTGATCTGAGCATGTTAAGCACCGTGGGGTCCAAAAGCCTTGAATGAAATTGCTTCTGTTTTGCATTTTCAAATGTAATAGTTTTGTGTTACAATTATTTTTTCATCCGGATAATAAAAAATGTAATTGAAATGTTTGTATTTTTGAATTTTTGTCACCTAAGACCTTTTGTACAAACAAGTTCACATGGTCATTGTCACAAATGTGCTAATTTAATTAGTGACCTAGAATTACTGCAAAATTTTATAATTATTATTATTAATTATTTTGCATCACAAGAGGGAGAGCAGAGAGGAGGACATTTCTTTTTTACATTTTTCAACATCCTAAAAAGGTTTATTTTCAGATTTTGAATTTTCAATATCGACTCTCAAATTCCCACAGTACATTTAAAAATGCTGTGTTTTTGATCTAAAGTCAGAGGAACAGCTCAGCGTTCATGGGCTAGTTTGAAGCCTGCTGTGATTTTGTGTTGTATTGATTCAGTTCCAGTCTGATAGGTTTGTGTTTGTAGTTTTATTTGCTCTTACCAGTATTCTGATCTGAGTCTCATTCTCTCTGTCTTATCTGCCCTCCTGTCTGATTGTCACTTCCTTTGTCTGTCTTGCCTGGCTAGCTTTCTATGTCCTCCTCTCTGCTCACTCTCTCTCCCTCTTTTGCTTCCTCCTCTTATGCCCTAAATTAGGAGAGAAGTGTTTGTTTCTTTTGATGTGTGAGTGCCAGTATCCCGCAGTACTGCACTGCAGGCAGCAACTCACTCTTTCATTCTCTCTTCGTGACACTCTCACTTTCAGTCTCTCCATTCGGTTTACTCGACTGTACGAGGTTCCAGAATGGTCCCTCAGCGCAGTTGGTGGAGAGCTCATTTTTGTTGTCTGAAAAGCCTGTGAACTCCACAAGCGTCTCCATCTGAGAAACAGTCTTGGTCTTGACTGAGAGAGCAAGTGCGAGTCCAGCAGGGTGTTCCTCATGTTCAAAAAGAACACATTTTCAGAAACATCGATCAAGCTGTTTACCTTCATCACTTTGATTTCTTGCAGGCCAGGATATTGAAAAAAAAAAAGGCTGCTCTGGTTATTTAATGACAGAAACTTTATTTTTGGGGTGAACTTTTCATTTCTTTGCTCACCCTAATGTACTTCTAAATCTGTATGCTGTTATTTTTTTTCATGGAACATAAAAGGAGAATTTTAAAGAATCTTTTATAAAGAATCTAAAAAAAAATTAAATTGTCATTATTTACTCAACCTCTGAGGAACTCAAAAGAAGTGACAAAATATTAATTTATGAGTGAAATATTACTTGAAATCAAAGTCTACAGCAAGACTTATAGGGATCACCCAAAAATAACAATTCTGTCATCATTTACTCACCCTCATGTCATTCCAAACCCGTAAAACTTTTGTTCATCTTCGAAACACATTTTAAATTAAATCTGAGATATTTCTGTCCCTCCATTGACAGTCTACGCAACTACAACTTTGACGCTTCAAAATGTTCAAAAAGAGACTGTAAAACTAATCCATATGAATTGAGAGACACAATCGCTTTATATGATGAACAGATTTATTTTACGATTTTATTCACATATAAGCAGTCATTACACACATCAGTTATGGTAAACAGAAGCTCAAGCATGTTCGCTTGACGTGTGAGAACCAATGAGGTTCAGTCTCGTGTTACGCAGCAAGCTTCCGCAACAACCAATGAGGTTTGTTCTCGCATGTCAAGCAAGTATGGTTGATCTTCTGTTTATGTTCACTGATCAATGTTTATATGTGAATAAAAGCCTAAATTAAATCTGTTAATCATATAAAGCAATCCAGTCTCTTCAGAAAATTTGGACTAAGCCACTCGATTCATATGGATTACGTTCTGTATTTATGAACATTTATAAGCGAGTATTAGTTGCGTAGCTGTGGGTGAGTAATTGATGACAATTTTTTTAAAATAACCATTTAACTAGTTACCGGCTTTGATATATATCATGATATTATTTGAGAAAAATTGCTTATGCTAAGTGAATGAATATATAATGCAATTAAAAATGATGAACGAGAAAATAAAGGCTTTATCCAAGTTCTAGAGCTTAGCTTACACACTTAATTTCACAGCAGTGGTCTTGCTGAACTAGTGATCTTGCTTTAATCCAGTAAACTATCCTAGTGAACTATTTTCTTGCTGTCCATGTCAAACCAAAATCGCTCACCTTTTTTGCCAGATGATATTACCAATTTGGGAGACTGTAGTCGTCATGGATGTTAATTTGACTCTGCTGCCATCTTTTGGTCAAAATGAGACTAAACTTATTAGATAAGATAAGATAGATAGATAGATAGATAGATAGATAGATAGATAGATAGATAGATAGATAGAGATTTCATTATTGAAAACAGGATCTGTTTTGTTTTTTTCATTCTGCACTGTTCTAAGCTCTTTTTGTGTTTTTGTGTTGCAGCTGAACTGGAGTTTGTGCAGATCGTGATTATAATCGTCGTGATGACTGTGATGGTCATGGTGGTTGTGTGCCTGCTCAACCACTACAAACTCACCACGTGGTCGTTCCTGAGCCGGGCAAGTCAGGCACAGAGTCAGGATCTCTCTCTGCAGCCGGTAAGACCCTGTCCTGACCACAGCAGCTCCTCTGCTTAAACACTTTGAAAACCTTCCATCAACCTTCCTCAAAAATGTAGATGAGCCCTGGACAGGAATAAACTAAAATTGTGTGTAAGAGGCGTGACCTAGATGTTCACATGGCTCATATGGAACACATAAGCCGCCACTAATTACCTGTCTCTTCCCTGCTGTCTCATGTTTTATTTATTCAGAGACTTTCTAAATCTTAACATCGCTTTACAGAGCATGATGAGCAGTTAATTACAAAAAACAGACAAATCACATGGGAACAATAGCATGGGAACAAAATGAAAAGTAAACAACATAAAGCAAATGGCAGTGTGGCATGAAAGCGGGAAACTGAAATGAGCAGAATATTTCAATTAATCAACAGCAGAACGAAAAGGGACTGTAAAATGACGTGAGAGTAGCACAGATGAATCAAATGAGTTTTCAACAGTTTTTGGAAGGCAAAAAGGGACGAGACTTCATGAAGGTATTTGAGTTCCAGTGTCCAAGAGCAGGGAAGCTCATAAGGATCATCTAATCTTGTAGAACAAGCACCATCTTATATCATATCTTAAATCATAAACATCACAGTTCCTTGACATGTGTTCCAGGCTGAGCCATGAAACATCAATTTCTAATACTGAATATATGTATTTTTCACCTGTTGCGTCATGTCTAAGCCTTGTTTGTTATATCTTACGCTGGTGAGCTTTTATCTTAGAAAAGAAGAAAACAGCAGGGCCTAAAAGTCTCTTGAGTGGAGTGTGTGTGTGTGTGTGTGTGTGTGTGTTGTTTACTTCTGGAAAGGTCTTCTTTGTGTCTAATCCAAAATAACTTGCAGCAGTGCAGTGAGCTGATGAGAGAGAGCGCTGCGTTAGTGTGTGTGTGTGTGTTTGGGGGGGGTCTGTCATCTCACCCCACCCGAGGGATGATTTTCGGTACATTTGCGCAGTTTAGAACCAGACAGACAACAGGAAATTAATAATATTGTTTGTAATACTTCAAAAATATTAAGCATTGTATACCTAGAGGTTCGTGCTCATGCTACAGAGTGCATGAGGTCTGAGTTGTTCACGCAATGGGCAACTGGACTGAGAATTTTCATGGAAAACTGAACACTGCATAAGGACATATTACATATTACTGGATGCACTACATGTAATTAAAATGTGACATATGACTCCTTCAGAAAAGGCAGTGTGTTTTGGAAGAGACACAATGGCAGTGTCCCTCTGAGACCAGGGCATGTTGATTACATTCAGCAGTTCTGTCTAGACGTCGGTCAAATAGACACGCGCAGCCCACTGCAGCACCCGGGAGAGACTGCTAAATGACTAGGACTTTTCATTTTCATTCATGAGGGAACGCAAGGGGGAGGGAAACCAGCACGGGAGGCAAGAAGCGATGTCTGGGAGAATGTTACACTCTGGTTTTGTTTAGGTTTTTTAATTAGAATGGATATATAGGCACAGAGCAGAGTTAGAGTTTAAGAAATGGGATCTGTCTGATTCTTTTTTTTTTTTTTTTTTTTTTTTTTGCATTTTTGCTTTTTTAAAATGGATATAATTAGGGTTTAACAAATGGCTTTGTTGTATTTATTTATTTAAAAAGTTTTAAATGTCATCCATGAAATTTAAATATGTATGTAGGCACAGAGCATTATTAGAATTTAACTAATGAGCTTTGTATAAAATATAATTAGGGTTTAACAAACTGGTTATTTATTTATTTATTTATTGAAGATTAATTATTGATTCAGTTTATGTTATGTTATGTTATGTTATGTAAAAGTTTTATTTGTTTTTAAATGTCGTCCATGCATTTTAAATATGGGTATATGAGGGCACAGAACATTTCGGTTCAACAAGCTGGTTGTTTGATTTAGATTTTTTTATTATTAATATTATTTATTTACTTATTTATTTATATTTTAATGCCATTTATTGATTTATTTATATTTTAATGCCATTTAAGTTAATGATTTTTTTTGAGTATTTCTAATATGTTCATTTATGACAGTGGGGAAACTATTATATATTAATTTTAAATGTTCATTTTTAATCAACGATCAGTTGTTAACAAAATAATATTGACTAGTTATTATGTATCAATATATCAGTATCTATATTATTTTATATTTATGGTAGACTATGCTATCTTAAATTTCAAGGGTATTCAGAATATTACATCTGTGTATTTTTCATACTTGTTTGTAGGAGGGTTCTTTGTGGCCATCAGATAATGGGCTGAGACAAGGAGCATCTGAGGTAAGCTCTGTGTGTGTGCGTGTGTGTGTGTGTGTGTTTCGGCCCTATACTCTAAGGAGCTTGTTTCAAGGGTTGTTGTTCTCCTTGTATAAATGGCATGTCTGCCTGTAACAAGCAGTGAAGTCTCCTCAAGTGCATGCTGTGTCAATGCCAGTGTGTGCCTGTGCCTCTCAGTGTAGGCGTATGTGAGGGAGGATAGTCTCTGAGACTGTGTCTGTGAGTGATAGCACTTAAAATATTGTGTGTGAAGAGAATACATGCATATATATTCATTGTTTGTGTGTATGTGTGGGGGGGTTGTCTCTCTCACCGGGATGCAGCCTCTCAGCAGTTCATTAATCTCTCACCCTCCTCTGGCAGCGTCTAGACGGTCGTCTGAGAGACCAGACACTCAGGGTCTATCTGCGTAAATTGCTTCCCATCAGCCTCAAACTCACTAATGTAAACGTGGCCCCTGCAGTAATGAGGCTGATCTCATTGGCTAACTGACATGCAGATTTCACTCATATGAGGATATTTTATCAGCTGTATATTAGCATACTAATGTCTG